>OZ024824.1:114324639-114924639 GCA_964016985.1 Anodontia alba
AATCACTGTCAGATATAACAAAGGAAGATAACGCCAAACATAAGAAAGGCAGAGTTGACTTTCTTGTACACGACACATTGTCTGGTCCGGTTCTACATTTCTACCAAGTACAGTAAAAATATTTTAAAGGATCTCTGAACTACAGAGCGGACACGAAATCAATGGATTATCACTGTCAAATATAACAAAGGGAGATAACGGCAAAAGTAAGAAAGGTAGAGTTATCATTTTTGTACGCGACACGTCGTCTTATCCTGTTCTACATTTCTACCAAGTACCATCGAAATATTCCGAAGGGTATTCGAGTTACAGAGCGGACACGAAATCTTTCTTTTTTTTTTTTTTTTTTCAAATGAAACAAAAAGTGATAACTCCCAAAAGTAAGAAAGCCAGAATTGTCAATCATGTATGCGACACGTCATCTCGTCCTGGGCCAAGTTGTTGTCGTTATTGGTCAAAATGTTAACAGTTCTAGTAAGTACAATATCTAATTCACAAGTATTTTTGCCGAAAAAAATATGGGTAGCTTTTGAATTTGCAAAAGCTACTCACATTTTTTCAGCAAAAATATAAGCGTATATGCCATATTTAATGATCAAATTTTAAACGATACGTTAGCTAACGACATCGTTAGTTTTGAACAAATGGACCCAGATCTGCATTTCTACCAAGTATCATCAAAATATTCCTAAGGGTATTCAAGTTACAGAGCGGACAAGAAGTTTTACGCCGACGCCGACGCTGAGGCCGACGCCAACGGGATCCGTCCCCAAAACAATATCCCCCCCCCCTTTGGAAGGTGGGGGTGGGGGGGAGGGATAAATAGCATCAGTGGGTTTCGATGGCTCAGTTAGATGCGCGCACCCGACTGGTGATCAGGTGGTTGCTGGTTCGATCCCCGCCAGGTCGGCAACATTCTTTCGTGTAGATTTGATTATGAAATTTCTAGGGTCATTCTCTCCCTTCCGCTGGCAAGAATGGCAATTATCAGTTTCTGGCGAAAGAATGTGCACAATACTGGTTAACCGCTTAGAGGACTAAGCCTGCCCAGTAAAAGTATGGTTAGGTAAACTGACCGCGCTCGATATGACCCCACTGGGTGGACTGGGCCGTAAAAACCTCAACACAAATTAGCACTATGAGCATATCATATGTATTCTAAATACTGAATTCAGTACACAACTCATTTTCTGATGCACTCACAAACTGGAAGAGAGGTTCGAACCAGAAAGTCAAGTTTCTTTTATTCTTTTCTGAGTACACTACATTGGATAGCCCGCAAATATCCCGCATTACATATCGAATGTGGGCATCAAAAGACCTAGTCTCGTCTTGACCAACTGACAGCACTGGTTTCTCTGTTCATGCCGAAACCGGGACGGTTCACCATATTGTTGTCACCGACTTCACCATATTCTTGCCACTGACTATTGTAGCAAAATGAAACTGAATTATTCATTAGCGTATTTTATACTCGATTACGAATCTATTCTTTGACAACGTGACTTTAATGTTTATACATATGCATTTGATTAATTTTGGGCAAAAACTCCAAATGCCTACAATCAAATAAGATATGATCATTTATTCACAGATTTTCGATATTGTTTCAAGCACGCGCTTGCAAAACGTTTATCCAAAAACATGAAATACAACATGTTATGTATTGTTTTATGATTAGCGTGTAAAAAAAAATGTTGCTATGTTGTTGATTATATAATTAAAAAAATCTGTAATAACACATGATCAAGGTACATGTACAATGATCACAGTGGCCAAGCCATGCAAAAACATGTCTTCGGGCATATGCTGACAGAGCAGACAAGAAATCTATTTCAAACAAAACAAAGGGAGATAACGTCAAAAGAACAGATTGGATACTACAGGGCCCAGTTGTTCAAAACTAACGATGTCGTTAGTTAACGATTCGTTAAAATTTACATTAAGTGATACGCAAATATGCTGAATTTTTTTGCTGATAAAATGTGAGTAGCTTTTGCAGTGCAAAAGCTACTCACATTTTTTCAGCAAAAAATATCAGAATATTGTGTATTGAATCCGCTAAAACAGTTAACGAAATGATCCTTAACGAGCTCGTTAAGCTAACGACGCTTTGAAAAACTGGGCCCAAAAGAATAGACAGCAAAGGCCCGGATGATATTTTACGCATGTGCAGGATGATCTGAATCCGCTCATTTTGCGAATGTTCGAAGACACTCTTTCGTTTGACGGAGCCCACAAGATTACGTCGATAACAATGCCTTGTTTACTTATGAAGACAAGGCCGCGATGCGAAAATTACACGCACAGAAAAGGCAGTTTGAGGGTCATATTATAAACAGATTCATTTTGTATGATAGAAGTCATCCAAAAAAAATCAATATTTTTATCTCGCAAAGGCTCGCAGAAGATAAATTATTGAACTCCTTTAATACCTGCCATATCAAATTAACATTTATGTAAGACCCACAGTGTATAAGGAATAAATTTTTACCGTATTTACCGTATGTATTCGGACAGACAGGCCTTAGCAGAACGCGGCGTCTCATCAGATTCTACACTGTCCAGCAATTTTTAGACACAACATCGGGTAGTAAATTGTACTTGTTCAAATTTGAGAACAAGTATGGTAAAGGGTTGAGGTGTCCGAATACTTAGGATACATACGGTAAAAACCTTAATCTCATGCGCATAAATGGCATCCTACATTTCAATGAATTCCAGCCTACATGACTACGCACTGCACATATACTACCGTATTCAACCTAATTACCGCACTGTGCGCATAGGTTTTTCAAAAATACTGGAAAACTTGTGGTAAAATATGTACCTATCTATACTAAAGAATCACATTAAAAAAACCTGCGAAGGACTTATCAAATAATGCTTATGCGATGTTTTTGTATGCTTACTTTTATTTGATTTTCTCTATAAAGGCATGCAATTCAAATGGGTACCCACAACATATGTCTTTATCGATGCAATTCAAATGGGTACCCACAACATAAGCCTTTATAAAGAAGTAGACGTTGTAATCTGAACACTACGGAATTGCTTGACTGTGCGCTTATAGGAGCATGTGCGGTAATTAGGTCGAATATGGTATATTTACCCGAAATTTACGTACACCATAGCGGCATACCGTACTGGTCCTAAATTTTTAACGACTCCATCTTTCAACATGTTGATGTGTCCAAACCTGCTGGAATGATTACAAGTTAGGTTACATTTAGTGCTAAGGTAAGGTAGGACAGGGTAGTGTCAGGGTTAGGAGAGGCGTAGCCAGGAACTTTATGAAGATGAAGCCTGCTAACAGAATCTCCTAAATTTCAGCCGAGGCACAGCATTTCCTACAAGATTGCATGTGTGCTAAGCGATTGTCTAACGAAAGCTTGGATGTAGGTCTATGGCTAATCAGCGCAAAGTAATGATTCTGATCAGCTAAAGTTCAGCCGAGGCACAGCATTTCCTACAAGATTGTATGTGTGCCAAGCGATTGTCTAAAGAAAGCTTGGATGTTTGGCTAATCAGCGTAAAGTAATGACTGACAGCCTGCGCATTTGCACAGACTGATCTTAGTCATTGCGTAGCGGACATGTGGTCTTATAGGAAATGCTGTGGCCCGGCCCAGTTGATGTCATCTGAACGAGTCGGAGGTGAAAATAAGGTTAAGTTGCCAAATTTATGTTGATGCCCGGGCTTCATAGCTTCCGCCTGGCTACGCGCCTGGTTAGGTTAGAGTTATACTAGCATGAGGGTTTAGGGTTATGGAAGTGCTTAGGATTAGAGTAATAAAGGATTCAGGATTAGGGTAAGGGTTATATATTGGCGTAAGAGTGCATGTAGTTAAGGTTAGAGTACGCTAGGGTTAGGGTTAGTGTTTGGGTTAAGATTAGCTAATGGATTAGGAAAGTGTTAGGCTTAGGGTTATGAAAACTGTCAGGTGAAAAGTTCTGGTAGTTTTCATATTTCTGCTCAAAACATAGATTATGGTACTTGTTAGAACCGCCTCGGCGAGGCGGTTCTAACAAGTACCCACAATCTATGTTTTTGAGCAGAAATGAGAACATTAATGTATACCCCTGTAAACCCCAGTTTTACTTTATAAGAGTGGGGTTTAAGGGGGTCAAAACTATATAGGCGTGTTTCGCTGATTTATAGACTCTTCGTGATTTTGTCATAAATCCGAACAGATGTTACAGTCGCAGCTATGTGCATGTCACCATGTTGATGACGTAGGTTGTTTCCTTTGGGAAAACTGACCCAAAGTAGGTCACGTGATTGATACTTACTTCAGTGATTGGTGTTACTGTTGCCATGTCATCGTGGTTCACTTCAACTTCTTTTCAGTTTGGAATTTCACAGACTGCTGCAATAAAACAAATAGACTGGTCTGTCATAGTTTTTACTGTTTCATGTACAGTGTTTGCATAGTTTGGATATCCAATGGTAAAATACAAAAGAAAGTTTAAGACACACCAACATTCGATGCCCTTTTCTCTTAAAATATATGTCGGACAAACAAATTCATTTAAAAATAAACCATTCCTGAAACATTCCTATTCAAATATACTGAGAAAATTTTACCACCAAAAAATGAAAAATTTCAGATGAAAATTTCTGATATTTTCCATATTTCTGCTCAAAACATAAATTGTAGGTACTCGTTAGAACCGCCTCGGTGAGGTGTTCTAACGAGTACCCAAAATCTATGTTTTGAGCAGAAATACGAAAACTAATGTATACCCCTGTAAACCCCAGTTTTACTATATAAAAGTGGGGTTTAAGGGGGGTTAAAATTATATAGGCATGTTTTCGTGATGTCAACTTTCGCGTCCCATCAGGAGTCTCTCTCTCTCTGTCTCTTTCTGTCTCTTTCTGTCTCTCTCTCTCTCTCTCTCTCTCGTTGTATGCGAGGCATAATTTAGCAGTCAACACATTTAAATAGTATTTTACATAGTATACAGTTAAGTGGACACGTAATTTGAAACGGTTTAATTATGTCGAATGTTTGTTTTGACTTGAGTTCGCTTTCATCTGTGTACATTTAAGTATCTAAACAAGCAATATGTAAATTATCTGCCACTTGTATTTCCTAAAAACAAACAAACAGTAAGTTTTTTTTATTAACGGTCTCTCTATATGAGCGTTTGGCTAGACTGGCTATATTCGTGTCTGCACTTGTCTTTTTGTACCCTTATTTCTATCACTTTCTATTAGCATTGCTTCCATCTTTAATCTCCTGGCTAATTCAGCAGATGACAAACTGATGATGTTTTCTGATTTTTCCCAGAGTAATGTCAGGCTTAGGGTAAGACTTAGGATAAGGATTAAAATTAAGCTTCGGCTGTCCATGAGAGAGGATTTGCATGAAATGTTAAATTCGGCTTTCTGGGGAGAAAATAAAAAAGGCTATTTCAATATGTCGTCTGCTGAAAATTCAACCAAGAGTGCTCAGCGTTAATCCTATTTTACCGTTTTACTGTGGAATTACCTTTTCGAACTAAGGGACATAACTGGTTGGAATATTTTAAACTGCACTAGATTGTACACCTTGAAAAACAACATATATGAAAGAAAAGACAGAGTTTGGCGACAGACTTGTGTTTGGCTTGACAGTCTACAACCTCTAGAGTAACATATTGTCGTATTTAACCTAAGTATTCAGACAGACAGGCCTGAGCTTACCTTGTAGACCAAGATCAGACGCCGTCTGATCAGGATCTAAACTATGTGCCACTGACCCAGCAATGGAGACAATTTGCATGAAAACTCAAATCCTGTTTTCTGGGAAAAATTAAAAGAAAAAAATCATGTTTGTCGTCTGCAGAATTATCCCAGAGAGTGCCGACGTTTAACAGTGACGTTTTTATTATTATTATTATTATTTTATTTTTATTTTTTCTCGAACTCATTCAAGAAACGTAGTTCTTCTTCTCCCTTTGTCACTGGATGCAGTGTGCTAGGGCTGCACCAATCAATTACAATACCGTATTTATCTAAATATTGGGACACAACTCCTAAACGTATAGTTCTCATAAATAGCGAACAAATACACTTCGCTACCTTGTAATGTCTAAAAATATGATTAAATGACAAATAGTGTAGCCCCTGATCAGACGCCGCGTTCTGCGGCGTCTGATCTGGGTCTACACTATTTGCTCAGGCCTGTCTGTCCCATTCCAGGTAATTCGCCAGAAAACACAATCATTTATCATTTGTTATACCCAGCCTGAATAATGAAATACTTATTCACCAGCTGATCGAACCTTTTCCAGAATCATATCGAATGGATGCGACTATCATGTAAAAAGGGCGCTTATCACTTATGTGAGCAGCGAAGGCCAATATGACATCAGACAGCATCGCCATATCAGATTCCATTATTTCTTTACACTATCTGCAGACACTCTACAACTTACCTATGTAACATGAAGGTCCTGATCAGACTACATGGATGCACAGGTTGATCAGGGCAGACATGGATTTGAAAAAAGCGCGACTTCTATGTAGCGCTGTACATTTATGGCACTGTATTATTACTTTAATTACCTCGCCATAGAAACAGATATTGATTTGGAGTAAGGTTACTCTACCCAGCTAATAGTCGATGTGTAACTATCTGACATTCTGATAAAGATCTGGGCTAGAAATATCCACCCTTAATTATAATTTATTCAAGGCCTGTATAACAAATTGAAATAAAAAATAATAATTGTCTTACAAGTTTGTTTTATTATTATTATTATTATTATTATTTAGTGAATAGTTACACATGGAAGACACAAAGGGAGATAAATTTTGCAGACTGAAGTTGTACCCCACCCCTCCCCCCAACCTTATAATTGAAACTTTCAAAAAGTGGGGCAAATTGTAGCCTTTAAAAAGTGAACCTCGATGAAAAGAGATCGACAAATATTCTCCTGTCAGAACCGTTTTCGTTTTTGGAGGAGCTAGTAAGCTATTCATGTACTCCGCAAACATTGAGGACAGACGTTGAGACGACGTTGTATAGACGTCATATGTCTGCTGGGAAAGACTTCAAAAATACTGAGACTGCTTGCTCAGGCCTGTCTGTCCGAATACTTCAGGCCCTGAGCTTATTAAACTTTTCATGCTCAATTCAGCTGAAAATGAAATAATCTCTGCTAATAAATATAAAAATGCCAACAAATGTCATTTTCATATTTATTAGCAGAGCAATTTTCATGCTCAGTTATGTTTAGCAAGAATGAATTTGCAGTTGTTAGCATTTGAGATTAATTACGTACCAGGACAAACTCATGCTCAGCTGAGTTGGGCATGAAAAAAAGTTTTATAACCTCGGGGCCTAGTTATTACAGTTGACATAGTTTCCTAAGTAAGAACTGTCTAATATGATATTGATGCTCGCATGGTCTGCGGACTCTTTGACCAAGACGGGGATTCGAACCTGCAATCTCGAATTCCAAGTCGTGCCTTTGCAGAGGAAAGCAATCAAGGTTTTGTGGCTCTAGCAGCAATAACATAATGATAAGGATGGCAATGAATATAGTCATAAAACTGAAAACAGCTGAAGATTTAAACAGTATGACACACGCCTACCAAACGAATGAATGCTTAACCATCGGTTAAGTACATGATCAATTAGAGCGACATCGGTTAGGAATTCGATGACTCAAAAAAAAAAAGGTAAACAAACTTCGCATTTTCTGTGTTTCATGAGCGATATAAATGTTTTGAGGAAATTATTTGAAAAACGGGGAATTACATTCAACCGTCCATTGATATCGGCGTCTGTGGAGTAAATCTCAGACCACCTACTTCACACATATTGGCTGAATTATTTTTCGCGTGCTGAAGGTGTACCGAAAGCCATAGAAAACATGTGGAAATTCATGGTGTTTATTGTCCTTTACTTAATTTTGCGATTTGCTAGAAGTTCAGCATATCGTCAGCACACACGATAGACACATGTGATTATTTGTGATATGGATAATTTGGTTGTCAATGCAGCATTGTTGAGAAATCGCCAAGGTAAGGGTCGAAAATGAGTGGTTACGCATTAGAGCTGTAAGTTTTGTTTTTATTTATTTAGATCTAATGCGTAACCATACATTACGGCCCATCCCGTGGCGATTTCTCAAAAATGCTGCATTGACAACAAAAATAACCGTAACGCAAATAATCATATGTGTCCATCGTGTGTGCTTGATGATATACTGAACTTCTAGCAAATCGCAAACTTAATAAAGGCCAATGAACATCACAAATTTCCACGTGTTTTCTATGGCTTTTGGTACACCTTCAGCACGCAAAACATAATTCAGCCAATAGGCGTGAAGTATGTAGTCTGAGATTTACTCCTCAGACGCCGATATCAATGGGCGGTTGAATGTAATTCCCCGTTTTTCAAATAAATTCCTCAAAACATTTATATCCCTCATGAAACACACAAAATGCATAGTTTGTATACCTTTTTTTGAGTCATCGAATACCTAACCGATGTCGCTCTGAATATTTTACGTTCTTAACCGATGGTTACGCATTCGTTCGATTGGTAGGCATGTGGCACTATCCACTAAAATCTATATACGGTTTTACTTACCTTACTCACTTTTGATGAAAATGTTGATGAAGAAAATTAATCAAGTAATTCCATACACATCATTACGATTTAAAATAGCATTGTACTAGCACTATAAAAATCCATTTTGTCTTTTATGTAAAAGATATTACAGTAAACAAACATTTCCTGATCTAACAAGAATACTATATATCTCAATACAGCGTAGTTCCATTGGTTTTAACACTTACTATGCTGGTGAAAATTTCAGCAGTCGACATTTTGAAATACTATTTTTATTATTCTCAGGAAGTAGGCTTCGAGGTTTCATGCAAATTGTTTACTTAGGAAAATTGCCTCAGTAGGAGACAATTTGCATGAAATATCAAAGCCTGTTTACTTAGGTGAAAACTAGTATGAAATACTGAAACCGCTATTCTGGAGAAAGATAAGAGAGAGAGAGAGAGAAAAAAAAATAGCATCGCTTTGTCGTCTGCTGAACTTGTCCAGAGAGCGGTAAAGGTTAACATACAACACGGTAGCTCACGATCCAATGTTCTTCCAATAACTAGAACGACAGCACTGTTTTTATTTAGCCTTTGTCTGTTTTAGCGTATTGGTTTATATTGAGTTACGTGTGATAAGGACTACACAAGTCAATACCCTGTATTGTCAATATTATCAATACCGCTGCATTTACCTTAAATATTACTATACGAAAACATGCCTATTCAAATATATTGAAAATTTTACCCCACAAAATCGAAAATTTTCAGATAAAAAAACTCTGACATTTTTCATATTTCTTCTCACAACATAGATTGTAACCGCTTCGGCGAGGCGGTTCTAACGAGTACCCACAATCTATGTTTTTAGCAATATATGAAAAATAATGTATATAAAAGTGGGGTTTAAGGAGATCAAAATTATATAGGCGTGTTTTCGTGATGGACACCTTTATCTCCTAACCATACGTGTCCTTAAAGCTTAGCTTAATGGGTAAATTTTTCAGCAGACGACATTTTGATTTTTTTTTCTTATTTTTACCTGAAAGTACGCTTTGACATTTCATGTAAAATGTCGCCTAAGGAGAAAATTTGCATGAAAATTTGCTATTTCATTGAAAAATAAAAATAGCATCAATTTGTCGTCTGCAGAATTAGTCCAGAGAGTGGTAAAGGTTGAATGTGATGGTCTATAATACCCAGCTAGCATTCTTTGTAAATCTACAGCGGGCCGTTATCGGCCCGTCAGCTACCCTGACAGGCCGATAACGGCTCGCTATTGATTTACGTAGAAATCTTACTGGGTAGGTACCTGTTAACGTGTCCCAAACTGCTGAATGTGTGTCAGTGTGCACTCTGATCAGATACCGCGTTCTGCGATTCTTGCTCAGGCCTGTTTGCTAAACACTTAGGGTAAAATGGTATCATAAATACACAAAATGTTTCAAGTTTTATTAGGTACGATCAATAATTTTCAGTCGTCAGGAAAATGGTTAAAGTCTTTTTCCATTCAGTAAAAAAACTAAAACCTATGTTAACAAAAAAAGTCAATAGTAATATACTTGAACACTGACATTAACGCTATACAGAATTACTGATATGTATCGTATCGTAACTTATGTGTTAATATTCCTAAATACAGTCGACTTCAATGGCTCAAACATATTTGAGATCACAGCTAGTTGTTCTAGACATGAGTAGTTCGAGCCACTGAGGGTTAATCACAGCACCAGGTTAGAAAGCAAATAGGAATAATATAGGGATGTCTTTTCAATCTTCTATAAAATAATGGTATGTTGAGTGTACTTATTAGAATCGCCTCGATAAGGTGATTCTAATGAGTACACACAAAATACACTTTTTACGATAAAATAAGAAAACTTCCCTAAAAACATCCCTTAATATTTGTTATCCGTAGAAATTCGAAACAGTTCGAATCAGCCACGGTTAACCATGGTAAATGAGCCATCGGTGTTCGAGTCATTGAAGATTTACTGTATTCCGACAGACTTGTCTGAGCAAGACTTAGTGTCGACTCAGATCAAACTGTTTTTCAAGGTTCTGATACGCATATTTTAAAGACAATGTTTTCCTGATCGTTTCTACTCGATTAAGGGGTGAATAACCTTCACCGCTCTCCGGGCAAATTGAGCAGACGCCCATTTGATGACATTTTCTTCTTTTCCCCAAAAATTGGATTTTGGCATTTCATGCAAATTGTGTCCTTAAATTGTTTATGTTAAAGCCTTTTTTATGGGAAATAATTAGAAAAAATCAACAACAAAACATGAAACAATTTTCATGAAATGTCAAAGCCTATTTTCTAGGAAAAATTAGAAAATATTTCAAATAGTTGTCTACTGAACTTATTACCCAACATAATCTAACTTTATGATGCGACTTCATTATGTTAATAAGTCTATATATGTGATCAAGCCTTTTTTATGGGAAATAATTAAAAAAAATCAACAACAAAACATGAAACAATTTTCATGAAATGTCAAAGCCTATTTTCTAGGAAAAATTAGAAAATATTTCAAATAGTTGTCTACTGAACTTATTACCCAACATAATCTAACTTTATGATGCGACTTCATTATGTTAATAAGTCTATATATGTGATTAAAACGCCATATTCTTTATAATTATTATATAGTGAAAACGGAACCGTCTACATTAAACTGGAGATTTTAAGAATTTGTGTCGGGTTAAGGCCTATATTGTTTTTGGTATACAAATACCAAAATTCCATTGAGGTATCTTTCTAAGTGATTATCATTGACCAATGTAATCAAATCGCGCGTTGTAATGGTTATAGCCGCGCTATTATTGTCGCTGTGACGTCAGAGCGCTGTTGCTAGAGAGTTAACTGGGACATTTGGGACATAGGCCATCAATGAGAACACAGAACGTGGCGTCTGATCAGGCTCTGCACTGTTTGCTTAAATGACAGGAAGTTAAGGATTAAATGAAACAGTCTTAAGTCATCGTTCAGGACCATTTTCCCAGCCTTCACTTTGAGACAATAGACCCATCAGTACTGTCAGTGCTTTGATTTCCTTTTTATTTATTGCTTTTAGCAACTTTAGATTGATAAATCTTTGCTAACATAGCTCTAGATGAGATGATTAGGAAAAATTATATTTTTTATCATTTCTTCACACAACATATTTTGTCTTACTCACTGGAAGCGCCTCTGTGAGGCCCTTCTCATGAGTACATGTAAGCCTGTCCCTCTGTGTGTACAACCATAAGCCAATTATATGGCTGATTATACTCTACTGTACAAATATATATATATATATATATATATATATATATATATATATATATATATATATATATATATATATATATATATATATATATATATATATATATATATATATATAACTAATTACGTAGCAATACAACTTTTTAACGGGTCATTTTGACTAACGTTATTAATTATTGACTAACTTCTGTGATTAAAGCACATCTCAAATACTAAAAACATTGTGCTATAGATCTATATTTGTGGTATGACTTTGATGTCATTTTCTTTATATATATATATATATATATATATGTGTGTGTGTGTGTGTGTGTGTGTGTGTGTGTGTGTGTGTGTGTGTGTGTTTGTGTGTGTGTGTGTGTGTGTGTGTTACGGAAGCGTAAAACCGCATTCATATTTATTTGTCATATCTTAGTTCTTGAGAGCTTTCTTTTTGTGAAAGATATTTAAAGTAGGTTTTTCAGACGAATTATACTTTTCATACATCGTTCCATTTATATATTATTTGAAGATTAAGAAACATCTAATTTTAAACTCAAAGATCTTTTCTGAAAAAAAAATTGTCAATTTACGCTATGATTTATTAAGATGTTTTTCAAAACACATATGTGCTGAGAAAATACTATGTATTTTAGATTGTCAAAATTTATTTCACCCATTTAAAAGAGACAAAATACAGTTGTTTCGAACAGATAAACAAAATGCAGTTGTGTCGAATATAAATCCAAAGAGAATAATTAAATTACCTATTAACGAAAAAAAAAAACAAAAAAAAACAAAAAAAAAACAAAAAAAAACATAACATGAAAATAAATGCTACAGACAAATATAAACGGACTATGAAAACGAAAAATAAAGAAATGTATTATAAATATAGTCATGCGGTTTTACGCTTCTGTAGTGTATATATGTGTATGTTTGTGTATGTATGTATATATGTATATTTGTGTCTATATATATATATATATATATATATATATATATATATATATATATATATATATATATATATATATATATATATATATATACTTGTGTATGTATGTATGTGTATATGTATATATATTTGTCTCACCTTTCATTTTCTTTCTTCTGCTTTTTTCTCTATTAATCTTAATGGTAACTTCCATGTATTTGTAATACTTGCTAGTTAATACGTATTGACATGTAATTCATCTATTGTGTGTACTGCTTATATGTTTTCTTCATCTGTCACAGCACCCTGGGAAAGGATAAATATAGGCCTAGCCTACATCCAATCCCTTGGCATTTATGTATATTTGCTTTTGTCAAATATATGTATTTATGTCATAAAATTTAAATAAATAAATAAAAAAAACTGGAAAAAAATGTGTACCCACAACATGACTTTAGTGCGTGCGTGTGTATGATGTGTATGTGTGAAATGAGTGAAAATAACAATAGTTTTAGTTAAACGATGACTTATCTAAAGCTACGGTTATAAGGCATTCGCTTTACACAGAAAGAACGTAATGCGAAGGCATATCATTCATCGGATATGAGAAGATATATTATTCAAAGGATTAAGGAAGCGATAGTATTCAAAGGAGAGTGGAAGAGACATCATTCATTGGAAATGGGCAGATATATCATTCATTTCAAATGGGAAAGATATAATTCAAAGACATTTGGGAGAATTATCATTCAAAGGAAATGGCAAGAGATGCCATACATTGGAAATGGAACGAGATATCTTTCTTTGGACATGAGAAGAGTTATTCTTCACAGGAAATGGGAAGAGATATAATTCATTGGGAGAAGAAATCTGGTTCAAAGAAAATAAGAAACTATCATTCAAAGAAAATAGGAAGAGATACCATTCATAGGAAATGGGAAGCGATATCATTCTTTGGAAAATGTAAGAGATATCATTCAAAGGAAATGGGAAGAGTTATCGTTCATAGAAAATAAGATATACCATTCATTGGAAATGGGTAGAGATACATGTATTGTTCACTGGAAATGGGAAGAGATATCATTCAAAGGAAATGGGAAGACTTATCATTTATAGGAATGGAAAGAGATATACGTAGTATCCTTCATAGTAAATGAGAAGGGACATCATTCATTGGAAATGGGAGATATCATTCAAACAAATTTGGAAGACTTGTCATTCATAGGAAATGAGAAGAGATATATGTATCCTTCATGGGAAATGGGAAAAGATATTACTGGGAAATATGATTGTACATATACTGATTATGACACCAGACAATGCAGAGAACCACGAAGCTTTCGAGGCTGACCTGATGATAACGAATCCAAAGAAAGAAAACTTTCAAAATCAAAGTCCCTGTTATACTTGAATACTGTATTTACCCAAAATATTCGGACAGACAGGCCCCAGCAAATAGCGTAGACTCAGCTCAGACACTGAAACAAACGCGGCAACTGATCAGGATGTATACGGTTTGTCACTTATCCAGCAGTTTTAGACACACCAATAGATAACAAAATGAGCGTGTTCAAGTTTTAGAAGAAGCATGGTTAAGAGCAAATGCTTCGAAATATTTAAAGTAAATATGGCAGTTTTATCGGTCATCCTCCTCGGACGTTTCGTAGCCCACCGTCTCCTTCTAGATAAAAAAAAAAAAAAAAAAAAAAAAAAAAACAGTGAAAAAAAAAAGTCTAAAAGCAGTTACAACATGAGGGGATGGCTGTTTATGGAGCGTCGAGGACAACAGCTGACTAGGCTGGATGGCAGCTATGAATTCTTCCAGGGTCTGACTGTCTGTTGCGGCGGTGGCTGATAATCTATTCAAGTCCTCGATTGTACTTACGTAGAAAGAGTATTTGTATCTGGCTTGGTTACTTTTTGTTGATAGATGTGGCATTCTCCTCTGGTAGCTTATCGTTGGAGCTAAGGTTGAACCCAGCTAGCATAAATCTACAGCGGGCCGTTATTGGCCCGTCAGCTACCCTGACGGGCCGATAACGGCCCGCTATAGATTTATGTAAATTGCTTACTGGGAAGTCTGCATTGACGTCTACGTATCCATTCTGTATCTGATACAGTAAAGTCAGCCGGTGAATGCGATGTCTCTCTCTCAGTAACTGTCAGCCCAGTTCTGCAATCATTCCGAATATTTCTCTACCAAACTATATGCTCTGGGTACTCATTAGAAGAACCTCGCAAACACCTTTTAACTTTTTCGGTTCCAAATTTCAGTAGACATTTTTCAGACGACAATCGTCGTCTGCGTTTGTCGTCTGCTTTGATTTTTTAACAAATTATCTATTGGAAATAAGTTTATATGTAAAGGTGAAAGACTGAATGTCAAACAGCGTAGATCCAGATTAGACGGCTCATTATGAGCCGTCTCATCTGGATCTATGCTGTTTGCAAAAGCATATTATCATCGCCTGTGGCAGTGAAAGAGTTAATGAGTACACCCAATATAGGTTTTCGGAGAGAAATTAGCAACTATTTACCCAGATACAAGCTTATCTAGAGCTCAGACATTATAAAAAATACGGTCCCCACAATTACGATTTTGCAAATGCAATGTTACAGTATCCTTGATACATGATCAATGTATCAAGTGAAACGGTTTCTCATAGCGCACGTTAAATGCGCATGATATGAAGCTGATACCAGAGATCGTTAACACTGCTGTTGTTTTATGAATTGAAACACTATACATGGAACAAGTTTAAATCAAGCCCTATATCAGAGCGTACCATATTTATATTGGATATCTGGACCCTAAACTCCTTACCGTAGCGTCCTAAAATTTGAACCAATTCATTTTACTGATAGTCGATATGCCTAAAACTGCTGAATGGTTGGCATACAGTGTAGGTCATGATCCGACGCCGCGTTCTGCGGCGTCGGATCTGGGTCTACACTGTTTGCTCAAGCCTGTCTGTTTGTTCAAGTCTGTTAAGGGTACTTATGGTAGATTTGAATTTCTGTAGGTTTCTAATTACTGTCCATAATATAGAACTGAAGACACATGTTGAGTGGCTGTCAGGATGAAGTTTGTCCATCTATTTTGTCTTTTTCTAATCCTTGGCTCATTTTGCGGCTCAGTCTTTGGTAAGAATTTTCTGTTAGCCTTTTTCATTTAATATGGTATAAAATTATCCTCGGTATTTTGTACGCCAATATGGACTGCGCCATGCGGAAACCTGTCTTCTGGCATATGCAGACAGCGAAGGCCCAGATCAGCCTGCGCATCCGCGCAGTCTGATCAGGGCCTCCGCTGTCCGATGACAGATTCATTGGGCACCATATATTTTATCAATGGAGAGCAAATGCCCGGATGAGACTGTGCGCATATTAAAGTGGGAATGAATCGGAATCTGTGTATTTTGCGCATGCTCGAAGCCACTTTTTCGCTTGGCGCGGCCACAAATGAGAATTTAACGTAATAAGTGCGAAAAGCCAGTACTGCATGTAGTCTATATGGACAATTATTTCTAAACAGACAATCTAGACTGACCAGGCCCCGAGGTTATAAAACTTTTTTTCATGTTCCACTCAGCTGAGCATGAAATTTCTCAAATTATTGACATTGCAAATTCTTTTTTGCTAAGCATAGCTGAGCATGAAAAGTTCTCTGCTAATAAAAATGAAAATGCCAAAAGTTGTCATTTTCATATTTATTAGCAGAGAAATTTTCATGCTCAGCTGAGTTGAGCATGAAAAAAAAAGTTTAATAACCTCGGGGCCTGACCAGACGCAGCAGAAAGTGTGAAAAATATAACATTATGTTTAGTCATAATAAAAACTTATTGAAAAGCATCAATATGATTTATTATGTAAGTTATAAAAAGATTGAATTAGCCGCCTTCAGCCCAGTCAATATATTATGATATCCACTAGCTTGCGCGCGACTACCAGTGTATATTACTTTCTAAAATTAGATATCAACTTTTAGTGACGTCACCAGCAGTGACGTCGACGTCAGCGCGCGCTTTTTATATCAATGGGATCTGAAATTGACTGTTATTGCCACAGTTATCAAGAGAAAAAAAACAACTATGTAATAAAACAATTGTTGACTATTGAGGTATTGGATATGACGTTGATATCCACCACTGAATACCAATATTGATATTCTCTGATGGATATCACGTCAAGTCCAATACCTCAATAGTCAGTAATTGTATAATATTAAACGAATGCAAAATATAACGTTTACCAATGTTGTCGGCCACCCATATGAAAATATGTCAGCGTCGAAAGCCACGTGTGATGACACAGAGACTGAAACTCACCTCCTTGATTATAAATTTTAGAATATTATTACATTTCCGCACTACAGTATTGCAAAACGCAATTAACGTTTATAATGCAAGCAATAATACCTGGACACTAACAAGAATTTTGTTTATAATAGCTATGTCGGTCAGTGTCCAGTATTGCAAAACCTGCACAGTGGTAACGTATCTATTTTACACCCAGCACGCTATGGGTACCAAAACAGTATTGCGTGATTTTTAGTATGGTTCCACCCTCCACGCATCAGTACTTTCCGCCTACCTTACCCAATAATTAGCCGGATCAACTGTACTGTATTTTATCGTAATCACATGTTTTGGTTTAAACAATATTTTATTTGACAATATAACAGTAATATGAGGTACAAACACATGGTGCGGGATCTGACAGTAAGCCAAAGCTTGATAAAATCATTTCCTGCGTCATTGTGGAACATACAGTATATATAGATGAATGGCTGTGTCAAACAAAGAGAGAGAGAGAGAGAAAGAAAGAGAGATAGAGATAAAGAGAAAGAGTCATGTTATGTGTCCCTACGGCAAGAGCGTTTCCTAATACATGTACATAAAGCTTATTTCCAAGAGATTTGGAGAGGCGATAGTTTTGTACTAGTCTCGGTTTCCTCAGGTAAACCGTCCGGAATTGACAATGAACTCTTGCACTTGACTAAAAAGAGCTTCATTTTCTCCTTGCGTTTTGTTGTCAATGCCGAAAAGAAAATCATGAGATGTGTAAGCGTTTATGTTATTGGGTAAGTATCTTGTTCTTGCGGCCGCATACCTAGGGCAGTTGAAGAAGAAGTGATGCGGGCTTTCGAAAGCTCCACACTGGCAAGAGGGATCGGCCACAATATTCTTCCTGAAGAGATGGGAGTTAAGCGAGCTGCACTCCATTCGCATTCTTGAATGTAGTATCTGGCCTTTGCGTGAGCCGGTATTATAATAATTTGGCGGTTTTGATATATTTCTATTCAAATGAGATTTACAAAATGTAAATGCCGCAATAGAGGTAGCTTCTTTTGTTTCGTCAGACAAATTATTCCATGCTCGAATAGTTGCCGGGAAAAAAGAATTATAAAACAGGTTGGAATTAGCGTGAATTGTTTGGATGTCGTTTGAATTTCGAAGGTTGTATCTAGCAGTCTCCTGTATCAGAGGAGGAACAAGATCCACAAGATAATTTGGAGTAAAACCATTCAAAGTCTTAAAGAAAATTGTCAGTTTGTGCTTGTTTCTACGGCTTTGAAGTGATTCCCAGCCTAATTCTGAGAATAGTTTCTCGATGCTGCAAAGTCTTGTGGCGCCAGTTATAATTCTCGCTGCTTCTATGTGGATCGATTCGAGTTGTTTCTTATTTTCAGCTGAGCAGTTGTCCCAGACGACATCACAATATTCGAGCAGTGGCCGTATAAAACTTACATATATTTGTTCTAATGATTTTCTGCTTACTCTAAACTTCAGTGTTCGCATGAGATTCAATCGTACCCAGGCTTTCGATGCGATTTCCTGGATATGACTGGACCACGTGTATGACTTTGACAAGATGAGACCAAGGTGCTTATGGCTATCTGTTTCAGGCAGCATTATATTGTTCATGAATAACGGTGGGTGCTGTGGAGGAAGCAGATTACGAGATAGCACATTCAGAAAGTTTTTCGTTCATGAAAGTTAACTAACCAGTTTGCTGCCCAGGTGCTAATGGTATCAAGATCAGTGTTGATAAGATTTGCAGCTATCTGGGCAGACTCTACTATTATGTACAGACTTGTATCGTCTGCGAACAACCGTAAAGAACAGCCAATATTTTTCACTATATCATTTATGTATATCAAAAAAAGTAAGGGTCCCAGAATAGACCCCTGAGGAACCCTGGCTACAACAGGGGCCCAATCAGATGCTTGTCCATTAAATACGACGCGCTGCCTACGTCCAGATAGATAACTCGAAAACCATTTGATCACCCTATCCGAGCATCCTATACCGGATAATTTGTGTAAAAGACCCCTGTGCCAGACCCTATCGAAGGCTTTACTAATGTCGCAGAATACTGCCCTTACTTCTTTACCGCCATCTACTGCGTTACAGAACGTGTGGTATGTATGAAGTAGCTGATATGTAGTTGAGTCACCCGATACAAATCCAGATTGGAACGGAGTGAGAATTTGATTTTCTAACACATAATTATACATATGCTTGTGAACGCATCGTTCCAGTGTCTTTCCGATTTGGCTCAAAAGAGTAATTGGGCGGTAATTTGATGGCAATGACTTATCATCTTTCTTGTGAAGGGGTATTACATTTCCATGTTTCCAGGAAGAAGGGAAGTAACCCTGTTCAAGAGAACGATTGAACACCACTGAAAAAGGAGAGGCAAGGGTAACTGCGCCTTCCTTAAGGAAACGGGGACTGATTAAATCCGGACCACAAGCTTTGTTTACATTGAGGTTCAAAAGTACATCTTTAACTTCCTGGCTTGATATAGTAATAGTCTGAAGACTATGTTCTACATGGGGTAGTTGGAGCATCGGCCGATTATCGTCGACAACTGTTGACTGAGAAGCAAAGTACGTGTTTAACATAGTGGCTTTTTCAATGTCACTTTCAGCGCGTTCGTCATTCGAGTTTAGTGTGGGGATGATAGATGTTGATTTTCCGAATTTTAACAGTTGTTTAGATGTTTTCCAAAATAACTTCATATCCGTTGTTTCAATCGAGAGTAAAGAGTCCAATTTTTCAAAATAGTCATTCCTTGATTTCCTTATAAGTGATACTATTTTATTGCGAATTATCTTATATTTTTCCCAAAGGTTGGCATTTGATGTTCTTTTGAATTTCTTATATGTACGTTTACGTTGTTTTTGTTTTTTCCCTCAAGTGTATGTTTGAAACCAAAGAAAATAAATGCACGGATTCAGATGCGCAAAGTCTAATTCGGGCATTTCTCTCCATTCTGTGGTGTCCGATGATTCGGCAGACAGTGAATGTGATCAGACGGTGTGGATTCGCAGACTGATCTGGTCCTTCGCTGTCCACATATGCCCGAAGACACTTTTTCGCTTGGCGCGGCCTATATCGAAAAAAAGCAGACAGACTCCGTTCCACCGACATTACTTTCTGAACAAAACATTGAATTTGCCTACAGAATGCTAAAGGTTAATTATCTTCACATTCAGCAGACGACAAATCGATGACATTTTTCTTCTTTTACACGGAAAATAGGCTCTGACATTTCATGCAAAGTATACTATTTGCACGAAATATACCAAAGCCTATTTCCGGGAAAAATAAAAGAAAAATAATAGAAATGTCCGTTGAAATTTACACACAAAAGCGTAAACGTCCTCTGTATATCATCAGTTACATTCCGTTACTGCATTAGTTTCCCTGTTTACAATTCACAGCTCCACGCATACCCAAGCTCCGTTATGATCACTGGGGATGTCCGAAAAACCCAAAAATGTGTTACATATACTGTTTTCTGAGGGGATACAAGGAAGGAAGATGTGTGATTACTCGTTGTAGGTGCTTGAACAAGAGAATATAGGTATCTAACTAAACAGCTTGAGGTGAGTAAACAAGTGTTTATATGTTCTTTCTGGAATTTTAACATTTTGAAGGCAATAGTAAGGGCGAATAGTATCTGGGATGCGTTAAGAAAAATAGTATACATCACGAAAACATACCTATATGATTTTGACCCCCTTAAACCCCACTTTTACATAGTAAAATTGGGGTTTACAGGGGTTTACATTATTTTTCTTATTCCTACTCGAATACATAGATTGTGGGTACTCGTTAGAACCGCCTCGTCGAGGCGGTTCTAACGAGTACCCACAATCTCTGTTTTGAGCAGAAATATGAAAAATATCAAGAGTTTTTCATCTGAAAATTTTCGGGTTTTTTGAGGTGAAATTTACAATATATTTGAATAGGCATGTTTTCGTAATGCCACAAAGGTTCGCAGACGATTTGTAAACTATAGTCGTTCATTTGTAAATGTTTCTGGCTGACGGTAGCGAGTGTTCGCGAAGTATGTTTGCATTTAAATGGTAAATGTCGAGGAACAACTATTTAGCATCTTTTAAACGGTTATTATAAGCCCGTCAGATTTTACCGCAAATCAGAGAGCAACCGTTATTCTCTGTGACGAGGCTTAGTGACTAAATTATATCAATTTTTGGATTAAATAAAGAATTTCAACGTAATAGACGGGACCATATGTTTATATTTATTACATACAAGCTACATAATCTTTATTCGCATAGGCGGCCATTTTGTTTGCTCTCTAATTTATGTCAGATGGGACGGATTTACAATAACCGTTCAAAAAATGCAAAATAGTTTGAGAAAAAGTTGTAATACATTAAACAGAACAGTATGTTTATAGGATTCACTTGAATGTGACTTTGTAAACATTATGAAAACACACCTATTCAAATACACTGAAAATTTTACCACCAAAAAATGGCAATTTTTCAGATAAAAAATTCTGATATTTTTCATATTTCTGCTCAAAACATAGATTGTGGGTACTCGTTAGAACCGCCTCGGCGAGGCGGTTCTAACGAGTACCCACAATAAATGTTTTTGAGCAGAAATAAGAAAAATAATTTATACCCCTGTAAACCCCATTTTTACTATATAAAAGTGGGGTTTAAGGGGGTCAAAATTATATAGGCATGTTTTTGTGATGTCTGTATCTCGTATGTTTTGAAGAGCTGGGTCCTGGACTATTGTTGTCCTACATGGCATTTAAGGGAAAGAATCAACTTTGGCTTAAGTTCACTACCCACATTTAAAGACAGCTTTAAATAAATACACAATTTGTGATGGGGGCATGTGTTATCAATTTTCAATACGATCACGTGACAATTTGGTTATATAGCCTTTCAACACTGTGAAGCTACTTCAAACATGCTCAGACAAACTATCGACAGGCTTCCGTGTCATGACTTGTCCAAAACAATAATCGAATATTGAGTGCAAGAGCATTGGTTAGATCGTATCGATATTTGTCAGTTTGTAAACAAATTTGCTTAGATGTAGATGGTATCAAACAGTATGAGAAAAAGTCATCAAAATATTCCTGACCGTTCACGTGTCATGACCATTTTCCATTTTTACTCTTTTTATACTCAGTAAAGCCTCAGTTAATGAAATATGGCACTCGGGAAGTCAATTAGCTTAGATATTGATGGTATTAACCATTATGCAAAATAAATGATCAAAATATTCAAGAACCGTTCAAGTATTTTACCATTTTTGTCTCAGTTTTATGATTGACAAAGCCTCGGTCAGTGCAATCTGGCACTCTGAAAGTCCATTGGCGAGATCGTATTGGATCTATCAGTTCGGCAAAAATTAACAAAATATTCCCAACAGTTTAAGCGCCATGAATATTTTCGCCAACTGACCCCAGCTTTTCGCTAAGTGACAACGGACGGACGGATGGACACACAAGCTCTAAGGCACCCCTTCGGATCGCGCAATACACCTCCAAGGCAATAAATCCAAGATGGAAAACATTTGCTTTCTTGACTGGGGGATAGTCTCAACGGAAATACTTCTGGAAGCAAAACATTCCCTTAAAGAGTTGAGAGGTTCAAATGCTTAAGAGTTACTCAGTTCTCTTTGCAATGAAAGCACTGACAGCACGGGTGGTGTTGGCTGCGAAAATGGTCTTGAATGGGGATTTAAGACTGATTCATTTAACTCCTATCAACCAAATTCCTGATATATAAGTAAATAATGCAGACCCTGATCTGACGCCGTGTTATGCGCGGTTCACATAGCAGCGCAGTTGGATAAAAATATTTCTGAAATCTTTTGAACAGCAGTTTACCTAAGATTCTATAGTAACTTCGGACGACTTGTTAATAATTGACCAAAAGAAAGTTTGAGAAAAGAGTTCCGTTCGGAGACAACATGTTGTGGGTTTCATATCGTCACAGAACAACTGGATGGCCCGTATAACGCACGGTTTTATTTCACTGGTCAATGATAATCACGTGGATAACCTTAAGAAAATGATGGTGTATGTATACTTTGGGCAAACAATCGACCCAAAAAGGATTTAGGTTTATCCATTCAGCTTAAAAGTCTTCGTCTGTCTAACAAGTTCTAGATATAATCAAAGAAATGCAGACTACAAACAATTATTTTGATTTTGTCATAACACATTTCTTTATGCTCCTGGTTTTCATTTCAGGTGATGTTGTGCCAGCTTCTCAAAGTTTAGCCACAAAAGATGCATCATGCTCTGTTTCCCTTGTTTTCTCAATTGTTTCTTCAATGCAAGAAGTGACAATTCCGTTTTCAGATAAACATAGCTCTAGATAAGAGGGGATATCCGAAATATTTTTATTATTTCCCTATGAAAAATATTTTATGGGTACTCATTAGAAGTGCCTCTGTGAAGTGCTTCTAATGTGTACCCCAACATATGTTCTCGTGGAGAGATAAGCTAAATATCATTTTTTAGTTGAAAAAAGTGCCTTATCTGGAGCTATGATTAAATATTTGAACCACGCCATAAGAAAACACCTTCTACGTGAAAAGAAAGCCTCATATCAGTTTGTGTTTCATGCAGTCTGATTATGTAGTCTGATTATGTTGGTATATTCTTTGGATATCAATTCTTCTACCTAGTTGGCGTATTCAACCTCACAAATTACATAGCTGTATATGAAGAAACTTAATAAAACCGAGTCTCCGATATTCTTTTGTGTGTGTGTGTGTGTGTGTGTGTGTGTGTGTGTGTGTGTGTGTGTTTCCAAGGCAACCTTTAAGATCATTATTAAAGGGAAAATGGTACACTATCAGGAGAGTCAACTGTCAAAATTGTTTATGCTCCTTTCAGACAAAAGGGGTCTAAACGGGAAAGAACTAGCCTGAAAAGGCCCCCTCTGGGGGCAAAATCGTTTCCTTTTTAGAATAGATCTTTTTTTAGAGTTACTATTTTCAGAAGAGATTTGATCTGTAGGAAAGTAAACAGAAGTCTTAAAACTGTCTACTTTGTAAATATTGCCAGAAAACGTGCAACGCGTATCTATTTTCCTCCTTAAATGAGTAGTAAATAAAAGGTCATGATCAGACTGTGGGAATGTTTAGGCTGGTCTGAGACTTTACTACTCACTCAAACAGGCCTCGTTTTGCATGGCTTGGCTCGAATCCTTGCTACACAATGTACCTGTATTTGAATGAGACGTTAATTGTTCTTTCCAGTCTTTTAGTGTGTGTGTTTTTATACTTTATTCTTTATAGTGTGCCTTTTTTGCATGTGCATGTGTGTATGTTCCTTTGCTCTTTTAACCGAAACCTAAAACTAATTGCGAAGAAGTGCATACGAACATGCGCAAAATTCGCAGATTCAGATCATCTTGCGCATGTTGAAAATATCAACCGGGCCTACGCTCTTCATTCATACATTCTGTGACAGCGAAGGCCCAGTGAAGGAGAGCGAAGGCCCAGATGAGCCTGCGCATCCGCGCAGGCTGATCTGGGCCTTCGCTGTCCACATATACACGTTTTCGAATGGCGCGGCCCGTACGAGGAATGTTAATCAGTTAAGTTCCTTCAAAAGAAGTTGAAAGTCCCAAATGGACGCTTGGGTTAATATAGCGGACAACAGCAGTGTACACTGTACATTCCAATACTACAACTATTGGTGCATACAGGTACTTATTTCAGGTGTTCGTATAACTATAGACAAGATAAAATATTTAGACGTAAACGTCTGAGTACCGGCGCAAATTTTGTTCATGTTTACTTAGAGATATGGGACAAGGGTACACTAAAGTTTAATAAATTTTCAATGTAACAGGTAAAACAGAACAACAATGTGATTCTTTAATGAATGCATTTATTAAGCTTTATTAAATTTCTTGATTGAAATGAAAATAGAATAGACATTAATCTGTTTATAACACAATTTGTTATAAGATGCTTTTAGATATAGCATGGTTCAAAGAGCGATTCGAAAAATATATACATTATATCAAACTGGTGGTTAATGGTTATTTTTTCATAACGGCTGCATACTTTTGTTTGGATATAACATGATTGTTTAAATCTCGTATACAGCTTATGCTTTGGATTCCAAATTTGTGTTATAAGCAGATTGTAATGTATAACAATTTTGATAAAACCTATCGCCTGACAGGATAGTTCGCCAGAAGTTGACCTTTGACTTAATTGCGCCTAGGACATTTTTCAAGTTCATCGCTGATCTTGAGATCATGTGTGTGTGTGTGGGAGGGGGTGGGTGGGTGTGTGTGTGCGCGCGCGCGCGCTGGAGAAGAGGCGAGGGCTGCCTAGAACTTGTATAAAATATCTATCATTCTACTATGCCACAAGATTCGGGGTCGGAACAAAATTTTGCAGTATTGACGATGTTAAGCAATATGGCAATATGCAAATCCTAGTTATTTTGGGATCTCCATGAGATTTATTTTATACGGGGGTCTTGCAAAAAGTTCTTTCACTAATAGGCTTACCTAGTTTTATCCAAGATATATTTTAAAATGCTTCACTGCACTGGAATGGTGTGTTGAATAGCTAACGATACCCGTTCATTTCGTGCAAATTGCTTTCCAACTGACCAAGTTATTGCAAATTGAAATAGATGCAGTCATATACACTGACTAATTTTCTTGTTACATTGGAACATGGACCAGAAGAGTGAAATTCGTAGCTATATTAAATGCCGCATTAGGCTTAATATAGATTCATCGGACAGTTTTCAACCTGAAAAAGAAAGTTCCAAGGTTGTTTTTTTTTTTTTTTTTTTTTTTTTTTTTAATATTTTAATCAGACTTAACTTCGCTTCCAATAATCTTTCAGTCATATCGCGATGGTGTCTAAATGTGACAGGGAGCTCAATGCTCCTTTCAAGAGTGCTGCCTCCCTGACATATCACACCTCAGACACATGTCGTGACATTCCACCAAGTCACATTATACTGACACCAGACCGACCAGTTCCGCGTTCTCAATGCTGAGCGCAAACGAAAGAACAACTAATAGCATTTTTAAAGTCTTTGGTATGACGGCCGGGGATCGAACCCACAACCTCCTGGACGCAAACCGGACGCTCTAGTAGCTGAGCCACTGCGCCTGTAGGTACGAAAGCAATCGGCCTGCTGATTTGAACGGTTTTTACTATAATTGAGCCAGCGCATGACAAAACCAACAAAATGAATGGGCTCCCAGGGAAAAATCAGATCAACATAGGTATCCGCCCAGTCTAATCGGTTCCCAGTCAACTCGTACTTAAGTCAACTTGTACTCAAGTCAACTCGTTCTCATTTTGGTCAACTTGTACTAATCGATTTGGTCAATTCGTACTCATTTGGTCAATTCGTACTCATTTTGGTCAATTCGTCCTCATTTTGGTCAATTCGTACTCATTTTGATCAATTCGTTCTCATTTTGGGACCTCTATTTTGGGATATATGCATCAGTGAGTGTCGACTGTGCATACAATGACGTAATTAGAAATGACAAAAGGCAATAGTTTACATCTACATGCAGTCTCCGCCTACAAAATCAGTGGGACATGAATGACCCCACCCATCGGTGCGTCCGTCTGTTTGGGCGAACATTTAGAATTAGAGAGGCTATTTTGGACAATATTATGAGGTTAATTCCGTTTAAAATACAGGGATGGAGTGTTCGTCCGTCCGTCCATCTATCCAATCAATTCACGATTAAGAAGTGAGAAAAAAAATCATAAAATACATTATATATTTTGTATAAAGGCGATTTTTTAGGCCATCTAAGCATACAATAAGAAATTTTATCATGAGAGTTTTGAGACAACAGAAACTTGCAATGCGAGTTGTAAATCATATACAGTCTGTCTGAAGAAGGCCACTATTTATTAAGCAGCCAATGTTTGGTTTTGTTCTCATAGGCGGTTGCCTATCAGAGGTTTGTCTCTAATTTACATGACAATAGCTGATCAGTACCAGAACTATTCTGGATTAACTGATAAAAACACAAAATGACATTTTTCACAAGAAGGGGTGTTGTAACTATGTACTGCAGAACGAGATTTTGTATGGACATTTAAATTTCCAATGACCTCTCTCTCTCTCTCTCTCTCTCTCTCTCTCTCTCTCTCTCTCTTGTATGTATCATCGTAAACATCAACCTTATTGAAAATAAAGAAAATCTGTCAAAAAGTTTTAGAAAAAGAGCCATTTGAAATGTTAAATTTTCCTATTGTGTATACATGTAGATAACATAGTCATTTACAGCTTAAAGGTCGTGGGTTCAAATCCCGCTGGATCCAAGAAAAAAAAAAAAATAATTTTTTATTACATCACTTTATCATTTTATACCCCGCCACACGATAGTGACGGGGTAATACGATTTCACGTTGGTCGTTCTTGTGTCCGTCCGCATGTCCGTCTGTCGTACGTCAGTCCGTATTTTTGTTTCCGGACGATTACTTGAGTGAATGTCAATGGATTTTCACCAAACTTGGTATGTACATTGATATTGTGTAGATCTGTGTAGATCTGATTTCGAATAGCTAATGGGCAAATTTCGTCAATTTTTGACAGTTATCTGCCCAGGACACATCCATATTTTCGTTTCAGGGCAATAACTTGAGTGAATCTCAATGGATTTTCACCAAACTTGATATGTGCATTGACATTGTGAAGATCTGGATTGGTATTCCTATTGGGTACAATTCGTCAATTTTTGACAGTGTTATCTCCCCATGATACGGGGTATTATCGTTCCACGTTTTTATTTATCATTAATACTTGAACCATCTAAAACATTGGAGAAAATCTGATAATTTCTTTGGGAAAGGGAGTGTTTTTCTATGTATTGTTTTTTTCTATATAGGATATAGGATGAATTACTGATTAGGGTTTTTGTAATTATAGTTATATTCAATTCCCACCGGCGGCAAGATTTTTCTTGGTAACCTTGCCAGATCACCTTATGTCATGGTGAGGTTCCCATTTGTCCGTGCATCCATCCGTCTTTGCACCTGTCGTTTGTACCTCATTACATCATTTATTCCTGATGCAGGAAAAGCTTTAATCTATTACCAAACTACAAATTTTAAACTCTTGAAAGGTTAAGCTGACAACAAAATTAGTAAAACTAAAAGTCAGTAGTTCACAGATACGTAAGATAGAAAACAATGTGGGAAAAGGAGAAATTGAATGTTATTAGCGGTTTCTTATTTTCATGGAATTTTTTAAATATAACTCTGCCGCAGACACATTAAACTTTGATACTGATTGGTAAGAGATAAAGTGTTCATTGAGAGTTACTCAGCCGGCAATTCATGAAAACACTGTTACGAGCCAGGCGTAACGAGAAAGAAATGAAAGTGAAACCAGCAACAAGCTTTAAATTATTAACAATATTTATTCACAAAAAAATAAGATAAGATTCAAAACAAAAGAATGTAAGTGAACAGTACCTTTCAAGTTTATGTCACAAAGTCCCTCTGAAATAATCCATGAGAATTTATAAAACAAATCCTTTGAATATCAGTTTCTGATCCCACAATTTAAAGTTCCTGAATTCAGAATTTAAGTCCAGAATGAATAAAATAGTAAGTAATCCAGTATAGAATAATTTCCAGTGAAAGTATACAAAGATGCCCAGATGAAAATCTGTTCTCCTTATATAATATCAAAGAAGGTTCTAGAAAAAGAATTTACTACAAGCATCTCTTATTTTCCAGTTCCAATCAAGAAACTTCTAAATCTTCCATGACATTCCAAAAAGAACTCAGTCCAGAATCAAGGACGTAAACATCATGTTATTGTAAACATGCTGTTCTAGAAAGTTATTTTTGGAAACATAGTAAATAAAGCTATTTATGGAAACATAGTAAACATGTTGTTTAAAACAATTGAACACCCTGTTATATAACACTTCCCCTCTTCAGGGAAAAGAAAGATTTATGTAATAAAGCTTTCTTTTGCCATAAAATTATCATAAAATAAAATACTGATAAAGGCAATTATTATCTTATATACAGCAAGTTACAGGAAACCACAGATCAAGACATCATGCTCTGGACAAGGCATCAGGAATAATATTATCTTTTCCCCTGATATGCCTGATGTCAAGATTGTATTCCTGTAACAACAGGCTCCATCTGAGCAACCTCTGATTCTTGTTTTTCATCTTATGGATGAAAGTCAGTGGATTGTGATCACTGAAAACAACAATAGGTGAGGACGAAGAAGTCAGATAAACTTCAAAATGTTGAAGAGCAAGAATGAGAGACAAACATTCTTTCTCTACTGTAGAATAATTCTTTTGATGTTTGTTAAACTTTTTGGAAAAGTAACAAACTGGATGATCCACACCATTGTCATCCTCTTGCAGTAATACACCACCTGCACCAACATCACTCGCATCTACTGCTAACTTGAATTCTTTATTAAAATTTGGTGCCAAGAGATCTGGCTCACTTCTCAGTATGGCTTTCAGTTTATCAAAGGCATTCTGACAATCACTGGTCCACTTAAACCTCATTCTTTTACTAAGTAAATTAGTCAGTGGCTCAGCAATGACAGAAAAATTATTACAGAATTTTCTGTAATAACCGGCCATACCAAGAAACCTCATCAGTTGTCTTTTGCATGTGGGCACCGGAAAATTTGAAATAGCTTCAACTTTAGCCTCTATAGGTTTAACCTGACCATGACCCACAACATGTCCTAGAAATGTTAAAGTTGCATGACAGAATTCACTTTTAGCAAGGTTTATTGTCAATTTTGCTTCACTTAGTTTATCAAAGAATGCTTTGATAGTTCCAAGATGGTGATTCCATTCATCACTGTATATGATGGCGTCATCGATGTAAGCATCGCAATGCTCGATTCCAGCTATTATGGTGTTGATTAAGCGTTGAAATGTTGCTGGAGAGTTTTTCATTCCGAAAGGCATTACTTTATAGTGATACAATCCGTCAGGAGTAACAAATGCTGAGATCTCTTTAGCTCTTTCTGTGAGAGGAATTTGCCAAAATCCTTTCAGAAGATCAAATTTAGTTATATATTTTGAATTTCCAATTTTGTCAATACAATCATCCATTCTTGGGATGGGAAAAGTATCTGTTTTACTCAAATTATTGACCTTCCTGTAATCGGTGCACATCCGATATGTTCCATCAGGTTTTGGCACAAGAATGCAAGGTGAACTCCATTCACTTTGACTTGGTTCAATGAAATCATTGTCCAGCAAATACTGAATTTCCTCCTTAAGATATTTTTGTTTTGTTGGATTCATTCTATATGGATGTTGTTTGACAGGTTGTGAGTCCTCAACATTCACATCATGATAAATTTTGTCAGTCCTTGTAGGAATGTCCGGAAATAAGTGTTCATACTGATAAATTAACTGTTTCAGTTCCTTTCTTTGGACTGGATCTAGGTGTGAAAGTTTCTGGTCGAGATCCTTTAGAATGTCAGAATTCTGGAGTTTTGATGAAGCAGGATCAGATTTGATGAAGTTCATGTCTTCAGAGTTCATTTCACTTTGTTCCTGAGGGACTGAACTAACAACACTAATTGGTGTAACAGAAGAGCTATCCCTATCTATGTATTGTTTAAGCATATTAACATGACATAACTGTTTTTGTTTGCGTCTCCCAGGAGTGTTAACAATGTAATTTACATCACTAATCTGTTTATCTACAGTGTAAGGGCCGTAATACCTGGCTTGCAATGGTTTGCCAGGAATAGGCAAAAGAGCAAGTACCCTGTCTCCAGGCATGAATTTTCTTTCTTTTGCATTTTCATCATACCAACGTTTCATTTTCCTTTGTGCTGACTTAAGATTGGTCCGAGCAGCCTCACAAGCTCTAGACAGTCTGTCTTTAAAATCTGATACATACTGAAGTAAGTTCAGAAAACTGTCATCAACTGAGAGAAATTTTTCTTTCAAAAGTTTCAAAGGTCCACGCACAGTGTGGCCAAATACCAGCTCAAATGGACTGAAACCAAGAGATTCCTGAACAGATTCTCTAACAGCAAACAACAACAAATGAATGCCTTCATCCCAATCTTTTTCAGTGTCAAAGCAGTATGATCTGATCATATTTTTCAGTGTCTGATGAAATCTTTCAAGGGCACCTTGACTTTCAGGATGGTAAGGTGACGATTTATACTGAGTAATGCCCAACTCATGCATGACCTGCTGAAAAATTCCAGACATGAAATTTGAGCCCTGATCCGACTGAACAGACTTTGGGAGACCTACAAATGTAAAAAACTTTACCAAAGCCTTAACAATGTTCTTAGTTTTAATATTCCTAAGTGGAATGGCTTCTGGGAAACGTGTAGAAGCACACATTGTAGTGAGAAGATATTCATTACCTGACTTTGTTTTGGGCAAGGGACCAACACAGTCAATAATTATTCTGCTAAAAGGTTCATCAAAAGCAGGTATGGGCTGTAAATGAGCTTTTGGTATTGTCTGGTTGGGTTTTCCTACCATCTGACAAGTATGGCAAGATTTACAAAACTGAGAAACGTCAGATTTTAACCCTGGCCAGTAAAAATGGTTAAGAATTTTGTGATAGGTCTTGTTTACACCTAAATGACCTGACATGGGAGTCTCATGGGCCAAGTTCAAAATTTCAGGGCGATAAACCCTTGGAACCACTATTTGGTGGTTAACAGTCCACTCGTCTTCTGCTGAGACATCAGGAGGACGCCATTTTCTCATTAAAATGTCATTTTTGACATAAAAACAGACTGGGACTTGATCTATTTCTTTCTCATCTAAAGCCCTTTCAAGCAAAGGCAAAATTTCAGGATCATTATGCTGTTCCTTACAAAGTTGTGACCTTGACACCAAGTCATGACCTTGACCTTGGTCATTTAATACTGAAGAGTAATGACTGGACTCTGACTTGTCACTTAAGTCTGTCTGCTTGCCAGACAGGCTGGGTGAAAGAGAATTTATAATCTCGTCTGTAAAAGACTGACCCAAAAAGGTATCAGTTAAATCAATTTCCCCATCATTCTGTTTTGCTTTCTTTGCCATGGCCCTTGTAACAGCACAAGATGGGTACAGATCAGGGATTTCCTGTTCAATGGGATCAGGTGGCTGATCAAGACAAGGTATAGTAGTCAAAAGTGGATTTACCACAACCTTATCTCCTGCTAAGTCATTGCCTAACAGTAAGTGAACACCTTTAAAAGGTAAAGAAGGTCGAATACCGACAGCCACTAAACCAGTTACCAAGTCTGAGGATAAATAAATGTTATGAAGAGGAACATTAACAAATCCACACTCTACACCCTGAATAAGGACACTTGTCCCAGAAGAAGTCTTCTCAGAAAAAGGCAGAGTATCTGCTAAAATAAGGGATTGAGAAGCTCCGGTATCTCGTAAGATTTTAATTGGGGTAGATTGGGCATAGTCACTATTTAGTGACACAAAACCATCTGATAAGAATGGTTCATAAATCTCCATAACAGAATCAGTCTCAGGCCTTTTGGTCTGGATAGGATCTTCCTCCTTAACACATGACTGTGGTTTTGACCGTAAAGAGGTGAGGCCTGTAGGTTTAAGCCCCTCTTGTTTTTCTTTCTTTCTTTTCAAATGTAAACATTCAGATATAATATGACCTGTCCTTTTGCAATAATTGCAAATTGGTTGAGATAAGGGATTTTGATCTTTATTTTCACCAGAAGGTTTGGGTTTGGGAGTAAATGTTTGGCTATAATTGCCAGATGGATTACTGGGACTATGTTTGGATCCTGACTGTGGGAAAAATGGTCTTCTAGAGGGATTTGACTTATTAATAAAGGAAACTTTATGTGTTAAAGCATAATCGTCTGCAAGTCTAGCTGCAGCTTCCAAAGTTTCAACCTGTTTCTCATCTAAAAAGGACTTAATGTCTGAATTTATGCACCTTTTGAACTCTTCTACAAGCATGAGCTGCCTAAGTTTTTCATGATCAGAGCCAATTTTCTTCGAAGAGCACCACCTATCAAATAACTGTTCTTTAGTTCTAGCAAATTCTACATGGGTCTGCTCATTTTCTTTCTTACTGTTCCTAAATTTTTGCCTGTAAGCCTCAGGGACCAACTCATAAGCCTTAAGAATTAATTCCTTTACAGTATCATAACTGGAGCTCTGCTCGACAGTCAGCTGAGTATAAATTTCTCGAGCCTTCCCAATTATAACACTTTGCAAAAGCAAGGTCCAATGCTTCTTTGGCCACTTTAAATTTTCTGCTACTTTTTCAAAATGAAGAAAATATTTGTCAACCTCTTTTTCCTGAAATGGAGGAACTAATCTAATGTGTTTGGTAACATCAAAATGAGAGCCAGACTCTAAAGGTTGCCGTTTTACTGTCATATTTTGCATTTCTAGTTCTTTCATTCTTAAATTAAATTGTCTCTCTCTTTCTTTTTCTTCCATTTCCATTCTTTCTTTCTGCATTTGTCTTTCTTGTTCAATTTTAAGTTTTTCCTGCTCTAATCTTAATTTTTCTAACTCAATTTGCTTCTGAATTTCAAGTTCTCGCATTTGCAAACCTGTATGTGTAATGAGAACAAGAGACAAAGCAGAAGAATCTAGTAATTCCTTATCAACCAAAAATTGGACCAAAACATTTTTTATTTCCTGTTTTAACATGGACTTGTTGACGTTAGTCAATTCATAGTGAGCAGCAATATCCAACAAATCTGACTTTTTGGCCAAATTTAACAGCTCCTGCGAAGGCGCAGCAATAAAAGCTTGAAGGTCAAATGACATGATTGCTTTTTGCTGGTTTTATCAAGTAAATTTATCAATCAGAGTTTATTTACTGATATTTTTCAAAAGTCAATACTTGCTTTTTTTTTTTTTTATTATTATTATTATATTTTTTGTAAGTCAATACTTGTTTTTTATTAAATAAATTTTTTTTATCTTTACTGAAATCTTTTAAAAGTCAGTACTTGTTTTATAGCAAACAAATATTTTTTTTCTTTAAAAATCAATATTTGTTTTCTTTAAAAAGCTCAAACTTGTTTTAGCTCAAGAAAATGTTCGATCCCGGTCGAGCCCCCAATTTCTGTTACGAGCCAGGCGTAACGAGAAAGAAATGAAAGTGAAACCAGCAACAAGCTTTAAATTATTAACAATATTTATTCACAAAAAAATAAGATAAGATTCAAAACAAAAGAATGTAAGTGAACAGTACCTTTCAAGTTTATGTCACAAAGTCCCTCTGAAATAATCCATGAGAATTTATAAAACAAATCCTTTGAATATCAGTTTCTGATCCCACAATTTAAAGTTCCTGAATTCAGAATTTAAGTCCAGAATGAATAAAATAGTAAGTAATCCAGTATAGAATAATTTCCAGTGAAAGTATACAAAGATGCCCAGATGAAAATCTGTTCTCCTTATATAATATCAAAGAAGGTTCTAGAAAAAGAATTTACTACAAGCATCTCTTATTTTCCAGTTCCAATCAAGAAACTTCTAAATCTTCCATGACATTCCAAAAAGAACTCAGTCCAGAATCAAGGACGTAAACATCATGTTATTGTAAACATGCTGTTCTAGAAAGTTATTTTTGGAAACATAGTAAATAAAGCTATTTATGGAAACATAGTAAACATGTTGTTTAAAACAATTGAACACCCTGTTATATAACAACACAAGTATCGTATAAATTGTTTATAAGAAGCGATTTTCTGATTATTAAAATTTGTTTTCTATGCAGTATTGTGGCACATAAGGCATTACGAAAACACACCTATTTTAGATATATAGAAAATTTTACCTCCAAAAACTGAACATTTTCAGAAAAAAACTCTGATATTTTTCATATTCAGGTTCAAAACATAGATTGTGGGTACTCATTAGAACCGCCTCGGCGAGGCGGTTCTAATGAGCACCCACAATCTATGTTTTGAGCAAAAATAAGAAAAATAATTTATACCCCTGTATACCCCAGTTTTACTATATAAAAGTGGGGTTTAAGGGGGTCAAAATTATATAGGCATGTTTTCGTGATGATATTCACATTATTATCGATGGTTTCCACATTTGGGTTGGAAACATGAAAGTTGCATGAGAGATTATTCTAAGCATTTTTCATGTGGAAACAGTCTTTTACCTGCAAAGAAAGTTATTGTGCCGGTGGTGGAAACCTAACAAAAACAGCAGCAACAACAACAACAAAAAAGACACTGTACTAGCCAGTAGAGCGATTCAGGACCTCATAGGTCTCTTGTTCTTTCTTGATTTTCTTCGTAATAAGTCGATTTCAACGTGAAATCAAAGGAAAACAACTTTAATTAGCAATGAATGAAAATAACTACTTGTCCATTAACTTATGTTGGTTTTGAAGTTTTTCTTTCTTTCTATCTTTCTTTCAAAGATTAAATAATCAAGAAAAGTGAATAGATTTGAATTTTTCATGTAATATTTCATTTCTCTTATAGTTGGATATTTTATGTTTGTTATTCTTTCTATATTTCCTTCGAAATTAGTCGATTTTAAATTGAGAACAAATTGACCAAAAGGAGAAAGGATTGACCAAACTAAGTACGAAATGACCAAAATGAGGACAAATTGACCGAAGAAACAAATTATGAGTACGAACTGACCGAAAAATGAGTACGAGTTGACCGAAATGAGAGCGAATTGACTTAAGTACGAATTGACTTGAGACAAATTGACTTCGTACCGTCTAATCAGCCTTCGCTCTGCACTCAGTGGGTTGCTAAGGAGCTATGGTTTCTATGTGTAGACAATGAAAACTGATCAACCTGGGCAGATGCCCAGGCTGATCTGAGTGCGCTGGGTGCATATGTTATTTTGTTGAATTTTTTCATATGAAAAGGACCAGCGTATGACATTAAGTTTTAATCCATCGGACAGATTTCAACATAAAAAAGAAAGTTTTATTTATTTATTTATTTTTTATTCAGGCTTAATGTCGCTTTCAACAATCTTTCAGGTATATCGCGACGGTGTCTGGATGTGATAGAGAGCTCAATGCTCACTTCAAGAGTGCTGCCTCCCTGACATATCACACCTCAGACACATGACGTGACATTCCACCCAGTCACATTATACTGAGACCGGACCGACCACTTCCGTTTTCTCAATGCCGAGCGCAAACGAAAGAGCCGCTAATACCATTTTTAAAGTCTTTGGTATGACTCGGCCGGGGATCGAACCCACAACCTCCTGGACGCAAGCCTGATGCTTTAGTAACTGAGCCACTGCGCCAGTAGGTTCAAAGGTAATCGGCCTGCTGATGTAAACGGTTTTTACCGTAACTGAGCCAGCGCATGACAAAACCAACAAAATGACTGGGCTTCCGGGGAAGAATCAGATCAACATGTGTATCCACACAGTCTGATCAGTCTTCGCTGTGCACTCAGTGGGTTGCTAAGTAGCTAAGGTTTCTAAGGTTTCTATGGCTTTGGAAAATAAAGAACTGAATTGTAGACAGTGAAAACTGATCAGACCGGGCAGATGTCCAGGCTGATCTGAGTCTCCACTGGGTGCACCGCATTTTGTTGATTTGTTGGCGGCTCATATATGCAGTGTTGCCGCTTGGACCAATGTGATGGGGACATTTGTTGCCCCATAACCATTGTTAAAGGGTCGTCACCTATTTTAAGGGATTCTATTACCTTTAAATATTAGCAACACGACTTAATATTGAGGGTCGTCAATTCCCCTTGTCCCATTCATGCTTTCAGAAATAGTCCCTTGTCCTCCTCTAGATACAACAACGTATATTGGCAACACGGATATCCTGATGACATGATTGGATCATTTTAACAAATGTTTGTTCCCCTAATGCCTCAGAGGCTTTATATGAAATTGGATTTGGGTTGACCCAGAGGTTTCTGGGATGTTCGAAGAGTGTGGACGATGGAGCCTACCTATACTCTTACTTCACCTATAGGCTAAAGACTTCAGGATACAAATCAAAAGGGATTGGTTCACGAATGACAAAATTCTGCCCTATTTAATATATTGATGAAAACTTTTCTAAATGTAAGTCAACAAGGGACATCTTCAAAAACAACAAAAATAAGTTTGAAAAACCAATTGTAATGGTTGCTATGGCAACAACAATACACTACATGTTGTATTGTAAAATTGTTTGTCTTTAATATTTTTTATGGCAGCAATCTGAGAACAATGTAATTAAAAGCATTATAGTTTTATAGTTGTTAAATATTGAAACACAAATTTATGAACAAAATCAACATGACACAGAAATTTATGTAGCCATGGCAACAGATATGCCTAATTTATCCCATAAAAGCACTTAGTTTTATTTAATATATTCTGTTTATACTGCAATTCTATTTTTTGACCTTTTTGATTGCCAAGTACTGGATGACAATTTAGAAAGAAAAAAATGTTATCACTTAGGAAGAAATTTCGTTGCCATGGAAACAAAATTGTTTCCTTTATTGAAATAATATGTGGTTTTGACTGATTTTAACTTTGAAAGGTAAAGGTTTATTATTTGACTGGATTTTATTGTGTTACTTATCAAGTATCTGACTGGGCGTGAAAAGCAACATTCACATCACTTAGCTTTGCGTTTCCCTGTCAACAAAACACATACATTTATCCCATAACAAAAACGTATAAAAGCACGTATTTTAGGTAGCGCGGTAGCTCAGTGGTTAGCACACTGGTCTCTAGAGATAGACGTACTGGGATAGATCCCAGGCTTAAGCGAGGGAATTTCCGGTGTCCGAACATGCTTTCTTTCATGTCATTTGCAGGCATGAAATGAAAGCAGTATGCCGTCCTTCGGTTCGGGACGTTAACTGGAGGTCCCCTGTGCAGGAAAGTCACACCATGTGCAGGTTAAAGAAGCATACGGTAATTCAAATTGGTTACTTGTAGGCCTTCATCCTGTAATCCGGGGTGTACAATGTACACCGTCTGTGTCCTCCTAGGAAGTTTGGACGTAGTAGAAGAAAGAAAGAAAGAAAGGCAGTATTTTACGCCATTGCCCATAAGAATATGTTATTTATGATGTTCCGTAATATGGTTTGGATCGTACTGAAGTACTGCTTTAGCTAACAGGTTAAACAATATTAAAAAAAAGAAAAAGATGAAACAAAGAAATACAACGGCTAAAAACGTGCATTAAATTAAACACACACACACACACACACACACACACACACACACACAGAGAGAAAGAGGGAGAGAGGGTCACCAATAAAACTCAAACCCGAGTCCGTTCGTAGAAGAGGCAATTACACCATAGAGGACAACATTAAGAACTGACCGAAATGAAAATAATTATTGGCTAGATTTTTCAATGCAGTTTGAAATAGGTGAATCACCATTCCAGACCCTTCTTCCCCCTTCCCCTCCCACCCCCAACCATAAACACAGTTTGAAATAAGTGAATCACCTCTCCCGTCCCCTTCCCCTTCCCCCACACCCACCCCCTCACACACACACACACACACACACTCACACACACACACACACAAAAGAATAATCTTAATTTCGTGTACCATTACGTCTTAATTTTATGTACATTGTTGTCTCCCGCCTTTTCGAAGAAAAGCGAGGGACATAGTATGCGGCTTTCCGTGGTGCGTGGTGCGTGGTGCGTGATTCGTGATTCGTGGTGCGTGGTTCTGAGTTTATAGTAGGTACCTTGTGAGCGCAACTCCTCCTACGGTTTTTAACAAATCCCTCTGAAATTTTACAGGTGTCTTCATCATGATCTGAAAATGTGCATGTGCTTTTTACAGACTCCTTAAAATTTTTTTTTTCACTTTTTTCACATTGTTAACTTAGATATTTTTTGCTTGGTTCCAAGTCAGTAGTAGGTACCATGTGAGCATAACTCCTCGTACAGTTTTACACCGATCCTTCTGAAACTTTACAGGTGTTTTAATCATGGTTTGAAGATGTGCAGGTACTTTTTACAGAATCCTTAAATCATTTTTTCCACTTTTTATACATTTTTAACTAAGACAGCTTTTGCATGATTCCGAGTCAGAAGCAAGTACCTTGTGAGCACAACTCCTCCTACCGTTTTATACTGATCCTTCTGAAACTTCACAGGTGTCTTAATCATGGTCTGAAGATATGCACGTGCTTTTTACAGAATCTTGAAATAACTTCTATACTTTTTTTTCACATTTGTAACTTAAACCTTTTCATTCTTCAATACTATGAAAGTGTATATAAAGTAGGTACCTTGTGAGCGCAACTCCGCCAACAGTTTTAAACCGACCTTTCTGAAATTTCGCATGTGATTTTATTATGATCCGGGAATATGCACGTGCTTTTAACAGAACCCTTCAATTATTTTTCACATTTTTAACTTTGCATGGTTCCGAGTTAGTCATCCTACAATTTTATACCGATCCTTCTGAAACTTCACAAGTGTCTGAAGATATGCATGTGCTTTTTACAGACCTTAAATATTTGTTTCTCCTTTTTCACAATTTTTTAACTTAGAATTAACTTAGACTTTTTCATGCTTAAATTCTATGAAAGTTTTATACTGATCCTTCTGTTCTATGATACACGTGTTCTATGATACACGTGTTTCAATTCTATGATAGAGTATATGTCGTAGGCACCTTGTGAGCACAATTCATCCTACAGTTTGGTGCATGGTTCCGAGGTAGTGGTAGGTACCTTGTGAGCGCAACTCCTTTCCTTATTTATACTCCAAACAAAGGTTGTGGGTGCTCGTTAGAACTGCCTTATAGAGGCAATTTCAACGAGTATCCACAAATCATGTCGTGGAGCAGAAATAAGAAAAATAATGTATACTCCTGTAAACCCCAGTTTTTTTTCTATATAAACTGGGGTTAAGAGGGATGTTCATGTCATAGACCTGATAACATGATGTGTTGTTTGCATAAAACTTAACAGAGTACATGTATTTGCTTTTAGAATCAATGTGTAAAAATGCAAAATAATACTTAGTGACAAAAGGTTTCTTTGACAAAAATTCTGTCCAGTAGGCTTTGTTGAACCGTAAATTTCTCATTTCGTAAATTTCACACACATAAGAAGAACTGGTACCAATACGTCACATTTGCCAAATGTGAAATTTACGTATGGTCAATTTCGATAAATTTTGGGGTCTAAAATTTGTGCTTGATAATTTCTGACGTATGAAGAATTGGTCAGTATTCGTCACACCTGTGAAGAACTGGTGCGACTTTTTCTCGGGTATGAAGAACTGGTACCAATTCCTCACACATGTGAAGAACTGGTACCAATTCCTCACACATGTGAAGAATTCGATGATAATTTCTGACGTGTAAAGAATTGGTAAGTATTCGTCACACCTGTGACCTGTGTTTTTTGGGGTGTGAAGAATTGGTACCAATTACTCTTACTTGTGTGAAGAACTGGTACCAATTCCTCTTACATGTGAAGAATTGGTATCAAATAATATGTTACTACATACACAATATGACAAGCAAACTAACATAAGGCTCAGACCGGAAGCTATGTTTATTTAGTTCTCCTAAAGTATTTGCGCTCTTTGTAGATACATTATGGTAGAACTGATATAAAATATAATCATTCGGAAAAGCACAGTCTGACCAGGACTTTCTCTGCGCGCTTATAGAATCATTTGCTACTGTAGACTGCATTCAAGGACAGCAAAGGTCGTGATGATACTGCACGGGCGCGTTTGATGATGTCTGTCTCTATATTTCTCATATGCTTCGAGGCAGCGTTTCGTTTGACGCAGTTCAATAAAAACAAAACATACAGTTAAGTGTGTAAAATCATAATTGAGGCACTTGGAGACATAACATGCAACGATTAGCGAAGGCCTAGATCGGCTTACACATCAGGAGGAAATTTTTCCTACACGAAAAATGCTTATATTTTAATTATCCATGAAAACATATGTTGTGGGTATATTTCTTATACTCATCAGAAGCGCCTTGTTTTACTGCTGGAACCCACAACATATGTTTTCCTGGAGTACCCACACCATATATTTCCGTAGAGAAGTAAGATTTTTTTACATACATACATACATACATACATGTATTTATATCATATACAGACGTTGAACTGACAAAAATATTATGTGGATTCCCTTCCTATCTGGAGATATGTCGGAAGATAAAATATTCACACTGTATACTAATACATGTACGTATGTCGGTGAATTTCAAATACCCTCAGTACACTGCGCCATGTCGAGCCGGTCGTTGTATCTAACCATGCTTTTCCTGGGCAGGCTTAGTCCTTTAAGCGTTAACCCGTATTTGTGAACATTCTTTGGTCAGAAACTGGCAACTGCCCTTCTTGAATCAGCGGAAGGGAGAGAAAGACGGAATAAAACATTTCATGATCAATATCCACGAAAAAATGTCACCGGAACAGGCTGGGATCGAACCTGCGACCCCCTGATCACCAGTCGAACGCGCATTCGACTGAGCCACGGAGGCCGGCTCAAATACGACTACACATGCGCCATTATTTGAGCCGCAACGTGAGAAAACGTGCCTTATGACGTGCGCCCAATGAAGACTCAATTCAGTCTGCGCGTCCGAACAGACTGATCAGAGTCTTCGTTGTCCACATGAAGAAACTTTTCATCCTTGGCTACCCAGTGAAGATTCTGATCAGACTTCGCGAACGTTGATGTTCGCTGGGTGAACATGTCCGGCGGTATGTGTTTTGACGTTGTGGCTCATTTATTTATTTCTTGGGCCACGTCAAGTGAAAAGATGTCTTCGAACATGAGCAAAATGCTCAGATTCAGATTCATCTCGCGCATGCGCAAAGCCTCATCCGGGTATTTGCATTCCATACATTCTATAGTGACATATGATTTTGTTAGCGGATAGCAAAGGCCCTGATCAGACTGTGTGTCTGCGCAGTCCGATCCAGGCCTTCGCTGTCCGCACATGTTCCGAAGGTACTTTTTCGCTTGATACTGCCCTATTTATATTTCCGAAGACGATTTTTTCTTGGCCCTGTAATTGTCACGTCTTCTGTCAGCGCGTCCTTTTGAACAACATGGATCACAGAGAACAAACTACCTTTAATGTTGATAATTTATGAGAAACTGACACGATATTACCTGAAACGAAAAAACATAAGCAAAATTAAAGAGACTGGATATACCTTCAAGGGAAATAAATCAGACATGATTACATTTGACACCCTTTCACATTGAGACTACTCGTGAAAGTTGTCTTCTGTTGCACATAAAGGAGGAATCAAAATATTTCATGTGATTCCATTTATCCTAATATTTATCCTAATGGATGGTTACAAATCGGTCAAGGAAATCGTAAGTCCTGGTGAATACATCCGATAAATTACAGAAAACGAGCAAAGACCTCATTTTTTTTTTTTTTTTATTTCTTGGGTTCTAGTAATTAAACGTACCAACCAATGGATAGTAGGGGTCAAATTTAATCGCAATTGTTACACCGTAAAGATATCCCCTTGGGAGATACAAAACAGTTCAAAAGTTAAAACTTACTGACGCTGAGGACAAATAGACAAAAGTTTCAACAGTCCTCTTGCCTAGTGGCAGGGCCTTAAGCAGAGCTTTATTTTCGTTTTAATTCTAATCACGGTAAGCAGTCAATGGAAAATATCATTGAACCAGTCCATTATATTCAAAAAGTTCTTCCGGAGCAATGGTGTGCCCTAAGATTGTCTACGCCCACTCGCCTTAAGAAGTCAAGGAAAGATATTGTGTGCCCATTCACTTTAAGCAGTCTGTGGAAAAAAGCATGATGACAATAGAATGTCAGCTTCTATTATTGTGGCTGGCGCTTTTAAAGGGTTGAAATTTACTCATAAAAGTCTGAAAAATTGTGAGCAATCCAAGAAAATGACCCTTATGACATATGCAAACGGCGAGGGCCCAGGTTAGCATGCCCGCACAATCGGATCACGGGCTTCTCTGTTGCATTACGAAAACACGCCTACTCAAATATATTGAAAATTTAACACCAAAAACTGAAAGTTTTCAGATAAAAATTCTAATATGTTTTTATATTTCTGCTCAATACATAGATTGCGGGTACTCGTTAAAACCGCTGCGGCGAGACGGTTCTAACGTGTACCCAAAATCTATGTTTTTGACCAGAAATAAGAACAATAATGTATACCCCTGTAAACCCCAGTTTTACTATATAAAAGTGGGGTTTCAGGGGGTCAACATTATATAGATATATTTTCGTGATGGGTCAGTGTATTTTACTATATTCAGCGACTTCGCAAACGGACAACGAATGCCCTTACAATACTGTGCGACTCCGCAGGTTAATCTGGACTTTGTTGCCCTCATGCAATATGAGGGCCCGTTTTACATTGCGTATCTTATAAACATACCTTAAACCTGATCCATTTCCCCGCTATACTTTTTTATAATCTATGCATTTGCAGCGAGTAAGATAACATTGTCCTAATTGGTGTCCTCTCAGCAAGCATGACAGATGGCACATTGCCTTGTATTTTGGACATCCCCAGGTAATAAGACCACGCAGCTTTGGTGTAACTGAATTAGAAAGACAGAAACTTGAGCGTAAACAACAGGATCACATTCCTGGACAATATGTCTATTAAACATATATTTAACGAACATGTATACACACTCCAATAAAAGCCCAGCGGGCAAATGACGTTTATACAACGTCGCATTAACGTCGATGCAACGTCATGACGTTGCATCGACGTTTATGCGACGTTGTATGAATGTTGACAGTAACGAGAAACAAGGCTGATCAGAATTTGCTGTTGCTACTGTTGGTTTCAGATGCTGAATATAACAATTAATTAGTGCGAAATGCGTCTGTAGCACTGTCATCAGCCGACGCATTTATGTATGCTGACTGAGTACCTTTGTTTGTCAATGTGTTTCTACAGTATATTATGGTTCTGTAAGTAAACAGGCAAAAATCAGATTAAACTAATCGGATACGTAAGCTGACCAGGGATAAGGCATAAAGATCCATTTTCTAACGTTGCGTGGCCATTGATGCGCAACGAACGAAAAGGGCCCTAATGCAATTTGCGGACAACGCAGGCCCTGATTCGCGCAGCCTGATCAGGGATTTCGTTGCCCAATTACAGAATCAATGGATACTGTGGTATATGTAGACGAACAGAGAAGCCCAGATCAGACTGTATGTTTGTGCTTGTTGATCTGGACCTTCACTGTTCGCATGACACGAGCTCTTTTCCACGTTGCATGTAAATTACAGTAAGTATGAAGTGGAAATGATACACTTTAGAGAAAGGGGGGTAACTGTGTGAAAATTGTTTTTCCTCCCATCTGAAAATGGGTATCCTTTTTTCCTTTTATTTGATCTTCAACCACATGAGATATTTTGATAAAATTTTGTATACACATTGATATTGAAAAGCCACACCTCCATTCCCCTCCCCCTCCCTCCCTCACCCCCCCCCCCCAACCCCACGCCTCAGGTCCACAAGGTGTTGCCTACCAAGAGGTTGTGGTTGGGTCCTTCGTGGTCCTGTTTTCGGCTTTCTTGTTTCTGGCTTCATATCACCATTGAGTCATTTCCTTTATTTGATAAAAGTGTTTGTTATTAGCCTGGAAACCCGTAACTCCATTCACCTAAGGTTGAGCAATCCTGCTATCATTTTTTATTGCAAGAATGGTTTTAAGTGAATATTTTTTTATACATTTGACTAAATATCTATAAGAATCCCAAGATTAAAGGAAATAAATATCACATCTTTAAATTCTACACTCTTTAGAATATGAAGGGGGTGTTTAGGGCATGATCTCATAACTCCGTTCACTCAAATTTCTTTGTTTATCACAGGCAACCAGTTTCATTCTTTCTATGCATATTTTATATAATGAGCATTTAATTTAGGCTATAACTGTTCTAAATTGTTGATATATTTGTATTTATTTGAACATGCTTGTCATTGGTTAGTGATTTTTGGGGGTACCCACTAAATATCTAGCATTTTGTGACAATTTTTATGCATAAAATTGTAAGCGAAAGCTGATTTTCGTCAAAATCAGCTATAATGTTAGTTATTTCTTATTAATTTTAATGTGGCATAACTTTATGAAAGATTTCTTTTCTTATCATTCTAAGCAGAAGGTGAACGGAGTTATGAGGGTGAACGGAATTATGAGAACATGCCATATATGTGTTTCACTGTGATATTTCATTGATATGTTAAAGGGCTCCCATGCGGACCGAACATATATTTGTAATTTGGAGTTACATCAGAATTAAGGGTGAGGTTTCGCGCGAATAAAACGGTTTTTAAGCTCCCATGAAATGATTTGAAAAAGTACTCACCACCATCTGAGCCGTAGATTGATCCCAGAAATAGAATAAGACAAAATAAATACACACACTTCATTGCGGATGCCACTAACATATATCTCTAATTGAAACAAGGTCCTTTGAAGAAGCCTAATCCTCTGTCTAATGTACGGTCAGTGAAAAAAGAATAGTATTATATTTCGAAAGCAGGTAAAGAGACACCACAAAAATTTAACCCAAATAAGCCTAATGGACTTTCCCATCCTTATACATTATATGGGTCAATTTGCCTTTTAAGGGGTGTCAGGTGTATTTTTTTTTTTTTTTTTTTTTGATCTATCTGTAATTGAAATTGCTGTAAGCAAACTGTGATCATGCATTATGCGGTATCTGATCTGGGTCTGCACTGTTTGCCTATGTCCCACAGGCTAGGCTTAAGTGGGTTAAACTTTATTTTACTTCTATTACAAAGAATATAGTGATTTTATAAACACGTTATGGAAGGCACAATGTTGGCGTTTGATGGTCAACCGGAGTAACCGCGAAAGGAATCGAATCTGGACCGCAACGACGACAAGCTAGAGACATATCTCTGGCCCACTAGACACTTCACTAATCCACATACTACCGTATTTTGCATTCAGCATGTATGTTACAGTTTACATTTCGGATATATATATAAATGGGGATCTTTTATGGCCCTTTTTTCTAAGCATCGTCAATACTTGGGTGCCATCCTGACGTGGTATATTTGTAAAAAGTTGTGTAGCATCCATGGATACGAGAAATGTTTGTAGCAGCATGGGACCAAGGGCACCTTACTTCCTTTATAGTGCCATCTAAGGTGAATTGCAAATTATGAGCATGGGGAAGTTGTAGGTCAACAAACTGTGATATTCTCTCATTGGCAAACAATATGGGGCGACCCGGCTTACCAGGTTTATGAATCTTCGGGAGGACATAAACGAGGGATGATTGATAAATTTTGAGCCTTGTATTGAAGGATTTTAGCAGGGCTGCCTTTTTTCAGCCCTGTTATTTCTTGACTTCTTACGGTTATGCAACCCACCCGTGTCATTTGGTCAGTTCATATTATAGTGGTAACACTTTAAAATAAACAATACACATGACTTTTGCAAAATGGACACAACAGCTGAACGAGTGATAACGCGTAAAAGAAGTGTTAGAAGCAATTCTTTTATGAGTACCTATTTAAAAAAAAAAAAAAAAAAAAAAACTTTGCTGGATCAGCAGAACAAAAGAGCGGACACGAAACAAAAAATAAGATAAAATGAATAAATAAATAAAAGTAAATTAATTAACAAATAAATGAATAAATAAATAAATAAAAAGTCTTGACGTAATAACATGGACTCATAAGGAATAAGCCATATAGCTTCCCAGCGGGCACATGACGTAAATATAACGTCGCCTCAACGTCGATGCAACGTCATGACGTTGCATCGACGTTGAGGCGACGTTATATTTATGACGTAAATATTTAAGGACGTGGATGTGGGGCTGGCACCCTAGCCCAATTTTCTAAAGACATAATACCAGTTCAAAGTTTAATGTGATAAACAGCTTTGATCAAAATCATTCTACCATAGTTATTTATCATTCAAGTGTACTCCTTGTACATGAACATCTTCTTAAATTATTTTAATGCTCTAAATCTCAATTTATGCACTTGTTGATCTTAAAGGCTCCATATTCCTCACAAATAAACATTTTATTATCTAAGAAAAGTGTAATAAATTGATTTGTTACATTTTCAGCAGTAATTTACTGAGATTTCTCAGTGAACTATAATCGATAATTCGCCGAGTGAATTATTTCATTTCGAACGTTTTGACATCATAATTGCTAGGCGACGTTGCTGACGTTGTTGGTAACAACACTAACAATCGCTGACGTTTCGCGGAAAATTTGATAAAATCGTGGAAAGCAGACTGAAATTTTCACGTCCAATTGGCATTTTTAAGGAAAAACCTGCAACACAAATATAAAGTATGATTATCTTGATAACCCAGTTCTACTTTCGTGACATTTTTTGTGTCTGTATTTCAAGCACAGGATGATTTTTGCATTAAAGTGAAAACAAGATGGCGACCTAATTTTCAAACAGAACCACGCCTCTTGAAATTTATGCACTGACTGGAACTATTTTGGTAGGAAATCATAACGGCTGAATGTGAAAAGTCAAAGGTAAAACATGGATGAAAATGTAATAAACAGTTTGTTTAATTGTTTTGATCGATTACGGAGAAATAATTCACTCGTGTTCTAAGGTTTGCTTGTAAAAAACGCGTTCGCTTCGCTCACTCGTTTTTACGCGCAAGCCTTAGAACACTAGTGAATTATTTCTTCGTAATCGATCCAAACAACCCAATAAACACTATATAAGGTACCAACACAATCATAAAATGAGGCACCTGACAGCCTGTAAAATTTCAGTTAGTCTCTCGTTCTTGAAATGATTTTTATCGTGTCACTGAATTAATGATGCCAACATTGATTCAGAGATCTGATAAAAAAAATCATTTCATTTTTGATCCAGTTAAAAAAAGAGAGACTAACTGAAATTTTACAGGCTGTCAGATGCCACATTTTATGATCGTATTAATACTATATATCAATTTATTAAACCTTTCTTGGATAAAAAAAATGCCTATTTTTTTCAGGAATATGGAGCTTTAATTCCTTAATAGATCTTAATCTTAAAAAAGCCGAGCATTCAAGTATGTTATTACAGCATTTGAACCTTGGTACATTTGAACCTTTTACCCCCAAAGTAATGTTTATTATTGACCATTCTAACTCATTACCAATAAGCATTCAACGTAAATCTATAGCGGGCTGTTGTCGGCCCGTCAGGGTAGCTGACGGACCGAAAATGGCCCGATGTAGATTTATAAAGAATGCTAGATGGATTGTAGTCTGAAGACCCCTTAAAAGGTGTGTGGCAAACAGTGCAGACCCAGATCAGACGCCGCAGTACGCGGCGTCTGATCAGGGTCTCCACTGTTTGCAAATAGTTCAGCCATTTTTCTTTAGGAATATCTATATCACATAGCCTGATATACCTAAAATAAAAATTGGACTCTTCCAATATATAGTTTGAGGGGAGTTTATTCAGTCTATAATGGCGCTGCCTCTATGTGACTCAGTTGCCTGGTAGCGTTAAAAATCTGATCAGTCAGTCAGTTCAGTCTATAATAGGCTAAGGTGCCGATTCTGGTATTGTTCGTTCTTTGTATGGCCTTGTGGCTACTCACTGTGGAGCTTTGTTTCATGCTGTGTCCTGTTCGTTGACTTTTTGTTGCGAATAGTGGATCCTGTCTAGCATTGTGATCACATTGTTGGGGAAAAGAGAGCTGCCTGCTTGGCTTTTCTTTGATTTGTGGCTTGAATGCGGTTGTTAACCCAGTTATGGTTGATAACTTTGCTTTGCTTCTCTCATGAATTACACTGCGAAGCGTCGGTCCTCAGACGGCTCCATACATAATCTCTTTCTGATGGTTGGTGCCTTACTATCAATGTCTATTGTCGGGACCATCGTGGTCCTGTTTGTGGTTTTCTTGTGTTCTTGCGTCAGATCTTCATTGATTACTTCTGCTTGTTTCATCACCGAACATATATTTGTAATTTGAAACTTCATCAGAATTAAGGATGGGGTTTCGCGCGAATACCCGTAAAACATTGATTTAAGCACCCCATCACCCGGAATCGCCACTGGGAGCATTTTAGATAGTTAAGATGGTAAAGTTTCTTTTTGCTGACAACGGAGACTCTGATCAGACTGCAAGGATGCGCATGCTGATTTGAGTCTTCGTTTGGCGCACATGTCAGAAGGTACGTTTTCTCCCGAAACGGCTCATTCATTCACCCTGTATAATTAGAACGTCCCGGCTGTAGGCTCCCACCCTCTGAACTATATACAGCTTAATTTACGCCGGGCTGGAGCCCGGCGTATCTATTTGAGGTTGTTTTTGTAAAATGTGTATGCATTTGGAGAACATCGGTTTTCTTCCAGTTTTATGGGGTTCTTGGTGGGGTTATATATTTAACTATTCACCCCCACACCTTCCCCCCCCCCCCCCCCCCCCCCATTTTTTTTTTATTATTTTTTATTATTATTCAAAGTCACACTTTTGCAGCAGAGAACTGTGCTGTTGGTAATATAGTGAAATAAAAAAAAATGGGAAGTACTGTGTAGAATGAATGTAGCAATGTCGGTTTTGCTCATTTAAAAGAGAAATGAGCAGTTTTCCCGTAGGATCCCCAATTTGACCATTCGACCTGAAGTGAGCTTGTTGCTGTCAATATTCGTACACGTTTGAATTTTTTCATTTCGTTTTTTCGTCGTACTACGAAGAAGAAAAAAAAAAGATATTTTTCTTTGTTTACGATTGGAAATATGCATTCTCAAATCGAACGGATTATAAGCTGGTTTAATAATACAGTTTAATTTGATATTCAAGCATGGAAAGATTTGGGCCGAAAGAAAACGTTATGAGTGGAGAAAAGAACGAAACACTGCTACATAGATGATTTCGGATATAGTATGTTCGGCCTGGGCTATGGATGGCGACATGTAATTATGTATGCGGGCTAGAAAACAGACGATCATAGTTATTTTTTTTTACATAGCTCTGATAACGTCTATAATGTTTTTATCGTGGAGTACTGCGATGATTTATATAATTACAACCTTTCACAAATTATAACATTTTTCACTATACTAGGTTTATTTGCTTATTTGAGAGTCACATATCAAATACAATTAAATATACAAATATACAGCGAAATAAAACATATTTGATACCCAGTCCTTTTGGACTTACGAGACACTATAGATTTCAACATGATATAAACACAGCCTATCACAATCAGAGCAATATGTACATAATTTAAGACTTTTATAAGCGTTTGTTTAAGCTCTGATCATCATAGTTATACTACGATCTATAGGAAGCTAAGTAATGCATGACAGATTAGTTTCCCGGCGTATTGATGCTTCGCATCAATGTTTTCTTGTCTTAGTTCTTGATACGGTGTATTTCTTCATGCGGATAACGCATGTTGATTTTGAGTCTTCGTTAGGTCACATGTCAGACGGTACATTTTCTACCGAAACGGCTCATATTGTATTCATGTAGCGTTATTCCTATTCACCCTGTATTATCAGACTTTCCCGACATAAGGCTTCCACCTACTGAAATATATACGTCTTAGTCATAGCATTAGCAGGTGTATTTCGACCTAAAACAATTGAGCCGAAACGTGCGAAAACGTATCTTCTTACAGGTAATCAGATCAGTCTGCGCATCCGTGCAGTCTGGTCAGAGTGTTCGTTGTCCGCTGAGAGAAACTTTGCATCCTTGGCTATTCTAAATGCGCCCAGTGAAGCCTTGAATTTTATCAAGCTCACTAACAGCTTTCCTCAAATTTTTATTTTCCTGTCTCAGCGATGCATTCTCCTTCTTGAGAGCACTAGTCTCCTTTTGGAATGCTTCAGTCAGAGTTTTTACCGCTCCATCAACAAGAGCCTTAAGATCCGGTTGTGATTCTTGGAACTCTTTAATAACCCCTTTGATTTCGGGCAACATGAGCGACTTCAGTTCCACAGCTATCCTCGTAACGTCATTTGGGTCAATCGGCTGTGACAAGTAATGCATTTCAATCGGAGGAGCTTCCTCATCCATTATCCCACCAATAAATGATTCCCCAGTGGCTTGGCGGGTTCTTTTAGTATTAACAGCAGTACTCGACGATCCTTGAGGAGATGGCGTAAGCAATCTCTTGACACCACCCTTTGACAGTTCTGATGACTGGACCTCTAGAGATTCTGGTAGCGCAGTATTTTCGGCTTTGGAAAATAGATCCTTCACGAACTCTGTAGCATTCTCAGACATTCTAAGAAGACCAAGAAGACACAATAATGCAAGACGTCAATGTTATAGCCACACAATGTCATCGAACTTCTCTTCAGTTAAAAAAATGATGATGCCTTGGTCATTTTGGACAGTATACCCTGTTATTATCCGGCGTGCCCTGTGTGTCCAATATGTGTCCAATGTGTCTACTACCACAAATTCTAATAGCAAAAGTTATCTAGGCATAGCTCTGTACAAAGTTTAGTTCAGAAATTGAGACCTCAACAAAGTGCTCATAGAGAGTTTATAAAGTTCACATACCCCACAAATTATCCAATTTATCACTAACACAACATAATTATGATTTTTTTTATTCCGCGATAAGAACGCGACTTCTCCATTCAGGACCCATAATCCAGTCATAACGTGGATGAAAATGCATTTTAAAATAAATATTATAAGATTTATATTAAAGTAATTTCATGAAATATGTGTGTCAGTTGATAAACACCAATTTGAATCGTACCATCACGAAAACACGCCTATATAATTTTGACCCCCTTGAACCCCACTTTTATATAGTAAAACTGGGGTTTACAGGGGTATACATTATTTTTCTTATTTCTGCTCAAAACATAGCAGGCGGTTCTAACGAGTACCCACAATCTATGTTTTGAGCAAAAATATGAAAAATATCAGAATGTTTTATCTGAAAATTTGTCATTTTTTGGTGGTAAAATTTTCAGTGTATTTGAATAGGCGTGTTTTCGTAAAGCAATTATCCGTATTCATCCCAGAATTTACTATACGACCTTCTACTCTTTGGTACTAAACCTACCATACTGAAAACGTATGCGCGCGAAAACAAAATTATTTCGTGTTATTTTGCATTAAAATTCTTCCAATTTAGATAAAGAATATTGTTTAATAAAAAGTTTGCATTAATTAGAAAATGACACTGACAATTCAAACTACTAAGACCTTATTTTGAAATAAATAATATGAACATAGGCAATGCTTATCGGCGAGCTCGCAATGCACTATGTTTTATGCAAAATGTGTAAAATAAAAGTCAATAAGGATTGCCTTTGGAAACAAAGAACACACAAAATCACAAAATTCGGAGACTCGGTAAGACCCAAGCTATACCGTTAACATTTTGGTACCGGATTCTGGTATCGGATTTTCCGAGTTGGTCCCGGCAAATACAAATAGATCTGCCACATTAATTGAGAACCCGACAAACTGCAAACAATTGTTAACGGGAACGAAACATATGTTGTACTCTGTTGTACTCGAGGTGGGGTGGGTTTGGGTGGGGGGAGGGGTCTAGCATAATTTCTTTGCAGCAAGAAACATACAATGACTAAATGACTAAGCTATGAATAGTTAGAAGGATGCATTTAAAAAAAAAAAAAAAAAAAAAAAAAACATAAAAGAAGTTAAAGCGAGCGAGCTGTCGCATGTGGCGCAAGCTTTATGGTATAACATCTCGCGGGGGAGGGTGGCAAGGGGGGGTGGGGGGGGGGGGGCGTGTAACTTCCTGTATATGGCTAAGTACAGATGTGTGTGCCAAATGGCTGCGGGTGTGTGTGCCAAATGGCCCCCGTTTTCAGCGCTGCCAGGTATATTATTAGCCCCCTTTTTCAACAAAAAGTATATGACTGACTCGAATTTTCTTGGTTGGTATATGAAAGGCACCACCACTTTTCTGACATCCCGATATATGCACATACTTTTCGCTTAGAGATTTTTCGAGGCTGCTTCTTAACTTGGTTTTCAATGAACTGACTGCGATATTTGACTAACTAACAGCAATAAATGGGTACAAAAAAGGGCAGTATATCAATGGGTCAACATTTCAGACGATCTAGTATATGAATGGGTCCGTGTCCCCTATTACCCCTGCCCCCGCTCCGCCCCCCCCCACCCCCACCCCCCTCCCCCAGATGTTGTACCATAGAGCTTGCTCGCGGAGGTCTTCGGCCTGATCCGCCACATGCGGCAGCGAGCTCGCTATAACTTTTTTTTTTTCTTTTTTTTTTTTTTAAATGCATCCTTCTAACTATTCATAGTTTAGTCATTGTATGTTTCTTGCTGCAAAGAAATTATGCTAGTTATCAACATTCATAGCCATCTTTTCCGATAACTGCTGATGGGATTCAGAAGAAAGAAAAAAAAAATAAAGAAAATAAACGACACATTACGATACTCATTAAAATAGCCTAACTAAAATGTTGGCGGAATGGCAAAAAGTGCTGATTCTGAGCAGTTTTATTTCAGTATACACTGTCACAGTTTACTTGAATAGTTGCCGGCATATAGCATTCTGTGTCCACCCAATATATTCTGACACTTGAACTCCTTATCATAATTACACTAAAATTTATACAGGCCCATCAGACAACCTCATAATGCCCCTAAAATGATAGGCTGGTAAACAATGTAGGCCCTGATCAAACTGCCCCTTTGTCCGAGAATTTAGCGTAAATGCCGTGATCTTCACGTGCTGACCTGCGGCTAAGTTTCATCGCTCAAGATAAGAGTGTATCCACTTAAATATTTTCACTTTTTCATTACGAAAACACGCCTATTGAAAATTTCACCACCAAAAGTGAAAAGTTTCAGATAAAAATTCTGATATTTTTCATATTTCTGCTCAAAACATAGATTGTGATTAGTCGTTAGAACCGCCTCGGCGAGGCGGTCATAACGAGTACCCACAATTTATGTTTTTGAGCAGAAATAAGAAAAATAATGTATACCCCTGTAAACCCCAGTTTTACTGTATCAAAGTAGGATTTAAGGGATAAATTTATATAGTTGTTTTCGTGATGTTTCTTCTCGAAAACATAGGTTGTGGTACTCATTAGAATGGCCCCGCCATAGTGCTTCTAGTGCGTATGTGCATGTAAATCCACAATGGAAGCACCGTATATATTGATACTTTGTAGCTGAAAAAAGGGGCCTTATCTTGTGCTATGGATTTGTAACTTTACCATCAAAAAGGTGGGTATATCTCAGCTAACACTAAAGCCCAAATCGAATTTGGCGCTTTCGCAGCCCGGCGTATCTATTTGAGGTTGTTTTTGTAAAATGTGTATGCATTTAGAGAACATCGGTTTTCTTCCAGTTTTATGGGGTTCTCAGTGGGGTTATATATATAACTATTCACCCCCTACTTTTTTATTATTATTATTTAAAGTCACACTTTTACAGCAGAGAATTGTGCTGTTTGTAACATAGTGAAATAAAAAATGGGAAGTACTGTGTAGAATGAGTGTAGCAATGTGGGTTTTGCTCATTTAAAAGAGAAATAAGCAGTTTTCCCATAGGACCCCCAATTTGACCATTCGACTTGAAATGAGCTTGTTGCTGTCAATATTCGTACACTTGAAATTTTTTCATTTCGTTTTTTTTTTCGTCGTACTACGAAGAAAAAACAAAAGATATTTTTCTTTGTTTACGTTTGGAAATATGCATTCTCAAATCGAACGGATTATAAGCTGGTTTAATAGTACAGTTCAATTTGATATTCAAGCATGGAAAGATTTGGACCGAAAGAAAACGTTATGAGTGGAGAAAAGTACGAAACACTGCTACATAGATGATTTCGGATATAGTATGTTCGGCCTAGGCTATGGATGGCGACATGTAATTATGTATGCGGGCTAGAAAATAGACGATCATAGTTGATTTTTTACATAGCTCTGATAACGTTTATAATGTTTTTATCGTTGAGTATTGCGATAATTTATATAATTACAACCTTCATAAAATATAACATTTTTTCACTATATTACGATCTATAGGGAGCTAAGTAATGCATGACAGACTAGTTTCCCGGCGTAATGATGCTTTGCATCAGTGTTTTCTTGTCTTAGTCTGTGTTGATTGCATAAGCTGTATCAACAGTACTCTAAATATTCGAAATTAATGACATACCGCTGCAGAGGTATAAACCGAGATCTAGGCGCAGTTTGTTAGGATCTGCACCATTTGCCATTCAACTTATATTTTTAGACAAGTGATACATGTATGTGGGTGAACCATAGCGCCATCACGGAAACATGCCTATATAATTTTGACCCCCTTAAACCCAACTTTTATATAGTAAAACTGGGGTTTACAGGGGTATACATGATTTTTCTTATTCTGCTCAAAAACATAGATTGTGGGTATTCGTTAGAACCGCCTCTGCGAGGCGGTTCTAACGAGTACCACAATCTATGTTTTGAGCAGAAATACGAAAAAAAAAATGAATTTTTTGTCTGAAAATTTTCAATTTTTCGGTGATTAACCTCTCTGTATATTTTAATAGGCATGTTTTCGCAATGCAAGTCAGGGTGCAAATAAGGCTTACTTAGGGGTGTCTGTGCGAACTTCTATAGAATGGTGGTATGTTGAGTGTACTCAATAGATCCGCCTCGAAGCGGCATACATACGTCTTCATGATAAAAAAAAGAAAAAAAATCCCTAAAATATCCCTAGTTATTTGTTTTCTTAAGCTATCGGAGGAACTGCCTTGAGATACAAAAATGTTCGAATCCGAGCCACGTCACTGATGCTTTACTTGAGTGTCCGAATACTTAGAATAAATCAGTGTGCACAAAGAGCCCTTTTTAATTCACGCTTTTGTCTGTGTTGACATATAGCAACTTTCAAAGATATGAAATTAGAACCATATCGTAACATTATACTGGCCAAACGGTTAAAGTCAACCTGAGAAGACGTTTGGTTTTGTCGCAATTTTGCAAAGAAAGATAACTCGTGCAGACAAGACGTTTCTTTCTAACATTTAAATTCTTTTAGAAATTGCAACAACTCTTAGAGAAAAGAGTTTGCTCCTTTAATATTAGCCCTCAATAAGAAAGAACGTGGATACGTCAAAAGTGGAGTTATTTCCCTTGTTTTCTATTCCACTATTCTATGTATTTGCTTGTGGTCGCACATGCCCATTACGAAAACACGCCTATTAAAATATACTGAAAATTTTATCATCAAAAAATGAAAATTTTCGGATAAAAAATTCTGATATTTTTCATAGTTCTGCTCAAAACATAGATTGTGGGTACTCGTTAGAACCGCCTCATCGAGGCGGTTCTAACGAGTACCCACAATCTATGTTTTGAGCGGAAATAAGACAAATAATGTATACCCCTGTAAACCCCAGTTTTACTATATAAAAGTGGGGTTTAAGGGGGTCAAAATTATATAGGCATGTTTTCGTGATGCCCGATGGGGCCACACATGTCCGATGTGTTGCAACTTGCGACTTGCACAAATTCCAAGTTTATGATGTCAATTGCGCGCATGGAAAGGGCCCTAATGCAATTCGCGGACAACGCAGGCCCTGATCAGGCTGCACATTAGTCTGATTTGGGCCTTCGTTGTCCGCGTACAAAATAAATGCTACTATAGTCGACGAACAGGGAATGCCCAGATCAGACTGCACGAGTGAGCACGATCACCTTGACCTTCGCCGTTTGCAGATATGGCATAAGCTCCTTTTTCCACGTTGCCTATCAAATATCTTGCTCATATTGTATGGAGATGCGCTGTTTGGTATGTCTTCGTCCCCATCACACCTTTTTCCAGCGTGACTCAAGCCGAATTTGTTACTTGCGTCTTCAGATGTCCCTATGGGGAATCTATATACGTTTAAGAGCCGCAACTCTTTAAAAATAATATTACTACCTCCCTTCGGAAAAGATGACTACTTTAAAAAGAAAGAATTTGCTAAGCTTGGAAATAAATGAGCCAGAGCATGACAAAACCTATAATAAGACTTGTGCAACCCGTGAAGACTCAGATCAGATTGTGCGTCTGTGTGATTAGATTATAGTCATCGCTGATCGCAGGTTTCTTCTCCAGCCTCCAGGCTATCAACGAGAACCCTTGCCATACTGGGTTGATGTACAAGCTGATTTGAGTCTTTGACGGATACCTGTGTAAGAAAATCATCCTTGAGATTGACTTACGCGGTTGATGAGCAACGGTGGCTGTCTTATAAAGGTACATGTCATGTAATTTTGCTAGCAAAATTACATGACATGTACCTTTATAAGACATTTACTTTTTTCCACTTCACCCACTATCTAAAGACAGTCTCAAAGGTAGCTAGCTCTCTTACACAGGTTTCACTGTACTGTAGGTTTTGTCGTGAGCTGGCTTAGATTGTTTGCTTTTAGAGTAGACCCTTTTAGAAGTGGACTGGTTTACGGGAAAGCAACGAGAAAGCTGTCAAAATTTTCTAGGAAGATCAGTCAAGCGTATTCAGTCACCTGGTAACATTGAAAATGGAGAAACAACAAGAAAGCACAGTGTCTGTCTTCAGAGCCTTGAATGGTGGTATTGACACGTTGTGATCTGAAACAAAACAAAAATGAAATATCACAACAAAACCTAAACATCACGAAAACATGCCGCATAATTTTGACTCCCTTAAACCCCACTTTTATACAGTAAAACTGGGGTTTACAGGAGTATACATTATTTTTCTTATTTCTGCTCGAAAACATAGATTGTGGGTACTAATTAGAACCGCCTCGTCAAGATGGTTCTAACGAGTACCCACAATCTATGTTAAGAGCAGAAATATGAAAAAAAAAATATCAGATTTTTATCTGAAAGCTTTCAGCTTTTGGAAGTGAAATTTTCTATATATTTGAAAAGGCGTATTTTCGTAATGAGGACTTCGATTAGTGAAAACTGCTTTGAGTTTTAACCAGATAATCTTTACTATTCTCTGGGCAGATTCAGTAGACAACAACCTGATGACATGTTTCATATTTTTGTTCAGAAAATAGGCTTTAACAGTACATGCAAATTGTCTCCAGAGGAGACAATTTGCATGTCATGTCAAAGCCTATTATTGTGACAATTAAGAGAAAATTTTGCAAAATGTCGTCTGCTGAACTTTTTACCCAGCATGCTATGCGTTAAAGAAGAAAAAGTAACAAAATCGCAGTCGTCATTTCTTAAACCCATATCACAAATGCATGTATCCGTCATTAAGTTATGGTCAGGAGTTATAAAATGGCTGTGCCACACCCAAGAAATCAGCACGGGAGTTTATTGGTCTCTCATCTTGGTGTACAATATCACGCACATTGTATACATGTATTACAGCAACACTATCTATATACATTTTCATCAATATTTAAAATTTACAACCACTGATTAAAATGTTGTTTTTGTTTTGTTTATATATATTATACATGTATATATACCTTCATTACGAAAACACGCCTATTCAAATATATAGAAAATTTTACCTCCAAAAATTGAAAATTTTCAGATATAAAAAAAATGATATTTTTCATATTTCTGCTCAAAACATAGATTGTGGGTACTCGTTAGAACCGCCTCGGAGAGGCGGTTCTAACGAGTACCCACAATCTATGTTTTGAGCAAAAATAAAAAAAAATAATACATAACCCCGTAAACCCCAGTTTTACTATATAAAAGTGGGGTTTAAAGGGGTCAAAATTATATAGGCGTATTTTCGTGATGAAATAATAAAAAATAAAAATCGGCCTCGGTGGCTCAGTTGGATGTGCGTCCTGCTGGAGACCAGGAGGTCGCGGGTTCGACCCCCGCTGAGGTCGGCAACATTCTTTCGTGGAAATTGATCATGAAATATTTTCAACGGTCATTCTCTCCCTTCCGCTGATTCAAGAAGGGCAGTTGTCAGTTTCTGGCGAAGGAATGTGCACAATACTGGTTAACGGCTTAGAGGACTAAGCCTGCCCAGCAAACGTATGGTTAGGTAAACTGACCGCTCTCGACATGACCGCATTGGGTTGTCTGGGCCGTAAAACCTCAACACAAACATAAATAATAAAACAGCAGTAGGAGTACTTGGCGATAATTCTGGGGTATTCGTTTGCTTATATCTCCATAAAACATATCCTGTGAATAATCATTTGAAGCGCCTTGCCGATGCGCTTTTAATAACGTATGTTTTGTGGAAAAATTGAGAAATTTCATGTATACCAGTTAGCATCAAATACTCCTCCTTAACAAGTCCCCTGATTGATGTTTCCTTCAGTTGTATTGGCCGCGTCAAGCGAAATAGTGTCCTCGAGCATATTCACCAGGGCCAACGATGCGAACACTAGTCTCTAGATCTCACAAGTGATTTTAATCTAGCGACAGTGTCCTCAGAACTTTCAGCGGAGGATATCATAGATGCAGGGAGTGCATTCCAATCCCTAACTGTGCTTGTAAATGCCAATTTTAGATATGGCACTTAAAACGCCATTGGATGCTGATTCCTACTCCGCCTATTTGGGGGTTGAAGGTCATCACAAGGTATACTAGCTCTACCGGATAGCAATATGATTTTACTACCTTTGCGTCTCTTGTGAAGAGACTCCAACCCTAACTGTTCAAGAATGCTAGTCATACTTCCAGTTTCAAAATTGTAGTTTCCAGTCACAAACCTAGCTGCACGATTCTGAACCTTTTCTTATTCTTCCTGGACTACTATTCCATGTGGGTCACAAACAGGGCTAGCATACTCCAGGATTGGTCGCACCAACCCCTTATATGCCATTTCCTTAACATCTTGGGTGCATGACGATAGGTTGCGTACAAGAGTTCTGTTTGCTTTTGTGCAAGCATTGCTTACATGAGAATTCCATTTCAGAAATTGTCAAACCAATGTATTTTATACTATACACATTTTCGAGGACTGTTCCTTATAAGGAGTAAACTGCATTGATCTTTTTTATCCGCTTCCTAGTAAGGTGCATAATGCTGAAATCTCATATCCCATTTCCTGGCTCATTTGCCCAGTTGATCAATATCCTTTTAGAGTGTCGATGTGTCTTCAATGCTATCAATCTGACGATAGCAGACGCAGTCATAGGCGAACAGACGATTCTCAGATTCTATTCCAACCATGATGTCATTTATATACAAAGAAAACATCAGTGGACCGAGAACAGTATCCTGCGGCATACCAGACAAAACAAGTGCTCATTGCGATTTTGAACCATTGACTACAACCCTTTGTTTCCTATTACACAGAAATGAATCAATACATACTAAAAGTGTTTTTTTTTTTTTTGTTTTTTTTTTTTTTTTTTTTGTTTCCCCACTTATGCCATATCCATGGAGTTTGCATTTCAGAAGTTCATGTGAAGGAATGTCAAAGGCCTTCTCGAAGTCCAATATGAATGTATCTACCTCCTGCATCAAAAATTTTAGCCCAATCATTTATTACTGTGATCAACTGAGTTTCACAGCTACGGTTCTTCCTGAAGGCATGTTGTCTGTCTGATAGAAGCTTGTGTTCATCAAGACGAGCCATAATATTTGTACATACTATGTGTTCAAGCATCTTGCAAGGAACACATGTCAATGACACTGGACGATAGTTACTTGGTAAAGCTCTGTCGCCCTTCTTATAAAGTGGACAGATGTTAGCCAAAGACCATTCCTTGGGGATTTCACATCAAGAGATTGTTGGAACAAATGAGCAAATACAAGACGAAGTTCAACCGCAAGTTCTTTAAGGACTCTAGGATAAGTTCAACAGGTCTCTAAGCCTTTGAGGGATTCAAGCCTTTCATCATTTTTATAACGCCTTCATTTGAAACGTGAATGTCGCGGAGCTGACTTCTCAAGCAGAGGGACCTAACTTTCCGAAGTTTTGAAGAATACATCTGTAAACTGACCATTGAACTCCTCAGCCTGCTCAGTTTTAAACTCCGCCAAACCACTACCATTTCTCCTTTTGAGAGGAGGGATGCCCTGATTGTCTTTCCTCTGACTGTTGGTATACCGATAGAAGTATTTGGGGTTAACCTTGATGTCACCAAACAATTTGTTAACATACAAATCATGCTATTTCTTGATATGAGCTTAGATTTGCTGTCTCAGTTCCTGAAACGTAGATATCTGAGTTTACTACTGCCAGTCTTTTTTGCCTTTGCACGAGTTTTATTCCTTTTTCGAATCTTCCTTCTAATCTCAGATGTAATCCAAGGGACGGAAGCTACCGATCTACTTGTCTTAGAGGGAATATACTTATCTACAGCTTCCTGTACGAAGGAAGTTATCAAAGTGAAGTTTTCCTGAACAGAACGAGAACCAGAATGACCATTGAAATATTTATCCTTTGCAAAGTTTAAAGAATCTCGCCTCGGAGAGTCAAAGTCACCTTTTGATACAAATAAACCTTACGCCGTGGGGTTTCTTCCTTGGAGGAATAAAGACCTTAAAAATTCTGCAACAATGTCATGATTACTCAGTTTATCAGGAGAGTGTACCTATTGAAACTGTCCAGGTAACGAAGTCAAAATCAAACCTCGTGTATTCTCTTGCCGGGTTTGGAAATTCACCGGGTGTTCTAACCGATAATCGTTCATAATATCCACAAGTACTGGCCCCTCTGACTGACTTAGCATGGTCCAATTTTGGTAAGTCGGTCTGGCCAAACAACGTATCTAAAGTTAAAGTCACATAGTATGTGGACCAAAAGAAGTTTCTGAAGTTGGCTTAATGTACTCAAGCTGAATTCAAAGGAGCTGAAAGTCTTCGCACGAGCCACAAGTTCTCGATACCAACTTGCTATGTAGTGAGAAGTTTTGTTTGCAATGATCTTAGCCAACACTGATTCCAAGTCGTTTTCCAGTTCTGTCAATGGCATATGGGGAATTTCCTCGTGAATTAGGAGCATCATGCCCCCACGATGAAGGTTCCTGTCTTTCCTATATGCATTGTATGAACAGGAATCAGAGAACAATTCTGAAGTTGAAATTGAGCCGTCAATTTTTGTCTCCTGAATAGCTACGATGTCAGGTTTATGATATTCAAGAAAAGCCAACCGTTCCAGCTTTTTGCCTCTTATGCCATTAATATTTATGCTTACAAATTTCAGTCCTTTAAGGGAAGTTGATTTGTTAATGCCAGGTTCAGAAGATGCTTTATTCATGTCTTTCACTAAGGAATCAAACCTGCGAAGCTCGGAAATTCACGTCACGCGCATGGCCGACGATTTTCTTGCGGGGAGAAAACAACGGGTATTTTCATTCCTGTTTCTCTCTGTATTTGTTTAAATAGTGTTTAATTGTGTTTACCAACGAGACTTTTCTTGTTGGTTTGTTTCCTAGTCCAAATTATCCCGCTTTACCAATCTCGCTTTGTTTCAAAATGGGGTAGCATTGTCTCAAAGCGCTAGTACACCAGCCTACCACAAGCGGACCAAAAGCACCAATCCCGTGCACCAAGTGATACTGTCTTACCAAGGAACGGATAATTGAGACATATATCTCTGTGGACCACTTCCCTAGCAGCCCAACCCCCAAATCCCTTCCCCCATCCCCATCTCGAGGCTATACTTGTGTTTTTCATCATAATTAATCCTGTTTTCTGTTTGGTTAACAAGTAGTGAGTGAGTCAGACTTACATAGGCCCTTTATGTCCTATGACAATTGTTCTTTGGAACAAACTACACTATTTCGAAACTGGACAATAAAATCCGTCATGTCCAGATTGCAGACGTCAAATGCCAGGAAAATAAAAACTCTGTCACTTTGATTTTAACCTTTACGATTATATGTGCAAATCCAGCAGAAGACAAATTCATATTTGTTTTCTGATTTTTCCCAGAAAATATTCTTTGGTATTTCATGCAAAGTATCTCCTAAGGAGACAATTTGCTTGAACTTCCAAAGCCTATTTTCTGGGAAAAATGAAATTAAACAAAAAATCGAAACGTCTGCTGAAATTTATACCCAACATGTTAGCATTTAACACTTTCTTACTAATACAGTAAAACCTGTGTAAGAGAGCCACCTTCGAGACTGATTTTAAATAGTGGTTGGTGTGGAAAATGTTGTCTGTCTTATAAAGGGACATGTCAATTTCAAAGGTGGCTGTCTTACACAGGTTTTACTGTACATATTAAATTCAGCTCCTCATCTTTTATACACTTTTCACGCAGTTTGATTAGTTGAAGGAAACATGTTTCACTAAAATAAAATCCAGAGCAGGAATCCGTCGTATCTATTTTTATTCCGCCATCTCAAACGATTGACATTTTTGCAACATTTGTCACATTTTGAGTTGCAAAATTGTAATGAATGATTAATTATTTTTGTGGCTTTTATCGATGTGTAAACTCTGCAGGCATTACGTCAAGTTTGTAAGTGATTCACAGGAGTTTACACGTTGATAAAAAGGCTACAAAATTTGTATCTTTCGCTCATCACTTTGATCTAACGCTCTGCATGCTTGGGAAAAATTTCAGCATACGAAATTTTGAAATGTTTTTTCTTTTTTTCCCAGAAAATAGACTCCGGCTTTTCATGCAATCATCTCCCTAGTTTTTCCTTAAAGTAGGCTTTAGCATGTCATGCAACTGTCTCCAGCAAATAGGCTTTGACATATCTTGCCAATTGTCTCCTAAGGAGATAACTTGTATAAAATGTCAAATACTATTCGCTGGGAAAATAAAAAAAAAAGTATTAATATTGTCAATTTGTTGTCTGCTGCATTGCCCAGAGAGTGATAAAGGCCAACATACTATATGCGGATAAACCACATTCTAATATCTAAGTTTTTTTTGTTTTTTTTTTTGTTAAAGCTAACACTTGGTTAGAATGCCGTTAAGCAGTCCATGGTAAATAACATTGGACCAGTCCATGACCTTTCGTAAAGTGCTTCCGGAGCAACATCAAACCCTAAGAGTGTCTAGTCCTACAACTTATAAGAGCCAAGGTAAGAATATGGATATGCATCCTACCTAAAACTGTTCATTTTACCAGCATTTCAACACTATGTTCTCTTATAATAAGCAGTGCATACGCAACGCGTTAGAATACATCTTCCTTTTGGGAATCCCAAAATCAAACAATATACATGGCATATTTGCGACGTCTCGGGACATCCCAGGGTACCAGCACTCAATCTAGGTGTTCCTGTTAAATAGAAAGATAGAAAATTGAGATCCAATAGGGCCAAACTCTCCCACATTGTATATCGGAAGAGTCCATTTCCGATTTTAGGTATGTCAGGCTATATGATATAGATATTCCTAAAGAAAAATGGTTGAACTATTTGCAAACAGTGGAGACCCTGATCAGACGCCGCGTTTTCCGGCGTCTGATCTGGGTCTGCACTGTTTGCCAGTCACTCGTTTAGGGGTCTCCAGTCTTCAGTGGGTTAGAGACATTACCAAGTATTCAAATGAACTTTTTCATATGACCATATTAACCGCAAATGTTCGAACACCGTTTCTCGTTATACTGTCTCGTACTGTATATGAACGCTTTATGTTTGTTCCTATAAACAAATGCGTCTTTACGGATATAGCCATCTCGTCGAATCCCATCGTATTCCAGTGATATAGTATTGACCAGGGATGTGAATAGAACAAACTTACATTAAATTTTGAACATCCATTTGACAACTTATTTAAATGTTAAAGCTTGCGACTGAACGGCAACTGTGTGGATGCTGGTCGTGCGGCTGGTTTTAGGATGTATGTCTACTGTGCTTGCTGAGGCCTGCCTGTACGTAGAGTAAGTGCGGTATTTTGATCAAATCGAACCCTGTCAGAAATTATCCTGGATCTGCCCCTGAAGAGTTGTAGTTAATCAACTTTCGGTTCGGTAATAATAGAACGACCCGCTTTATTCTTGCATGTGCTTCAGCGTGTTCTCGGGCAAAGAAAAAATGGCATTTGGCAAGCTCATTGGCTAGAGCTTGTTGGTATAAATCTTTATGCTCAAAACTGCACGGCCTGCAGAAAAAACGACAGACTATAAGGTCGATTTTCGAAGAGTAGACTATAATCGACTTGTCCGTTCGAAGACAGTTTGTGAACTGCCTTTAAGTAGTTTATGTATCTAACTATGGACAGTGAACGAAAATGACCATAACTATTGAACCGTCAGAAATATTTGCACGACCGCCAGAAGTCGACAGACTGTAAAGTCGACTTTCGAAGGTTCCGTATAATCGACTGGTACGTCCGTCGGTGGATAGTTTGTTAACCGCCTTTGGGCAGTTTGTGAATTTGTCTGCGGACAGCAAAATTGTGCACATTACGAAAACACGCCTATTCAAATATATAGAAAATATCACCTCGAAAAACTGAAAATTTTAAGATAAAAAATTCTGATATATTTCACATTTCTGCTCAAAACATAGATTGTATGTACTCGTTAGAACCGCCTCGTCGAGGCGGTTCTAACGAGTACCCACAATCTATGTTTTTGAGCAGAAATAAGAAAATAATGTATACCCCTGTAAACCCCAGTTTTACTATATAAAAGTGGGGTTTAAGGGGTCAACATTATGTAGGCATGTTTTCGTGATGATAACTTTTTAACTGTAAAGATTTCTTTGGTAATTTTTCACTCAGTGATTAATATCGACAAGGTTAGCAAATGGGCTTGCCAAATGCTACTTTTAATTAACCAAGGCAACAACGAGGCAAAACAAATGTGAAAATATCGAAATTGCTGTGGTTAACACCCATATGAGCTATTTTGATAAAATTTGTATACACATTAATATTGGCAAGATCTAGGCAAAGGAATTACTAAATGCACCTTTTCACTGACCGAGGCAGCACTGCTGGAAAAAAAAGTGACTCTTGAATCGTTAGGATATTTTGATAATTTCTCTTACAAAGGTTGAACGACAAAATCTAACGAGTGCGCTTGTTAAATATAACTTTCATTGACAATGCTGAAGCCAAATATATGAAAATCACAGTACGTCATCAATCATATTGAATATTTTAATACAACTTTGTATTGGTTACATGTTGATATTGACAAAATGCCACTTCACTTTGACCGAGGAAACTGTGAAAATATCGTAGTCGCCGTAGGTCCTAAACCATGTGGGAAATTTTGATAAACTGATATAAACATTAATATTGGCAAAAGGTGGGCCGTACATCATAGCAATAGCTGATATTTTTGCCTCGGCTTAGCCTCAGTCAGTGGAAACTGATATTTTGGAAGGTTTTTTTTTTGTTTTTTTGTTTTTTAAATATCTTATCGTTATCAATCAGTATGCAAAATAATATCAAAATATTCCCGACGGTTTAAGTTGTATTGTCATTTTGTCATTTTGCTAGCTTCTTAGATAAGTTCCCCAGCTGTCCACGAGCGGTTCACAGACTATCCACGGACGGACAAGTCGATTATAGGGCAATCTTCGCAAGTCGACCTAACAATTAACTATTTTGCTTTTGCACCAGTAACTTTCAACCTTGACCCCTCCCTACTACCAGTGTATAATGGTAACTACAGTATTTACCCTAAGTATTCGGACGGACTGGCTTGAGCAAACAGTGTAGACGCGGCGTCTGATCAAGGTCAACACTGTTTGCCACGCATCCAGCAATTTTTATACACATCAAGAGGAAGTAAAGTGGACGTTCAAATTTTAGGACAATTTGGTAAATAATAGCGGAATCCGAATAAATAAGGAAATACGCTATAATTTTCCTGCTGACATTCCCGTACTGCATGAAAAAATAATGCTCCTCTTCTTGTTGTCCTGGGGAGGAGGGGCGGTGAGGGGGTGGGGGTGGGGGGTGGGGGGGGGGGGGGAGGTGGGCATTATTTTCCAAGTACACTGCGTCGTCTTGTATGTGTACTATTTTAATTACATGTAGAAATGTGTTAAACTTTAAACCTACATTTTCATTGCAGTGATTTCTAAGAAGACTATTTGTAAAGTGAATAAAATGTCAAAACATTTTTTTTTTTTTTTTGTGAAAAACAATGAATGTATTTTGAAATATCATCTTCTGGTATTTCAAATCTTGAAACAAAGTCTGTTTAAACCAAATAATTTGGACACGCATAGCAGATTGTCTGCCATTTTCTACTAGGGGGACAACGTTTTGGGGTCCTTGATTGCTTTCTTGCAAACCAACCCCGTCCTGAAAAGGAATCTACTCTAAAAAGAAAGAATATCAAAGGGAGTATTTGTTTTCAATATAGAGGAGTCGAATCTTATTAAAAAAGCAGATACTTGTAAAACAATTTTTTGAACGCAGTGCCTGGCCTTAACCCTTCTCTTGCTGAACACGACATGGCCTGTATTAGCAAACAGTGTAGATCCAGATCAGTTGGCTTCTGAAGAAGCCAACTGATCTGGATCCCCACTGTTTGTCATTAAATATGTGAATTTCTATCCAAAAACGGATCAAGTAATCCGATTGGCTGGAAATTAAAAGTGGGCGTGGCATCTTAATTTATTCAGCATGACAAGGGTTAAATTCACCAAGTTAAAATCGCTCGTTTCACTCGTAATATAACCCGGGCCGCGCTATGCGAAAACTTGTCTGCAGGCATATGCGGACAGCGAAGGCCCAGATCAACCTGCGCATCTGCATAGTCTGATCAGGGCCTTCACTGTTCGCTAACAGAATCACTAGACACTACAGAATGTATCAATGGAGAGCAAATGCCCGAAAGAGACTTTGGTCATGCGCGAGGCCATTACGAAAACACGCCTATACAAATATATAGAAAATTTCACCTCCAAAAACTGAAAATTTTCAGATAAAAAACTCTGATATTTTTCATATTTCTGCTCAAAACATAGATTGTGGGTACTCGTTAGAACCGCCTCGGCCTATGAGTACCCACAATCTATGTTTTTGAGCAGAAATAAGAAAAATAATGTATACCCCTGTAAACCCCAGTTTTACTATATAAAAGTGGGGTTTAAGGGGGTCAAAATTATATAGGCGTGTTTTCCTGATGTGATTCTGAATCTGTGCATTTTACGCTATTCAAAAACAGTTTTTCTTGGCGCGGTCGACTTAAACTATTCTGAAATATAACTGAAAATCACTTACCACCGACCAACCCGCAGACTGATCCAAGAAAGAGAAAAAGACAAAATATATGCACGGACTTCATCTTGAAAATCGTTTAAATTTGTCTGAATGTCTATATCAATCAGACAGAAATTAGACCTTGTGAGACATGAGACATCTTCACCTCCTAGCCTATGAGTAATGAGCCCTGTCATCAGAAAAGGGTTTTCTGGGGGCAAACCGGACACCTTTCTGCATACAGTATCATAGATCACACTGAGATAATCTCCGTTTACACCACTACCCTAGTCTGTCTGCACGAAAGCTAACCTGATCCGGGGGTCAGTTCCATCAAAACATTTACGACGTATTTTCGTCTTACAAACATCGTACGAAGTTCGAACGACAAAAATCGTGTTTCATCAAACACTTTGAGATTTGCGAAATTTGCACCAGCTCTTCTCAAATTTAAGACGTATAACTTGGTGTCGTACGATTTTTTTTCTCTCCAGTTACGTATATTTAACAACCATGGTTGCTGCTTTTCAAGTGATATTGAAGACGGAAGAGGAAAATCGGCTGAGGTTGAAAAACCTAGAGTGTTCAGATACTGGTATATCCACCTCTTCAATATAACTTTATGTTTTACCGAAATAAATCTAGTTTAGCTCCATAGTAATTTTGTTGGAAGTACCCACGGTACTTTATTACCTTTGCCAATCCCAGCTAGCCCGTCCCTCCTTTTGAAAAAAAAAAAAAAAAAAAAAAAAAAAAATACGATAAAGGAAGATTCAACTACAACGCATCCGCATCACGAAAACACGCCTATATAATTTTGACCCCTTTAAACCCCACTTTTACACAGTAAAACTGGGGTTTACAGGGGTATACATTATTTTTCTTATTTCTACTCAAAAACATAGATTGTGGTTACTCGTTAGAACTGCCTAGCCGAGGCGGTTCTAATGAGTATCCACAATCTATGTTTTGAGCAGAAATATGAAAAATATCGGATTTTTTATCTGAAAATTTTCCTTTTAGGTTGTAAAATTTTCAATATATTTAAATAGGCGTGTTTTCGTGATCATTTTTTGGGGGACAATTGGTTCTTCTTCAGATATATACGCACGGTCCTAAAATTCTAACAGGTGCTTCAGTCTTTTCCATTTGCGGGAGGGATCCGGAAGGACACTGTTATAATTCAAACTCATTTTTGAGTCCCTAGGAATTTTTCCGATAGCTCAAGAAAAGAAATATTTAGGGGTATTTTAGGGAAATTTTCTTATTTTACATCACGAAAAGAGAAGATCGGAAATACTTCTCTAAAGTATCGCCATTTGCTTCCTGACCTGGCACTAAGAGTAAAGCAGAAAGTAAGACAATGATCAGGGCCCAGTTGTTCAAAGCTAACGATGTCGTTAGTTAACGATTCGTTAAAATTTAAATTGAGTGATACGCAAATATGCCAAAATTTTTTGCTGAAAAAATGTGAGTAGCTTTTGCACTGCAAAAGCTACTCACATTTTTTCAGCAAAATATATCAGAATATTGTATATTGAATCCGCTAAAACAGTTAACGAAATGACCCTTAACGAGCTCGTTAAGCTAACGACGCTTTGAACAACCGGGCCCAGGAGTCCATAACCCTCAGTAGCTCGAACTACCCATCTCTCGAACAAGTTTTCCCAAGTTGGTCCCAAAGATGTTAGAGCCATTGAGCTTCGACTGTATTTTAGAAAGTACTGAAATGAATGCGTCTTTAGTAAGACTTTTTCACGGAACGGCAACTGCATTGGTCTGTCGATTTGCACAATATTATGGTTGCACATGGCAGCCCTTTAACTCTTTTAACTTGTAGGCCGAAACATATACCGTTGCAAACAGTGTGGATCCAGATGACACCAGTTGTTACCATTCTGTTTTTTTTATTATTATTATTATTATTATTTTGGACTGAAACCCCTATTTGCATCAATGGTCATGTCCGAATTTAAGGACGGAAACGTCTACTTCAGAAACTCAGGGGTGAAAGGTTAAGCTAGAATGATTAGGAATAACTTTGTTTTTATTTCATACTAAAAAAACTAGCAGAAGTTTGGATTTATCATGGAAAAAAATAACGCTGAACATTAGTTATTTTACTCTCATGTTTTCGCTATGAGTATGGCTAAAATATCCAATAGGTACCCAGCAAATACACAACGTCGTTACAACGTTGTAACGACGTTGTTTGCTACGTTGTGTGTTTGATGGGTAAAGATACTGAGCCATTCACATTTCAACAGTGCATCCAAATACATTAAGGCAGCTTGTTATAATCTGAAGGGAAATCAACAATTTATTCATTTACAACATATTAGGAGGTGCTTAAAGATTATTCTACCTTGTGTAGTGACCGTCTGCAAGCATCACAAAAACAAGCCTATATAATTTTGACCCCCTTGAACCCCACTTTTATATATAAAACTGGGGTTTACAGGGGTATACATTATTTTTCTTATTTCTGCTCAAAACATAGATTGTGGGTACTCGTTAGAACCGCCTCGGCGAGGCGGTTCTAACGAGTACCCACAATCTATGTTTTGAGCGGAAATATGAAAAAATATCAGATTTTTTCTCTGAAAATTTACATTTTATGGTGGTAAAATTTTCAGTACATTTGAATAGGCGTGTTTTCGTAATGCATTAAAAAAGAAGTTTATAAATGTAACTTTTCAGTCTCTTCCCATGATTTAGATATAACTGGGGAAATGATGCCAAATACATGTAGGTAGATTGTAGCGGACTTAAAATAAACAATCAACAACGGGAGTCGCGATATGATCCTTTAGGCGTAAAAGAAATAGCTGTGTTTCCGCTAACCCGACCGACCCTGATTCAAACACCCGACTCTGCTGTATTTTATCAGTACAAATGCAAAATAAAAAAGAAAAGCACCGACCTTCAACAAAATACCTGTATTTTCATAAATTACAGGCCCGATCCTGTTCTTTTCTGGAGAAAAAAATAGAAAAATAAAAAAAAGTTTCTCCTACCTACCGACCAAATTTTTTTCAGCATGTTAGTGGAAACACAGCTATTTTTTATGCCTTCAGGGCCATATCAGGTAGGTCGTATAATGTCGTCACGTTTTCTGTCAGTCCGTGAACTTTTCGTATCCGCTCCAAGTCTCTTTCCGATTCAAGGAGTTTTGTGAAACTTTGCTAAAATGTTCGCCATACCAAGACAATTTGAAGAAGTCATATATCCTTCCTGTCCAACAAAGGTTACGGTCACAATTAAAAGTCAACTTTCAAATAGCAATATTTTGTGTCCGCTCTATAGCATTAAAACCTTGTAAGATTTCTTCATGAAACTTTAACTTTAAACAAATATGAAGGATCCGTAGATAATGTGCAGAGGAAAAGAAACCTAACCATACTTTCAGTTCTGACGTAATTATGCCGTTTGTTTTTTTTTTTTTTTTTTGTTTTTTTTTGTTGTTGTTGTTTTTTTTCATTTCATATAGTGGGGTTGTGTCCGCTCCTTATCTGCTTAACTGATTGAAGGATTTTATACGCCTGTGAAAAGACGGGTAGTATTATGTCCTGACATTTCCGTCCGTCTATTTGTCCGTCTGTCCGGGCACACGAATGGGCATATATTGGGTATTTTTTTTACACTATTCCCTTTATTCCGTAGGCTACTAGTAGGTACTTTTTACGTACTGTTGGGTATTTTTTATCAAAGAAAATAGCCCATAAATGCCTGAATGTGGGAACGTCCGTCCGTCTGTCTATCTATCCATTAACTTTTCGTGATCGCTCCATATCTCCTTAACGGAATAAAGTATTTTTTTTTTATTTTTTATTTATTATTTTTTTTTTTTTGTAAAACTTTGGTCAAATATTTACCATATCAAGGTAATGTGCACAACTCATAACTGAACCCTGCCCGATGATGGTTAATGTCACAATTCAAGGTCAAATTTCAAATGGTAATGTTTCGTGTCTGCTCTATAAATTTAAAACGTTTAAAGATTTCTTGTACAAATATAATGCATCAATAAACGATGAGCAAAGAAAAGAAACAGAAATCTTTCTCCCAGTGTTGACGTAATTATGCCCCTTTGTATATTTCATATAGTATTTTCTTGTTCGCTTCATATTACCTTCAGAAGGATTACCCTTTACCTTTGTCCGAAGTCAGGGAAAGGGTTAAGTTACACCTGTTGACAAGACGCACTGAAGACACCGATATTCTTCTTTGATATTCTGTTTTTACTTTTTACTTACCAACAAGCACTGATACTGGAAAAAAAAACTCAACGGGAGTATGTTGTCGCGCTGAGCGAATCTTGTTTTGCCTTTTGTTGACATCTTGAAGCCGTTTGCCTTTTGTTGACATCTTGAAAACAGTAAAATTCACTCTCGTTACATGACAAGATCTACACAATTTAATGCTTTAGCACTCTGGATAAATTTTCAGCAGACAACATTTTGATATATTTTTCTTGGAGACAATTTGCATGAAATGTCACATCACGAAAACACGCCTATTCAAATATATAGAAAATGTCACCTTCAAAAAACTGAAAATTTTCAGATAAAAAAAACTGATATTTTTCATATTTCTGCTCAAAACATAGATTGTATTCGTTAGAACCGCATCTGCGGGGCGGCTCTAATGAAGACCCACAAACAATGTTTTTTAGCAAAAATAAGAAAAATTATGTATACTCCTGTAAACCCAGTTTTACTATATAAAAATGGGGTTTAAGGGGGTCAAAATTATATAGGTATGTTTTCCTGATGATAACCTGTTTTCTGGGGAAAATAGTTTAAAATGGCGTCTGCTGAGATTTTTTTTCCCAGAGTGCTAAGGATAAAAACTTACCAAATATCAATGCAGCCATGGGATTAAATGCGACCAAACATTCTGGGCCCAGTTGTTCAAAGCTAACGATGTCGTTAGTTAACGATTCGTTAAAATTTACATCGAATGATACGCAAATATTCTGAAATTGTTTGCTGAAAAAATGTGAGTAGCTTTTGCATTGCAAAAGCTACTCACATTTTTTCAGCAAAAAATATCAGAATATTGTATATTGAAAACGCTAAAACAGTTAACGAAATGACTCTTAACGAGCTCGTTAAGCTAACGACGCTTTGAACAACTGGGCCCTGAAATACCTATAATGTCACGTTACCAAGGATTGTCAATCCGAATACTTAAGCTAAATCGTTCCCTATGGACTTCCGGTCTTGGCCATAATTCATTCAGCATTTCACTGGAACGAAGAGCCTAACTGAAGTACAAACTGTTGAGTGCAACATATATTCTTCAAGTCAATAGAACAGTTTCCAATCGGTCATATGGTCTCTAAGTAATCACAATAATCAACAACTTTCAAGCAACATTATAAGAATGTAAAGTGCGTTCATCATAGTCAAAAACACGACAGCATTTTTAATCAGTGAACTCTCATACATAAAGGTAAAATATTTTAGACCTGTATACAATCAGACCATTCGTTGAAAATTGTCGCCAACAAATTTACAAAAAAAAAAATGTAAAAGATGCCCACGAATAGTCATATTCACAGATCATAGCCTAGAAAAAACAAAACAAAAAAACAACAACAAAAAAAAACAAAACAAAAAAACAGTCTGATCTGGGTCCGCACTGTTTGCTTGTGTGTAAAAATAGGTTTGAAAAGTTAGCAAAAATATTCAGCAGACGACATAAACAGACAACATTTTCAGATGCAGGTTTCCTTGGCGTATTTAAACCCTTGTCCTGCTGAACCTGGATATGGCCTACCTTTGCAAACAGTGTAGATCCAGATCAGTTGGCTTCTGAAGAAGCCAACTGATCTGGATCTACACTGTTTGCTATTCAATATTTGAATTTGTATCAACAACCTGGATCAAGTAATCTGATTGGCTGAAAATTAGGTGGGCGTGGCATCTTAATTTATTCAGCATGACAAGGGTTAACAGACTCCAGGCCTGCACTAAATTTCCTAAGACATTTTATTACTACCATTTACAGCACATATGTCAGCATAAATGCTATTTGAACCACTGCCGCATAAAGCGCGAGTTGGGGGTGGTCGGGAGTGGCGAGAGTGTCGTGTATCTTACGTCACCGGAATCAGCAACGCGCTTATGCGCGCGCATCTGCTTTTGATTTGACCGGAAATTTTGTTCCTAAATCCTGAGCAATTAAGTTGCTACGGAAACATGATGTTTTCTATAAATTAAGAGGATGATGGGTAAATAACGTCTTGGTTAACTTTTGAAGTGAGACTAATATCCAGTGGGTCATTTATCAAGTCAATGGTATTACGAGGAATGACATGGCAACTATTATTTTTGAGACTGGAAATATTCGAACTACTACCACGTCTTCTAAAATTAATAAGTGAGATCAGACTTATAAAGGTATTTTTGAAGTAGCTCGCACATAAAAGATTGGTTGCGTTATGTTTTTTGCCCAATCAGCCCATTAGGGTCATGTCGAGCATGTCAGTTTACCCCACCACACGTTTTCCTGGACAGGCTTAGTCCTCTTAGCGGTTAACCAGTACTTGTGAGCACTCTTTCTCCAGAAACTGACAATTACCCTTCTCGAATAAGCGGAAGGGAGAGAATGACCGTAGAAAATATTTCCTGATCAATCTCCACGAAATAATTTTGCCGGACCCGGTAGGGATCGGACCTGCGACCTCTGATCGCCAGTCGGGTATCCATCCGATTGAGCCACCGACGCCGGCACACATATAAGAAGACTACTAAAAGATACGTTAGTAGTATTGGGCGTCACTCTGGGCGCCCAATACTACTTACGTCGTTAAGAATTGTGTCACGCCTCGAGAAAGACCTTTCAGATGCATTTGCGCAACCTGCTATCTGATCAATGGCTTCATTGTTAAAGTGAGTAGATAAACAAGGAAGAATTTCCGCCATCTGTTACAAGGGGGACAACTTCTGTGACTTCCTGTTTGCTTTACTTAACAATAATCCCTTTATGAAAACGGGTTCACTCCAGAAGGAAGACGCGTCTTTCAATTGGAGCAAATTCTTTCATTATAGACTAGACCACTTTTCGGAAGGGATGTAAATCCAATGTTGACAGAGTTGCCTCCCCTGAGATGTATCCATTCCAATTAAAGAATTAATGGTGATTGTTGAGTTTAATGACGAGTATCAATTAACATTTAGTACTCTGGGTAAAAATTTCAGCAGATGACATTCTGAAATATGTTTCCATATTTTTTTCCAGAAAATAGGCTTTGATATTTCATGCAAATTGTCTCCTTAGAGACAATTTGCATGGAATGTCAAAGCCTATTTTAAGTAAAATTGAGAAAATATCATATTATCAATTTATTATCACCTGAATTTGCCCTAAGAGTTATAAAGGATATCATGTTCAAATGCTGCAGTTCTATTATTGCACGACCCGCAGAGAAGTCCGATTCGCCCTACTGAAAGGCTGACTTTCAAAGAGCGCCCTTTAATCACCTTGTGAGTCCGTCTGTCAGTTCGTGGTTAGTTAGCGAAAATAGCCATAGCGCTTAACCGTTCGGAATATTTTGATATTTTTGGCATATTGACAGATACCGACAAGACCTAGCCAAGCCAACGGACTTACCGAATGCCGCCTTTCATTGACCAAGGTAACGCCGAGATCAAAAATGTGAAAATACGAAAATAGCCGTAGGTTCTCATCCATATGGTATACTGTAAAAAGATCCCGTAGGTTTTACGGTAAATACTGGCAGCTGGCTGCTAGAACACGTACCGTAATTTTTTTCGAGCGTCTGTAGATTATTTGTCTGTAGATTATTTAATGTAATAATTAGATATGATAGGGCAGTGTAGGGCAAGGTAGGTAATGTATAGGACATAGTAGGGATGTGAGCTAACGCGCCGTATCTTAAGCTTACACATCATTACACCATCCTACAAGGTAATTCCTGCAAAAGTTCTACGGGTCACCATGAAAATTTACGGTAATGGCTCTGGCAGCCAGTTGCCAGTATTTAATCTACGGTATTTTTTACTGTATATATTTTGATAAAACTTTGCATATGTATTAATATTGACAAGATCAAGCCGAAGAAATTGCCAAATGCCACTTTTCTTTGACCGAGGCAACGTCGATGCCAAAATGAGTGGCCGTAACGTCTTCATCCATGTGGGGTATTTTAATATATCGATCACCCATGATTTTTCATGCATTTTTACATTTGCTGGGTCCCGAGGAAGCTGTTTGAACAGGAGTCCGCTATGCCGAGTGTTCAAATATCTTCCGAGGGACCCGGCAAAAGTTATTGCAATGAAATAACCATGGATGAGCGTTATTCTTGCATAACTTACGATTCCAACGGCAAACTGTGACGAAAACGCCCCAAAACTCCATATAAACTCTTCCAATGCGACCGTAAAACCAAGATGACGGCTAGTTTAGAACGTTGCAAAGACGTTCTGATGTCATCATAAAATTTTACAATGCTACGTTCAGGGCGACAACGTTACGTCGTTCAACGTAACGTGAACAAAGCAAGGCCCCTCTTGTGATTTCAAAAGATCAAAACCCATGTTCAAATAGCATGTGAATGTCATGACTTGAAAATGGGTTTTGTTGTTTGAACACGACTTCTAGCCCATTTAAGCACAACTTCAAACAGCTATGTTCATAGACTTTTATGCAAGAATAAAATTTTGTATACACATTAATACTGATAAGTGGGGGTCGGGCACTTCTACGATAGTTGATTTTATTTGAAGTCCCTCCTGCTTCAGACGTCTTGTAGAACATAACAGTTAAAACAACAACAAAAAAAAAAAAAAAAAAAAAAAAAACGAGCATAATGTTAGGTGGAATACTGCAGCGACATCACCTGAAAAGAAAGATGAAAACAAAGATGTATTACAAAAAATTCAAGAAAAATGTACATAGAGTAAAACTACAGTGACTCGAACACCGATGACTCGTTTACCGTGGCTGATTCGAATATAGGGATCACCCATGGTTTTTCATGCATTAACATTTGCCGGGTCCCGAGGAAGCTGTTTGAACATGAGGCCGCTAGGCCGAGTGTTCAAATATCTTCCGAGGGACCCGGCAAATGTTATTGCAACGAAATAACCATGGATTCCAACGGCAAACTGTGACGAAAATACACCAAAACTCCATATTAACTCTTCCAATGCGACCGAAAAACCAAGATGGCGGCTAGTTTAGAACGTTGCAAAGACGTTCTGACGTCATCATAAAATTTTACAATGCTACGTTCAGGGCGACAACTTTACGTCGCTCAACGTAACGTGAACAAAGCAAGGCCCCTTTTGTGATTTCAAAAGATCAAAACCCATGTTCAAACAGCATGTGAATGTCATGATTTGAACATGGGTTTTGTTGTTTGAACACGACTTCTATCCCATTTAAGCATAGCGTCAAACAGCTATGTTCATAGACTTTAATGCAAGAATATAGGGATGGTTTTTCATGCATTAACATTTGCCGGGTCCCGAGGCAGCTGTTTGAACATGAGGCCGCTAGGCCGAGTGTTCAAATATCTTCCGAGGGACCCGGCAAATGTTATTGCAATTAAAATAACCATGGATGATCGTTGTTCTTGCATAACTTGCGGGAAATTGTGACGGAAACGCCCCAAAGCACCATATAAATTCCATATAAACTCTTCAAATATCACGGCAAACCAACATGGCGGCTAGTTCAGAATGTTGTTTACAATGACGCCAGTTGCGCAATGACCCTCTGACGTCAAAATTCTAAAATGCGATAACGTTACGTCGCTCAACGTAACGTAAACAAAGCAAAGCCCATCTTGTAATACCAAAGTTCAAAATCCATGTTCAAACAGCACGTGAATTTTATGATTTGAACATGGGTTTTGTTGTTTGAACACGGCTTCTGATCCATTCAAGAATAGCTTCAAACAACTATGTTCATAGGATTTTATGCAATAACTCCTTTTTGAGCCCCTAGGAAAATCTCCGATAGCTCAATAAAACAAATAGTTAGGGATATTTTAAGGCATTTGTCTCATATATCATGATGCTGTATGTTGTGTGTACTCGTTAGAATCTCCTCATTGAGGCGATACCAATGAGTACAAACAACAAACCTTTATTTGATAGAAGATCAAAAAGACATCCCTAAATTATCCCCATTTGCCGTCTGACCTGGCGTCATTATTGGCCCTCAGTTGCTCGAACTACCGATAATATTAGAACTAATTTCCATGGTCCTAAAGATGTTCTAGCTATCATAGTTCGACTTTATTCTACATGCTAAATGATATTACCTCTAGAAAATCTACGATATTACTAACATCTGTGTAACAGATACATGCCTGTATCTTCTTAAGTTCTAGTGAATACCAAATGGATATCATTCTAACTTTAAAATATTTGATTCCCTTTTGAAAGTAAAGGAATTCGCCTGTCAGGGAAGCAAATTATGTTAGCTAGCGAAAGGTTGTAATCTTTTGCAGCAAATGCATTCAAGTTAGTCATCACGAAAACATACCTATATAATTTTGACCCCCCGAAACCCCACTTTTACATAGTAAAACTGGGGTTTACAGGGGTATACATTATTTTTCTTATTTCTGCTCAAAACATAGATTGTGGGGACTCGTTAGAACCGCCTCGACGAGGCGGTTCTAACGAGTACCCACAATCTATGTTTTGAGCAGAAATATGAAAAATATCAGAATTTTTTATCTAGAAATTTTCTCATTTTTGGTTGAAAAATTTTCTATATATTTGAATAGGCGTGTTTTCGTAATGGTACTATGTGTCTATGTGTCTGTCACCAGAATATGGCCATGACCGCTTCAACAAGGATGATGATATTGTAAATGGAATTATATTTGTACTGAAGGTGCGTCAAACGAACATACGCAAAATGGGCGGATTCATATCATTCTGCACATGCGCAATTTCTCATCCGGGCATTTGCTCTCAATATATTGAAACATTCTATAGTATCCAATGATTCTCTTTGAGGACAACAAAGGCCTTGGTCAGACTGAGCAGTCTGATCTGGGCCGTCGCTGTTCACACCTGACCCGGGTACACATTTGCTTGGTGAGATTCAAATATATGAGCAACAACATGAGATAACATGACTTATGGCAGCCGCACAGTCTGATGAGTCGTCGTTGAATACCTGAAGAAACTTTGGATCCGTGTATACCTATAGAGAACTCAGCGGACACTAAACAGCGTTCGCTGAGCGCTCTATTGATTTCTGAGGATATATTATATATGAGCCGGCGGCTGAGAAAAATTTTGACCCCCTTTAACCCCACTTTTATATGGTAAAACTGGGGTTTACAGGGGTATACCTTATATTTCTTATTTCTGCTCAAAACATAAATTGTCTATGTTTTGAGCAGAAACATGAAAAATATCAGAATTTTTTATCTGAAATTTTGCATTTTTTGGTGGCAAAATTTTCAATATATTTGAATAGGCATGTTTTCGTAATGTGATCTTAGAACATATGCGAATAGCGAAGATTCTCTTCGCTAGCACAATATAGGGAGCTTGCAGAAGAAATAGGACTAATAGCGAAGGTCTTGATCCGACGCGTGGCTGCGCAAATTTGTCTGGGGCTTCGCCTATCGTATATGCCCTATGGGCCTTTTTTGTCAGCTGGTGGCCCATATATAGGGTAAATAATCTCGCGTTAGAGTGCATACGTAGTTTTGCTGTAGTTCAAGCATCTGCATAGATTTGCAAAACTAATAAAAGGAAAGATGTTTGTGAAAAAAAAATCGAATGCTGACAAAATTCGCTAAATGTAGCGGCATTGGCCTGTTTGCCACCCATCCGACAGTTTAGACGCATTGACAGGTAACTAGATTTTTCAGCTTAAAGGACACCTGTCGTAAGGAGCGGAATACTTAGGGTAAATATTGTATTGTCAGTATTATGTTTGGTTAACGTGTATAACACATCTTGCCTCGCCTAGGTCTGCATATACCATAGTAGTCCTGGGAAATGCAATGCATCACAACTTATTGGCCACTTTGACAAGACTCGCAGATCCTAGCCGACCTTTCTTTGTTCAGCTGGTGTTTTTTATTTATTTCTGGCTGTCAATGTCTTAAGTGATAGCCACGAGCCCTCATCCTTGTTTTATCACAGTGATTTAGTTTGATTTACGCGTTTTTTCTGTGATTTTCACTGATTGGGTTAAGGATCCTCTATGCGAGTAGAGCAATCATTCAGCATTTTTTACATTTGAGCCTAGAGTGACGATTTGGTACTAGTAAAATCGATTTAAACCCCTGACGTTTCTGGTGCTGTTTGTTCTTTGTGTCGCCTTGTGGCATCTCGCTGCAGGGCTATTTTTCCTTTCTTTGTCATGTTCTTTGTCCATATGTGTATAACCCATTTAAGACTATGTATTGGAAGAGTCCATTTTCGATTTTAGATATGTCAGGCTATATGATATAGATATTCCTAATGAAAAAATGGTTGAACTTTTTGCAAACAGTGGAGACCCTGATCAGACGCCGCGTTCTGCGGCGTCTGATCTGGATCTGCACTGTTTGCCAGTTATCTGTTCAGGAATCCCCAGTCTTCAATATGTATAATCTGAAAGTAAGACTTAAGTGAAACATAAATTGACTCGTTTTGTTTGCTCATACGGGCATTTGCTCTCAACTGAAACATTCTGTAGTATACAATGATTCTATTTGAGGACAGCAAAGGATGTGAAAGGAAGGCTATGTTCTATGATTGTGTCTCTTCCTGGATATCTTCTATACTATTCGTCAGTAGAGAGACGAATTTTATCAAAAACTATGGAATCCTGTGCGAGTAGCGGGCCATTGTTCCACGATTGTGAGCCTTACTGGAGACTCTGTGAAACTTTAGGAGACTTGATACACCGATATGTGCTCGAAGACATATTTTCGCTTGGTGCGGCTGATATGAAACATACCACAAAAATTCTATTTCACCACGGCGGTCTCTCAGGATAACTTATGCATATACAACGACCCAGCGGATTACATTTTCCTAGTTTGTATCCCCTCATCAAACAGGAAAGATAACACATTGATGGGCGTTTGGGACATCCCCAGGCAACAGCACGCAATCTTGAAATAACTGTAAATTAGAAAACCAGGATAAAATTACTGTATTTATCGTAAGGTTTCGGACAGACAGGCATGAGCAAACAGTGTAGGGCCAGATCTGACGCCGCAAATGCGGCTTCTGAACTGGTTCTACATTGTCACTCATACTCACCGCGCAAAATAAATATCATCACGAAAACATACCTATATAATTTTTACCCCCTCAAACCCCACTTTCATATAGTAAAACTGGGGTTTACAGGGGTATACATTATTTTCTTATTCCTGCTCAAAAACATAGATTGTGGGTACTCGTTAGAACCCCGCCTCGCCGAGGCGGTTCTAACGAGTACCCACAATCTATGTTTTGAGCTGAAATAAGAAAAATATTAGCTTTTTTTATTTGAAAGTTTTCAATTTTTGGAGTTAATTTTTGCTATATATTTGAATAGGCTGTTCTCGTAATGCAACAGATAGAGTGAAATGATAGTGTTCATACTTAAGGACAATTATAATAAGAAATAAGGTGTCGAAATACTTGGTGTAAATACGGTAAACATAATTGTACAGACATAGGATCTAAAAGTCAATTAGCCGCGATACAGCAAGCAAATGTGACATGTGTTCAGAATAACTTAGATCAGCCGATGTATCCGTGCAATATAATCACAGTCTTCGTTGATCGCACGAACCATTGTGGTTTGGTGGTTTCATCAGTGGCGTTTGTTTTGTCATTATTTGTTCTTCATCTCTCCTTCTGTCGGTACCTCGGGAAGGTTGTGCTTCGTGGTTGTGGCATTTCCTGCGTATGTTCGCTAATACGGTCGACTCTCGTTATCTCGACCTCGCTTATCTCGAATAACCGCTTATCTTGAAGTGAAAATCTGGTCCCTATTTTACATGGAAATCTAACAAAAGGTAACAAAATATTGTGGAAAAGAGGAGAAATTGCTGGCACTTTCTCCTCTTTTCCACAATATTTTCAATGCACTTGACTCGCTATCTCAACACTCATAACTCAAACTACTGCTTAAGTCAAACTAGACTTTTAATAATGTTGGTTAAGTTATGCTTTATATATTCTTTACATTTCAACTCCTATTATCTCAAACAACTGTTATCTCAAACTGAAAATTATGGTCCCTTGGAGTTTGAGATAACGAGAATCCACTGTACTTTTGCTCTGATCCGTTTACAATACTATAGTAAGCGGTCCAGATTTCCGTCCGTGTGTTCGCCCATTTTTTTACAATATTAGGGTCAGTTCTGATAAAGTGTAAAAAATAAACATTAAATTTCAGGGAAAACAGTCCTCCCATGTTACCAGATATAAGGACCGAATAATATGAAAAGACAACACAGTGCTATGTTGTAAACAGAACCAAAAGAATAGAACGATCAACACCCACCAAATCTTGTATACCTTCCTCCATTACATTGACGCAAATAAGGCAGTATCGTTTGCGACTTTGACCTTCATTTCACCGTCTAATGACTTTTGCACTTTAAATGTCATCCCCTGTTTTAGCTCAGGTTGTTAGAATTAGCATGTTTATAGAAATTGCTGTATTTAATGCAAACTGCTGTCCCTGATCAGACGCCGCGTTCTGTGGCGTCTGATCTGGGTCTACACTGTTTGCCAATGTCCCTTTTATGGGACGATAAAGAAAAAATGGTTTTTAGGAGCATAAGTAGACTGGTTCCAGTCGTTTTTGCAATTGTTTTTTTTTTTTTTTTTTTTTTGTCATTCTTTATCACTTCCTGTAGCTGTAGCAAATTTTGTCTCTTTAATCCAATTTCACAGTTTTATTACTCCATCTTTTCCACTAAGAGGCATGACTGATTAAATCATATAAACTGTACTAGATTGCATACCTTTGAAAAGAAAAGGGAAAATAATAGAAAAGATAGAGTCTGGAGACAGACGAGAGCATAAGCTCCGGGGCTAAAGAAAACTAACTTACCTCCGCTTGAGCAGCAGACTGAGCTAAGAAAAAGAATAAGACCAAGAAAATGGACAGACTTCATCCTGAAAGCCACCTTCATGCATTTAAATTTCTTCAATGTCCTTAACCCTTAAAGCGCCAGTCACAACTATTGTCGTCTGCTTTGTCTTCTGCTTGTGATTTAAAAGTCATTTTTGCAAACAGATTGGACCCAGATCAGACTGCTCCTTTAGGAGCAGTCTGATCAGGGTCCACACTGTTTGCCTGTATGCAAAAATAGGTTTGAAAAGTCTGCAAGAGTATTTAGCAGACGACATAAACAGACGACATTTTCAGATGCAGTTTTTCTTGGCGCTTTAAGGGTTAATAGAGAAAAAAACACTTTCAGTCAGACGATACTGGTGTTGATGGCAGTGTAATTATAGATAAAATATGAAATATCATAATGTTTCGAAAACAAATGAGCCACAACGTTAGAAACAGTACCCTCGGATATGTGCGCCCAGCGAAGACTAAGATCAGCCTCCGCATTCTCACAGTCTGATCAGAAACTTCCCTGGGTGCATTTTGGATAGTCAAGGAGGTAAAGTGTTTTTTTTTTTGTTTTTTTTGTTTGTTTGTTTTTGTTGTTTTTTTTTCATACAGACAACGGAGACTCTGAACAGACTGTGTGGATGCGCATGCTGAGTTGAGTCTTCGTTAGGCGCACATGTCAGAAGGTACGCTTTCTCCCGAAACGGCTCATATTTTCATATAATACCCTATGCACCCTGTATAATCAGACCGCCCCGGCATGAGCTCCCACTGGCTGAAATATAAACTTCTTCATCTTAGTGGGGTTTCTCAGTTCCTGTAGCTTGCAAAAAAAAAACAAAAAAAAAACGTAACCCTACAATCGGACAGAAATACGACTGAGTTTTTATATATAAAAAGCTTGGATATTGGTTAATACAAAACCGCTGTATAGCAATGCAAAACTTATTGCATTTTGGAGAAACGCATGCAGTTTGCATATTATTGGTTTAGAGTTTTGCTACGCAACTGTAAATTCTATTAATTGTATTGTCACATGCATATACTAACAGGTAAAATACAATGTACGCCCAATATACACCCAACTCGCGAGATATTAATCTGTACAGTCTATCGTCTGAATAAATTAGCACTAATTGTTTATTTTCTTGTCGCGTTTTGTAAAATGGCATGTATTTTATGGACTTTTGATGAACGTTTTAGTTTGCGGAAGTTACGTCAATTATTATGTTTGGTCTTCATACATTCTTACCCAGTATAGCCCTCATCAAAGGTTTTGTAATTATGGACATGAAGAAATGCGTGGCGATTATGGCGTGATATACGTTGCAATATTGCATCTGGTAATATATTTGTTCTACATTAAAATATTTATTCTATATTAAGATATTTTTGCCCAATGAAATATATATATATATATATATATATATATATATATATATATATATATATATATATATATATATATATATATATATATATATATATATATATATATATATATATATATGCAAAATAAATATATTCATTGGGCACAAAAGATATGTATTGGCAATAAAAATATATTTATTCAAAATATAAAAAAAATATGTTAATAAAATTGATACATATTTATTGAATCAATATTCTATTGTGTCACAATAAAAATATTTATCTGCAATGTGCTAAAAAATATGTTTGGTAAAATTAGCATTGTGGGATATGATATGGTTTTATAACAGCGAATTTCATTGGCTCTGGGAAACCTAATAATGGCAGCCTCCATTGCTTACGCAGAAAGCTGCCATATTGTTTTGCTTCGCGGTTTATGGTCATCTTGAACCATTAGTCCATACGTGTCTTGAACCATTAGTCCATACGTGATGAGTGTAATAAAATTTGCAATCAAACATTTTCTTACAGGTTAATTGTAGTGGCCATATTGGACGAAAATTCGAACATGTTTTGGTGCTAATCCATTTCTGTATACCTTCTAATAAAGGCTATAGAAAACGATAGAAGGTTTATTTGAAACGCAGTTTGCATGCGAAATTTTAAGCATGATGTCAAACAGAAAAAGGGGATACTCTCCCTTAAAAGCGGAAAACAACTGGGGTGTCACTAATAACGTCATGCTTGCATATGTGCATGAGAAAATAAACATTCAACTTTTTGTTCTGAGAATTTGTCTGTTTGTTTTTTTGTTTGTTTGTTTGTTTGTTTTGTTTTGTTTTGTTTTGTTTTATTTTTTATTTTTTTTTATTATTTTTTTTTTGTTTTGTTTTTTTCTTCTTCTTTTTTATGTATTTAATCTGAATACACAAGGTTTTGTAAACATAGAATTACATAGAAACGTGCAAGTTTTCGCGAAATGCGATGTATGCATATCTGCTATATATTTGTTTTATATACAGACATGTCCAGGCTTTCTTCCTACATCGAAATAAATTGTATATCTTTCCAATGCTAGAGTTAGCAAAAATTGAGTACTGGAGTCCGTACTATCAAAGCTTCAGATAAGACTGAAAATTGAGCCGAAACGTGCGAAAACGTACCTTCTTACAGGTGAACCCAATGAGGAATCAGATCAGTCTGTGCATCCGTGCAGTCTGATCAAAGTGTTCGGTGTCCGCTGTGAGAAACTTTGTATCCTTGGCATTTTTAAATGTGCACAGCGAATGCGCAGTCTGATCAGAATCTTCGCTGGGCGCGCATGGTCTAAGGTACGTTTTCTGACGTTGCGGCTAAATCGATATTTTTTTTACCAATTTACAACAAAAGATAAAAGCAACAACACATGCTGGTTTAAACATATTTTATTCATATTACTGTCGCAAAAGGATGAACAAACATGACATTTGTACAGAAACAAGTCAGTATACAGATGAGATTTAGAAGAAAGAAAAAAAGGAAAGAAAGAAACAACATATTAAGATACTAATTAAAAGAGACTCACTAAAAGAATACACTGTATTTGCCCAAATATCAGGACACCTGAAATTTACTATAATTACACAAAAATTTATACTTGTCCATCAAACAACCTCAAGTAATGATGGTCTGGCAAACCGTATAGGCCCTGATTAAACTGCTCCTCTCTCCGAAAACAAAGAACAAATGTCGTAAACTCATGTCCTTTCCTGTGATTTCACAGATCCAGGGAATCCACATTAATATATATATATATATATATATATATATATATATATATATATATATATATATATATATATATATATATATATATATATATTTCTCCGCGAAAACATAGGTTATGGTGCTCATCATTACGAAAACATGCCTATTCAAATATATTGAAAATTTTACCACCAAAAATTGAAAGTTTTCCGATAAAAATTCTGACAGTTTTCAAATTTCTGCTTAAAACATAGATTGTGGGTACTCGTTAGAACCGCCTCGCCGAGGCGGTTCTAACGAGTACCCACAATCTATGTTTTTAAGCAGAAATAAGACAGACAATGTATACTCCTGTGAACCCCAGTTTTACTATATAAAAGTGGGGTTTAAGAGGGTCAAAATTATATAGGCATGTTTTCGTGATGTTAAAATCGTCTGGCCATGTCGCTTTCAGTGAGTACCCACAACGAATGTTGTTTCTTTTTCAGCTGAAAAGTATATTGATATTTTTTATTTTCTCACTGAAAGCACCGTGCCATATTAATATTTTTATTTTCTCACAGGAAGCACCGTGCCATATTAATATTTTTATTTTCTCACTGGAAGCACCGTGCCATATTAATATTTTTATTTTCTCACTGGAAGCACCGTGCCATATTAATATTTTTATTTTCTCACTGGAAGCACCGTGCCATATTAATATTTTTATTTTCTCACTGGAAGCACCGTGCCATATTAATATTTTTATTTTCTCACTGGAAGCGCCGTGCCGTATTAATATTTTTATTTTCTCACTGGAAGCGCGTGCCGTATTAATATTTTTTATTTCTCACTGGAAGCGCCGTGCCATATTAATATTTTTATTTTCTCACTGGAAGCGCCGTGCCGTACTAATATTTTTATTTTCTCACTTGAAGCGCCGTGTCGTATTAATATTTTTATTTTCTCACTGGAAGCACCGTGCCATATTAATATTTTTATTTTCTCACTGGAAGCACCGTGTTATATTAATATTTTTATTTTCTCACTGGAAGCACCGTACCATATTAATATTTTTATTTTCTCATTGGAAGCGCCGTGCCATATTAATATTTTTATTTTCTCACTGGAAGCGCCGTGCCATATTAATATTTTTATTTTCTCACTGGAAGCGCCGTGCCATATTAATATTTTTATTTTCTCACTGGAAGCACCGTACCATATTAATATTTTTATTTTCTCACTTGAAGCGCCGTGCCATATTAATATTTTTATTTTCTCACTGGAAGCGCCGTACCATATTAATATTTTTATTTTCTCACTGGAAGCACCGTGCCATATTAATATTTTTATTTTCTCACTGGAAGCGCCGTGCCATATTAATATTTTTATTTTCTCTCTGGAAGCCCCGTGCCACGGCTCTTCCAGTGAAAACAAAAATATTAATGATAATAATTTAATTTAATATTATGAATTTATAGCTGCACAATTAAAAGGTGGGCTTCAGGGTATGTCTGGGATGGGCTGCGACTTGTGATTATGGCACTCCCTGGACTTTTCTCTTATCCTTTTTTCAGACTAATACCAACGGCCCTTATCGAACTCCGAGAAAGCTCTTAGTCGACTATTTATACAAGCTATATTTACTGTATTCTAAATATTCTGAATAAATGACATGCGTCGGTGAAAGTGTAGACCGAGATCAGGGCGCAGCTTTGTAGGGTTCTGCACCATTTGCCATTCAACTTACAGTCATATTCTTGCCACCAGGTTGTCAAATGGACGTACAAGTTTAATAACACAACTGGAAGTTATTCAGTCAAACTTTAACCCTTAAACTGCCAATCACAACAATTGTCGTCTGATTTGTCATCTGCTTGTGATTTTAAAAGTCATTTTTGCAAACAGTATGGACGCAGATCATACTGCTCCTCTAGGGGCAGTCTGATCAGGGTCCACACTGTTTGCATGTATGTTAGAATAGGTTTGAAAAGTTTGCAAGAATATTCAGCAGGCGATATAAACAGATGACATTTTGAGATGCAGGTTTTCTTGGCATTTTAAGGGTTAATGGCTAATACATCTTTGGGCACATTACGAAAACACGCCTATCCCAATATATAGAAAATTTTACCTGAAAAAACTGAAAATTTTCAGATAAAAAAAAGTCTGATATTTTTTAATATTTCTGCTCAAAACATAGATTGTTGGTACTTGTTAGAACCGCCTCGGCGAGGCGGTTCTAACGAGTACCCATATTCTATGTTTTTGAAAAGGAATAAGGAAAATAATGTATACCCCTGTAAACTCCAGTTTTACTATATAAAAGTAGGGTGTAAGGGGGTCAAAATTATATAGGCATGTTTTCGTGATGACATGGAAATTAGTTCTAAACATGGGTAGTTCAAACCGCTGAGAGTGAAATATAGCGCCATATAAGGAAGGAAATATGGAAAATTTAGAAATGTCTTTTCAACCTTCTATAAAATAATGGTATTTTAGCGTACTCAGTAGCATTACGAGAAGAAGCCTATTCAAATATACTGAAAATTTTACCACCAAAAAAATGAAAGTTTTCAGATGAAAAATTCTAAAATTTTTCATATTTCTGCTCAAAACATAGATTGTGGGTACCCGTCAGAACCGCCTCGATGAGGCGGTTCTAACGAGTACCCACAATCTGTGTTTTGAGCAGAAATAAGAAAAATAATGTTTACCCCTGTAAACCCCAGTTTTACTATATAAAAGTGGGGTTTAAGGGGGTCAAAATTATATAGGCATGTTTTCGTGATGAATCGGCCCGATGAGGCCATTCTAAGCAGTACACACAACATGCGTCTTGGTAAAATAAGAAAAAAGTCTCTAAAATGTCCCTAATTATTTGTTTTCTTGAACTATTGGGACTAAAAAACCTGTTCGACTCAGCCTTGGAAAACGAGCTAGCGGTGTTCAAGTCAAAAAACAATTATCAGATTACACAAATAACGTTTTTATAGTACGCCTATGTCTATGTTTACATGTTCAAGTTTCAAGTTTTAAATTATGTAAGTAATGAAATTAAAACCATATCAGTAACATTATACTGGCCAAACGGTTTAAGTAAACTTTATACATGAATTATTTTGTCGCAATTTTGCAACGGGAGATAATTTATGCAGACAAGAACTTTCTTCCTATGATCTGAAACCTTTTGCAACAACTCTTGAAAAATAAAGAATTCGCTCACAGAGGGAGCAAAGTGCGTCCTTCCTTTAATATTAGTCTTTAAATGTCCCCTAGGGGAATCTAAATACGTTGAAGAGCGGCAAATCTGTCAATCTTAATTTCATTGCGAAAACACGCCTTTTCAAATATATTGAAAATTTCACCACCAAAAACTGAAAGTTTTCAAATAAAAATTCTGATATTTTCATATTTCTGCTCAAAACCTAGATTGTGTGTACTCGTTAGAATCGCCTTGCCGAGACGGTTCTAACGAGTACCCACAATCTAGGTTTTTGAGCAGAAGTAAGAAAAATAATGTATACCCCTGTAAACCCCAGTTTTTCTTTATAAAAGTGGGATTTAAAGGGGGTAAATAATATAGGTATGTTTTCGTGATGCACTACGTCCCTTCGAAAAAGGTGACTACTTTAAAGGGAAATAATTTGCTAAAATTGCTGTACGAGTAAATTGTTTCCTTTTACAGAACTTTTAGAAGGAGACTGGTTTGCAGGAGGGTAATGAGAAAGTCACAAAAAGTGTCCGGGAAAATCAGTCAAGCGTATCCAGCTCCTTATAATATTGAAGATAGAAAAAAAAAAGAAAGCACAAAGTGTCTTTAGGCCTTGAACAGGGGTGTGGAACGTTGTCATCTGAAAAGAAAACAAAAACAAATGAAATACAAGAAAACATTGATGCAAAGCATCAATACGCCGGGAAACTAATCTGTCATGCATTACTTAGCTCCATATAGATCGTAGTATGGTGTATAATGTTATAATTTATGAAAGGTTGTAATTATATAAATAAATATATATAATATATATAATAAATTTTATACTCAACGATAAAAAACATTATAGACGTTATCAGAGCTATGTAAAAAAAATCAACTATGACCGTCTGTTTTCTACCCCGCATACATAATTACGTGTCGCCATCCATAGTCTAGGCCGAACATACTATATCCGAAATCATTTATGTACATGTAGCAGTGTTTCGTTCTTTTCTCCACTTATAACGTTTTCTTTCGGCCCAAATCTTTCCATGCTTGAATATCAAATTAAACCGTATTATTAAACCAGCTTATAATCCGTTCGATTTGAGAATGCATATTTCCAATCGTAAACAAAGAAAAATATCTTTTGTTTCTTCTTTGTAGTACAACGAAAAAAACGAAATGAAAAAATTCAAAAGTGTACGAATATTGACAGCAACAAGCTCATTTCAGGTCGAATGGTCAAATTGGGATTCCTACGAGAAAACTGCTCATTTCTCTTTTAAATGAGCAAAACCCACATTGCTACATTCATTCTACACAGTACTTCCTATTTTTTATTTCACTATGTTACCAATAGCACAGTTCTCTGCTGCAAAAGTGTGACTTTGAATATTAATAAAAAAAAGTGGGGGGTGAATAGTTATATATAACTCCGCTAAGAACCCCATAAAACTGGAAGAAAACCGATGTTCTCCAAATGCATACACATTTTACAAGAGCAACCTCAAATAGATACACACGTAAATTACAACAGAACCAAAAGGACTGTTCAATAACTGAAAATTACTATTCTCTACTGAGATTCAACTGACAACTAACTGGTGACATTTTTCTTCTTCTTATTATTATTATTTTTTTATTATTATTTTTTTTCATTTTTTCCAGAAAACAGGATTTGACATTTCATGCAAATTGTCTCCATTGGAGACAATTTGCATGAAATGCCAAATCCTGTTTTCAGGGAAAAAATAAGGAAAACGTATTTTAATATATCGTCTGCTGAAAATTTACCAAGAGGGATGAGCGTTTTGGTGAAAACTCCGATAAAGTGGTTGCTTTGAGTTTAACCCACTTAACCTTTACCACACTCTTTGTTTTTGTTATTTGTTTTTTTATTATCACACTTTGTACAAAGCAACATATAACAAAACAGTTTCCAAACATGGAAGAAAAAAGAAAAGAAAAGAAAAAAAGCAAATGCGCAATACATTTGCTGAATATAGTAGAGTCATATAACTTATAAAAACATCTATAATACTGCTATGTAAAGCCATGCACAATGTATAATAATAAATAAATTAGTGGTGAGAGAGAGAGAGAGAGAGAGAGAGAGAGAGAGAGAGAGAGAGAGAGAGATGTGCTGCACTGGTCATTCTTACCTCTTTTAAAGTACTTCTAAAACAGTTTTCCATTTGTTTTCGAAAAGGTCAAGCTTGTCATGTATTAGGGCTATCTTTTTCTCTATCTGGATCCTATATGAAAGGTAACGCTGGAAATGACCTAATGTAGGATAGTCTTTCGGTGCGTACTTAAAAATATAAAGTATTTTGCTTGAAACAGAATAAAATTTATCACTTGTATGCCCTTATTGCCAAATCTGTGGCACAACCCAAAAACTATTGTCTTGAAATTTACATCACTGATTCTTTGGCAGTGTTGCAGAAACCTTGATATTGAGGTCCAAAATTCTTGAACATGTATGCACTCCCAAAACAGATGAGCAATAGTTTCTATTTCCATATTGCAGAAATCACAGAGTGTTGAACTAACTAACTGACATTTAGCTGAAACTGATTGGTTGGTATAATGCGCATTAAAAATTTATATTGAAACTTTTTTTAGTTTAATATCATTAGTTGACTTTTGTAATGTAGTATATATATTCTTCCAGTTCAAATCTTCGTCTGGAAATGTATCATTCCATTTTTTGTTGTGCTTTTATAAGTTTTAATTCCGGTGTTCTCATGAATTCTTTGTATATAACTCTGACGATTTACCTTCTTTTAATATCGATATCATTTTTTGATCTGGTGCAATATTTTTATTTTCATGTCGTATTTTCCATTTCCATTCTTTTGGTATACTGTTCAAAATGTTTAAGTAGCTAAGAAATTCTGCAGAGGCCAAATTGTATTTTTTCTCAGTATTCCAAATGTATAAAAGTTTTGCTGTTCATGATCATAGATATCTTTTACATATTTTATACCAGACTGATGCCATTTTTTAAATAAAACCGTATTATTCCCGACTCGAACATTCGAGTTATTCCATAGAATTCCATTACCATAATTATATATTACATTCTTATTTTTCAGTTGGTTCCATGCTAAAAGAATGTCTCTTAAAAAGAGTTTGTTTTTAAAGTGGTTGTTGATATATAGTTGTTTAAAGTTACATTCAAAGAGTAACGCCCCTCCAAAGGGTTTCAAATCCCCTTCATAAATACTCTTAAGGAGGCTGTTGCATTCTGGCTGTAATGAACGCTTAACCCAACTTACTTTAAGTGACAAGATAAAATTTTAAATATTGGTCATTTTTAGTCCTCCTTGTTTGTAGTCCTGAATTAAAATATCTCGTTTAATTTTATCCGGTTTACCATCCCATATGAAACTAAACATTATTTTTTCTAAACGTTGGACAATATCTGAGGGTGGAATGGGTAAAGAGGTTAATGGATAGATCAGTTTTGGGAGTGCAAAGTTTTTAATAACGAAAATTTTTCCGATTAACGTGAGCTTTCTATGTTGCCACCGTTGTAAGCATTTTTCAAATTACTTTATTTTTGGATCAAGATTGGCTAAAGATATGTTTTGTTTATTTGTATGTAAGATCATTCCCAGACAACTAGCTTTTTCTGAACTCCAGGAAAATTTCCTTTTATTTAAATGGTGTACAACTGTGTTCCTTAAAGTGCCTATTTTTAACACTTGACATTTGCTCGTATTTAAGCGTAACCCAGAAACATAACTGAAGTTCTCCATAATGTTTATTAATGTTTCAAAATATTTGCTAGTCCCATTCATAATGAAAGCTGCATCATCTGCAAATAATGATGTTTTATATTTTTTTCCTGCGACACGTATACCATTTATATCTTTGTTTTTCCTGACAGCGTTGGATAACAGTTCTATGCAAATAATAAACAAATATGAGGAAAGAGGGCAACCCTGCCTTACTCCTCGTCGAATTTTAAAAAAGTCAGATAAGTGACCATTATTTGATACACAACTCTGTGCGTCGTTATAAAATAATTTTACCAAGTTTATTAAACCGTCTCCAAAATTAAAATGGTCAAAGCACTTATACATATATTTATGATTTGCACTGTCAAATGCTTTTTCAAAATCAGAAAACAATACCAGCTCTGGTAAGTTTTGTGCTTCTGTTGTTTCTAATATTTCACAAATAAGCCTTATATTTTCTCCTATATACCTTCCTTTCATGAAGCCAGTTTGAGATTGATTTATCATACTTGGTAAGAGCGGTTTTATTCTGTTCGCTATTACTTTTGTAACAATTTTATAGCCTACGTTTAATAAACTTATAGGTAGCCAGTTTTGAAAAAAAGACGTATCTTTACCAGATTTAGGTAACAAAGATATTATACTTTGTTTTTGGAGTTCAGAAAGGTGTCCTACTTGATTAGAATAATATATCGCATTGACAAAATATGTTTTTATATCTAGCCAAAATATTTTATAAAATTCAGTCGTAAGTCCATCTGACCCGGGGCTCTTTTGATTTTTCATTTCTTTTAAGGCCTTTTCGCATTCGTCTTCAGATATGAGACCGTCACATTTTACTTTTTCATTCGCATTCAATTTAGGAACATGCTCATCAAAGAAGTTAAAACTGGGATTAGTCTGCTCCTTTTCTTTATAAAGATTTTCATAATATTGTTTTTGTTCAATTAAAACTTCTTTTGGTTCTGTGATTATGCCTCCATTAACATTTAGTCTGGATACAATTTTGCTTTCTGCTCTTTTCTTTTCCAAACTTGCAAAATATTTACTGTTTTTCTCATCTTGCTCAACAATTTGTGCTTTTGAGCGTATTATTAATCCGTTTAATTTATTTTTGGTTAGGTTGTCCAAACCTTTACCACACTCTTGACAGATTCAGCAGACGACAAACTGATACTATTTTTTTCAGAAGGTATGTTTGACATTTCAAGCAAATTGTTGAATGCGAATTGCATGGAATGTCAAAGCCTAATTTTTTTTTTTTTTTTTTTTTTGGTTTGTTTTTTAAACATTCAAAATGTAAAGCGTTAAGGAAGAAATGTAGAAACATCACAGTCTTCATTTCTTACACCCATATCACAAGTCAGGAGTTATAAAATGGTTGTGCCCCACCCAAAAAATCAGCACGAGAGTTTATTGCCCTCTCATCTTGGTGTACAATATCACGTACATGTATACATGTAAAATTTACAACCATTTGATTATTATTATTTTGTTGTTGTTGTAGTTGTTGTTGTTATATAATATTAATAACAGAACGTGTTAAGAATGAATATTTGGCGATAGACTTTTTTTTCTAATTTCTCAATAAAACATATGTTGTGAGTATTCATTTGAATCGCCCTGCCGATGCACTTCTAATAAGTATCCGTAACGTACGAGTCGTATGTTTTATTAAAAAAAAAAAAAAAATAGAAATAACATGTTTACCAAAGTTATCATCAAATACCCCTCCTTAAAAAGCCTGCTAGTAGATGTTACATTCAGCGATATTGGCCGCGTCAAGAGAAGTGCCTTTGAAAAATGTGGGGATTCACATCATTGTGCACATGCCCAAAGCCTTGTCCGAGCATTTGAACTTTCTGTATCACAGGAGCTTGAAGGTATTATTTCATCAAATAAATAACCATACGATTTTCGAAGAAAATCGTAAGGCTGATAAAATACATTTCGTGTTGATATCTTGGCAAGTACATGTAATCGCATACAGACTAGTTTATATGTCCTCGTTACAGTAAATGGGACCAGCTACTCTTCGCCGCACCTTATAGTTGGCAGTGGATCGTTTTTTACAACAGTATATCGGTTTACTCAACCGAGCCTCCCTCTGGACAGTTCCTGGATACATTCGCCATCTTGTTTGTTATCAATGCGAATCCGGGGTACTTTGTATTCGCGATCTGATTGGTTGAACTCGGTCACTTCTTTTTCACATTTGGTAATACATGTATGTATGTGTAAATTTTGTACATGTGCATAGATAGATAGAAAGATAGATAGACAGATAGATAGATATGTATGTATGTATGTATGTATGTATGTATGTATGTATGTATATATGTGTGTGTGTGTGTGTGTGTGTGTGTGTGTGTGTGTGTGTGTGTGTGTGTGTAAATCATGCACCTTCTCCGCAACTCAGTGTTTTTAAATTGTAGTGTATTTGGAAGAAAATGTCGTAGAATTTGCTATATAATACGAATATAATTGTACGGTCTTTGCCATCATACAGGCGTATATTGTATCCTCATGGACTTTGTAGCCTTCTGGGACTTAAGAATAAACTTATCTATCTATCTATCTATCTATCTATCTATCAGATCGCGTATAATGATTCACCCGTAGATGACGCCTGTAAACAAAATGGCGAACGTATCCAATGACTTTCCGGAGGGTTGTTTGGTGATTTAAACCGCTGTGGTGTAGTATAGCTGAGCTAAAGCCCAAGGTAATGCGCTGCGGAGAATAAGTGATCCAGTTCGCAATACCAAGGGCATATAATATCGTTTGCCTATTGGTTAGTTACGACGATATACGCCCAAAACCTATTTTATGAACTGTGAAGTGTCCGTCCTTCGATTTTCTTTTTCTTCGAAAATCGCATAGTCCTTTATTTATAATAAAACAGTGACTTCAACTTCCTGTGTTCAATACTAGTTAATGATTTTGTTTGCGGACAACGAAGGCCCTGGCCAGATCTGGACCTTCGCCTTCGGCAGGCCCTGATCAGATCTGGGTCTTCGCCGTCCGCATATGGTCCAAAGGTACATTTTCGCTTGCTTGGGCTTAATTATAATATTTTCATTGCATTGAACAAATGGGGTAACAATGTCGCAAAGCGCAGATATATCCGCTTATTACAAAAACGGAACAAGGGACCAATCCCATGGGTCGTAAGATATTGACTTGTCAAGGAACTGATACCACAGCGTCACATATTTTTCTCTGTGAACCACTTCCCTGGTCCCCTTATCTCGATTCTTCAATTGTGTCTTTTATTATAAATTATTTCTGTTTTCTGTTTGGTTAACAAGTACTTCAGCGAGCCAGGCTTATATGGGCCCTTTATGTCCTAGTACAACTGTACTTTGGAATAGTCAATCTACACTACATCAAAACTAGAGTCAAAATCCTTCCTGTCTAGACTGCAGACGTCTAATGCCAGAACATAGCAATAAAAAATGATATTCGGTTGGTTCTGCCTTTAACCTTTACAACATTATGGATAACTTCAGCAGGCGACAAACTGATTTAAACTGATATATATATTTATCTTATTCTTCTCCTAAGGAGATAATATGTATGAAATGTCAACGCCTATTTTCTGAATATATATATATATATATATATATATATATATATATATATATATATATATATATATATATATATATATATATATATATATATATATATATATATATATATTCTAAACCTAGTCCTAGTGGCATTTTAATTTATTACGCATGGCAAAGGCTAATATCGACTAGGGTCCAGTTGTTCAAAACTAACGATGTCGTTAGTTATGTACCGTTAAAACTTTGATCACTAAATACGACATATATGCTAATATTTTTGCTGAAAAAATGTGAGTAGCTTTTGCATTTGCAAAGCTACTCACATTTTTTCAGCAAAAATACCTGTGAATTAGATATTGTACTCTCTAGAACAATTAATAATCTAACCACTAACCAGCTGTTAAGCTAACGATGCTTTGAACAAATGGGCCCTGAATTATAAAGCCATTGATTTACAGCGTTGACGCTAGAACTATACATATATCATCTTTCACAAAAAGCTTGCTCTACATTTAGCACACATTCTATAATAGCGTAGATCAAGCTTTTGTGAAAGCTAATACCTGGTTAAAATAACGTTATTCCTCAAAAATAGACATTTTATTATCCAAAACAGATTAAATAAACTGATATATGGTATCAGTATGATCATAAAATATGGCATGTAACAGCCTGTAAAATTTCATTTAGTCTCTCGTTTTTAAACTGGATCACAAATGAAATGATTTTTATTACATCTCTGAATTATTGTTGGCATGATTTTTATTACATCTCTGAATTAATGTTGGCAGCATTAATTCAGAGACACAATAAAAAAATCTTTTGGATCCAGTTCAAGAATGAGAGACTAACGGAAATTTTACAGGCCGTCATACACCACGTTAATGATCGTATTAATACCACATATAACTTAACTAAACCCTTCTTGGATAATAAAATGTCTATTTTTTGAGGAATATGGAGCCTTTAAGCAGTCCATGGTAATTAACATTGCACCAATCAATAACCTTTCATAAAGTGTATCCGGAGCAATTAGCCTAGGACCCAAGCCAGATAATGGCTGAAGGAGGTGACATCATCTGCTATAGTTCGTTTGAATGCACTACTTTTGATTAGCTTGAACCTTCCAAAGGAAGGTTTAGGTGGACTGCTCTTGAAAGTGTTTTGGCATGATGGTTAAATTTAGTTGCATGTAAGGGTACTGACAGGGCATAGGCTGAAAGTACGATATATTGATTGAAATGATGTTAGACTCCTGGCCAGATGGCGATCACCTCCCCAAACATAGGGAATTTTCCAGACATGCTCTACCTTAAAGAGCTATGCTTACTGTGTAAAATGAAAGTTCTTTACACTCTGTATCCGGTGGCTTATATGTGTGCCAGTCTGTTATTTACGTTACACCCACTAAATTCAATGAAAGAAGAGTCAAAAATTGTGATCTAAGAAATATTTATCTCACTCAAATTTAATAACTTTGCATATTTTCTGAACGCTTAGTATGTATTCTAAAACAGACAATCTTTGGGTGGCAAACCTCAGTCTCCCAGAATGTAATAGACGTTACCAAATAAAGATTTTCTCGAAAAATTTCAAAATTATTCAACTTCGTTAGATTTTTTGCCTTCCCTGGACAGCATTTAAAATTCAGTGAAATTGCAGTTTATACTTTTTAGTGTTCTTTCAGATAAAATAAATTTTATAATCCAATTTGTTTAAGTATGGCTGTTATATTCTGTTAATCAAGTTAATACCCAATTTTAAAAATCAAAGACAAGAAGATGATTTCATAACAGAATTGCTTATAAATCCATCATAGCGATTTTGGTTTGCATTTTTTTCCTGGATGACAAGAATGCAAATAAAAATAATAATAGATTAATTCAAATATTGTTTTCGCACTTTACAAAACTTCTGATACGAGGTAACGTATGAAACAAAACAACCATCAACTTCTATATCTCGGTTTTATGCGTATATGTCTGAGAAAATTATGTAAATGCATGTTATTTTATATAAAAGTATTGCCCTTGGCTACAATTTCAAAAAGTTTTATTATTTAACTATTTTGACAGCGTATCGATGATGCATTGTCACATAAAAATATACCAAACAACCTCCGAATTGATAATTTTGCAACGTAAATATATCAAACAGTATGAACAAAAAATAAATAAGTAAATAAGTAAACAAATAAATAAATAAATAAAATAAAAAATAAAAAAAAATAATTAAAAAGTGTTTATGGCCTTTCTGGAATGAGTTATTTATTGAACAAAATTAAGTTTAAATCATTCTGCATTATCTTTACAATATGTGGCTTCTGTAACAAATATTAACACATTACAGTAAATTTCTTTTATTGACATATTGCTAAATTGAAACAAAAATGTAGTTCAGTCATCACTTATGACAAAAAACTTCAAATCCAAATTTTCATCTGTGAAACAGTGGTATGTGCATGACACGAATTACTCAATATACTTCCATAAACAATACTAAAGTACTAAATGCTGATTATTGCATTTAGGGAAATTGCTCTGTCAGGGGTACTGCAGTCGTTTTGAAATGCCTTTCTGAACTCTGATAAAGCACAACAAACAGGAAGTAGGAAACATAAAATACGTGTATGTATGTAAAGTAGATTAGATCATTATGTTTGTTGAATTGTACTTTATGAAAACGTTCTTGAATATTAAAGTAGCATGTCCCAATAGAATCTCGAGAGTAATTCTATCCCCTGTTATATTGTTACGTCAACAAATACATAGTGAATGTTCATTTTATTTTTATGCAGTATAGGTAAGCGTTTAATATAGGACTTGTTTTTTTAATAGGCATGTTTTCATGATGTTTTTGCAATATGTAACATAACCTGTAACAAATATAACAAAGGTTACTGTTTTTTATTATTATTATTGGCATACTGCTAAATTAAAACAAAAATGTTTTCTTCAGTCATAACTTATGACAAATCACTTCAAAGACAAACTATCAGGGCTGAAACAGTGACACATGCGTGACACGCATTACTCAGTATACTCCCATAAACTGTCTTTGAGTACTAAAATGCTGATTATTGCATTTAGAGAAACAGATGGTCATCAGTCATTTTGAAACGGCTGTCTGATAAGAGGACAAGAAAATAGAAGTGGGAAACTCAAATATGTGTGTGAATTATTTCAGAATTTTAGCAGATTTCAACATTAGCTGTCGAAATCTGTACTTTATGATGAAGTCCTAGAAAAATGAAGTAGTATGTCAATTTGCTTACAGGAGAGTAATCTATTCTCCTGTTACCTTATTACATCAACAAATACACCGTGACAGTTTCATTTGATGCCTTAAAGCTAAACGTTAAGTACAGAACATGTTAGTGATATTTTCATTCAGGTTAAACATTTTGAAGATTTCCTGATATTTTTCTTATTGAGAGTCAAACCGTTTTTTTTTTTTTTTTTTTTTTTTTTTGTTCCTTATGTTACCCAGAAATGTTCAAATAAGCTAACAAACCCTACAGCAGTTATTTGCTAATATTTCTGTATAATTATACAATTATATCCATGATTGCGCGTTAGGCAGATATACATACGAATCAATGTGTACTCTTTGTAGCAAACCTGCTCCTTTATTGTGCATGTTTAACCACTTTTGTTACCTTAAACTGCTCAGCTAAACCAAAAGTAACCCCATTTTACTTTTGGTGCTTAATTTGGTTCAGATATGATATATAATGATTTAGAATAGCTTTGTTGAATAAATTAATGTGGACTTTAGCAAATAAATCAAATTACGTAAAACTAGTGACAGGTAACGCCATGAGCCAATGTAAAATCAAAGTAGATTCGATATCATGACCTCTAATGAAAATTGATTCGACGGTGTTTCGACATTGCGTCAACGTTGCGTTCTCATTGGAGTGAGATCTGTCTTTAAAATAATATAAATATTCCAAACAGAATAATTCATACTGATTTGCAGAAAGTACTGGTTTATCTATTGCAAGAATCTACATGGTCGAAGCCGACCCAGGAACAGCATTCAAAGGCTATGGTCTGACCAGGCAAGAAATGACTTAAATAGTGTTAAGAAGCTGTACAACCACAATATTACATCAGAAAGACTTCATAGCTTGTATATTACCTTGCCTAAAAGAGCCTTAACGAGATTAAGCATTTATTTTAGATTATACTGATACCTTCTTGCTCAGAATAAAAATGGGTGGGGTAATTCAGTATGCCACATTGTCAAATAATGCACTCAATACATGTTCATAGCTTATTAAGCATTTGGTATAGACTTGACCTTGTTCTAAAAGATTAAAAGGGTATCTGGATGCCATATTTTAACCAGGAAATTACTAAATAAGCTAATAATTGACGCAAGTCTATATTGAATTTTCAGCGTGTTTCCTTTGGGTACCTGAAACATCAATTTAGAATTAGTTTAACAATCGTGCCAAAAACATTTCCAGAGCAGTCAACTTAAACTTTATTTTGTCAAACCAACCATAGCAGGTGATGTCACCTCCAACCCTTATTTTTTACAGAATAGATTATTCGGCTAAATATCAAATTTGTCAACGCAAGATTGTCTACGCCCATGGGCGTAGACATACTTAGCCTACAGCTTGTAAAAGCCAAGACATAGATATGCACCATACCTCAAAACTGTCCATTTTACCAGCATTTCATCACTGTTATTTTACTTTAAGCCCTGCATACGCAATACGTAAGAAAACATCTTCCACTTCGGTATCCATAAACCAAACAATGTTCCTTACATTTATATGACGTCTCAGGACACCCCAGGAAACTAGCATTCAATTCAGACGTTCCTATCAATAGGAAAGACAGAAAACTGAGCTCCAACGGACCGAATGTTTTGTAACATTGAGTAGCTCTCTTTGTGACAATAGATTAGCAACAGTACTGTATTTATTTAACCCATTGAAGACTGGAGACCCCAAACGGGTATCAGGCAAACAGTGAAGACCCAGATCAGACGTCGCAGAACGCGGCGTCTGATCAGGATGATCAGACGCCGCAGAGGGCCTGCAATGTTTTAAAATAGTTCATCCATTTTTTCTTTATGAATATTTACATCATATAGCCTGATATACCAAAATTCGAAAATGGACTCTTCCAATAAATAGTGTGGAAGAGTGTATTAAGTGATATGGGTTAAATAGTTGAATATTTTGCCATTCAGTCAGCACTTTAGATACATAACTAAGTATTCAAATGAACTTTTTTTTCATATGACCGTATTAATCCTTGTGATGCTGAAGAAATTAAGATGTCAAGCCCACTTCTAATTTTAAGCCAGTTAAATTACTTGATTAAGGTTGTTGATACAAATTCACATACTTAATGACAAACATCGCAGATCCAAATCAGTCGGCTTCTTCAGAAGCCAACTGATCTGTAGCTACACTGTTTTCAAAGGCGGGGTAAATCCGGGTTCAGCAGGACAAAGGTTAAACGCGAATATTCGAATACACATACTGTCATATTTATGAACGTTACATCACGAAAACATGCCTATATAATTTTGACCCCCTTAAACCCCATTTTTATACAGTAAAACTGGGGTTTACAGGGGTATACGTTATTTTACTTATTCCTGCTCAAAAACATAGATTGTGGGTACTCGTTAGAACCGCCTCGTCGAGGCGGTTCTAACGAGTGCCCACAATCTATGTTTTGAGCAGAAATATGAAAAATATCGGAATTTTTTATCTGAAAATTTTAATTTTTTGGTGGTAAAATTTTCAGTATATTTGAATAGGCCTGTTTTCGTAATGTATATTTGTTCCGTATAAACAAATGTGAGTTCGTGTCAACGATACTTATCAAATCCCATCGCATTCCAGCAATATAGAACAAACCAGGGAATAAATTTATATTAAATTTTGAACATCCATTTGACCATTTACAGTCGACTCTCATTATCTCGAAGTCCAAATACTTCGAGATATCCGTACCTCGACATATCAGATTTGCAGAATTGAGGAAAAATAAATCGAACAGCCACATTTCACAAATGAATATGTAATTTGACTCCTGAAATTAGAGATATATTGAAAATATTGCGGAAAAGAGGAGAAATGTATTCTCTTTTCCACAATATTTTGTTACCTGTTGTTAGATTCCCATGTTGAAATAGGGACCATGTTTTCACTTCGAGATAAACGGTTATTCGAGATAAGCGAGGTCGAGATAACGAGAGTCTACTGTATTGAAATGTTAAAACTCTTGTCTGATCGGCACATGTTTTGGTTTCCCTGTTTTCTTCCTCGCAAGCCAATCCATTTCTGAAAACAGATCTACTCTAAAAGGAAAGAATTTGCTTCCAATTATAGCATTTAATTTTCTTTAAGAGTTGACCGTTTCTTTCAAAACGGAGATAGGTGTTAAACAATTTTGAACGGGATGCCGCCATTGCCTCCCGTTAAATTCATCAAGTTAAAGATTCAGACCCTTTTCATCTTTTGGGACTCAATTCATAACATAAAATAAAAAAGTGAAACGATAATACCCCGCCACTATCATATCCAGGGCAGATTATGTCAAAAGTTGACGAAATTTGCCCATTAGCATTCCCAAAGCAGACTATAATATCAATGCACATAGCAAGTGTGGTGAAAATCCATTGATATTTACTGAAGTTATCGCCTGGAAACGAAAATCCGGACGTGCCGCGGGCAGATTACTGTCATAAAATGACAAACTTTCCCATTAGCAATTCAAAACAGATCTCTACAATATCAATGAACATAAGTTTTGTGAAAATCCATTGAGTTTTACTCAAGTATCATCCGGAAAGGAAACTATAGACATGTCGCGGTCAGATAACTCTGTCAAAAACTGATAAAATTTGCCCATTAGCAATCAGATCTTCACAATATCAATGCATACACCAAGATTGGAACAAATCCATTGATATTTACTCAAGTTATCATCCGGAAACGAAAATACGGACGGACGGACGTTCCTACGGATGGACACTTATTGGGTACTCAATGTTAAATTTCCTTAGACAAAAAATGTAAAAGTACCCAACAGTAGTTAAAAATACCCAACAAGACCCTCTTTTTTGTTGGGTATCATTGACGTCCTAAAGCAAACTATGTAAAGTACCCACTGGATGCCTGCTCAATATATGCCCATTCGTGTGCGCGGACTTACGTACGACAGACGGACGGCCGGACACACGGACAGCCAAACGTGATACCATAATACCCCGCACTAACGTGTGGCGGGGTATAAAAATGCGAAAACGTGTCTTGAGGCATATGTGGACAGCGAAGGCCGAGGTCAGCCTGCGCATCCACGCAATCTGATCAGGACCTTCATGTCAACCAACAGAATCACTGGACACTACAGAACATATCAGTGGAGAGTAAATGCCTAAACGAGACTTTGGTCATGAGCGAGATAATTCTGAATCTGTGCATTTTGCGCTATTCAAAGACACAGTTTTACTTGGCGAGGGTCACTTAAAGATCAATTATGGAGAAATTTATGAAAATTAATTTAAAATTTAAGGTAGAGGTTGTTGAGAGGACTATTTTATAGAAAACCACATGAAAAACTTCCCATCCGTTCAAAAGTTATGCTGATTTGTTTAACACATAGACCATTATTCAAGCATGAGTTATCTTCCTTGCATTTTGACAGATAATTACCAACAATGCATCATTCTATGACATCATAGATGATTTTAACTTTTTAATGAAAATTTTAAACCAAAATTAAGTACACTCTTGAATAATCAGCTACATTTGTAACAAACAATATTTGCAACATACTTCATATGTTGAAGTTGAATTTTAAGCCGTATGTTCATATTTCAACACTTAAATTCAAATTTTAAATAAATTTAAAACGAGTTAAAAAAAGTATTTTGGGACACTTTCTTTTTGTTTGGTCTAAAACATATTACAATGTGTGAACTTTGGAATAAAATTCATACTTTATCACCAAATTTCATTTACTCGGGATCATTTAAATTGAAATTTGAATAATTTAAGTAGGAATTTCATTTTAAATTTTAACCATTTTTGCTCTGAATATTAGCTCAAATTTATTTTGATTGGTTAAAATATTGCTTCTATGCAAATTTCAACATGTATTCCAAACTTTAAAGTCATTAAATGATTTTTTTTTTTAATTTCATTATGACATCGTAAATTGGCTCATGAATATAAATGAGGCACATGAAAACAAATGACAAATGTGGTTGTATTTCAAGCTACAATTCATTATATCTCAGGAACTAATGAGGATAATTTGATGTTTTTTCCCCATTTAAAGATGCTTACTTCAAATACTTCTATTTGAAGTATGAATCAAATACCTCCATAACTGACCTTTAATCAATTCTGAAATGTAACTGAAAATAACTTACCACCGACCAAGCTACAGACGGACCCAAGAAAGAGAAAAAGACAAAATATACAGACATACTTCATTTTGAAAATCGCTTGTATTTGTCTGACTGTCTGTATCAATGACACTCATACAGATACAAGATCTTGTGAGACATCTGCATCTACTAGTCTGTGAGTAATGAGCCCTGTCATCAAAAAAGGGTTTTCTGGGCCAAAGTGGACAACGTTTTTGCACACAGTATCACAGATCCCACTGGTCTACCCTATTCTGTCTGCACGAATGCGTAGCCTGATCCTGGTGGTCTTTCCTTTTGTATTCTCTGCTAATAAATATGAAAATGCCAGTGATAGTAAAAAAAAAAATATACGAATGGCAACATTTTTTCACTTTGTTTCATCTGTAAAACACTGTTGCACCAAAGGGAACAACGACATCATGACAAAGGGAAATCGATTCGTTCAACGCTGTTATAGCCTGTTTATCTTTCATTTGATCAGGGCGTTTAGCTCCTACCCAGCTAGTATTCTACATAAATCTACAGCAGGCCCTTATCGGTCTGTCAGCTACCCTGACGGGCCGATAACAGCCCGCTATAGATTTATGTAGAATGTTTACTGGGTATGCAGTTCTGAAGGTTATGTCGTAACCCGGACGTTTCGGACCAGACAAAGTAAAACATGATTCTTAAGTGGGATCCGGACGTTTCGGACCAGACAAAGTAAAACTTGATTCTTAAGTGGGAACCGGAATGTCTCGGACCAGACGAAGTAAAACTTGATTCTTAAGTGGGAACCGGAATGTTTCGGACCAGACAAAGTAAAACTTGATTCTTAAGTAGGAACCGGAACGTTTCGGACCAGACAAAGTAAAACTTGATTCTTAAGTGGGAACCGGAACGTTTCGGACCAGACAAAGTAAAACTTGATTCTTAAGTGGGAACCGGAACGTTTTGGACCAGGCAAAGTGAAACTTGATTCTTAAGTGGGAACCGGAACGTTTCGGACCAGACAAAGTGAAGCTTGATTCTTAAGTGGGAACCGGGACGTTTCGGACCAGACAAACTGAAACTTGATTCTGAAATGGGAATCGGAACGTTTCGGACCAGATTAAGTGAAACTTGATTCTTAAAAGGGAACCGGAACGTTTCGGACCAGACAAAGTGAAACTTGATTCTTAAGTGGGAACCGGAATGTTTCGGACCAGACAAAGCGAAACTTGATTCTTAAGTGGGAACCGGAACGTTTCGGACCAGACAAAGTGAAATTTGATTCTTAAAAGGGAACCGGAACGTTTCGGACCAGACAAAGTGAAACTTGATTCTTAAGTGGGAGCCGGAATGTTTCGGGCCAGACAAAGTGAAACTTGATTCTTAAGTGGGAACCGGAACGTTTCGGACCAGACAAAGTGAAACATGATTCTTAAGTGGGAACCGGAACGTTTTGGACCAGGCAAAGTAAAACATGATTCTTAAGTGGGAACCGGAACGTTTCGGACCGACAAAGTGAAATTTGATTCTTAAGTGGGAACCGGAACGTTTCGGACCAGACAGAGTGAAACATTATTCTTAAGTGGGAACCGGAAAGTGCCGGACCAGACAAAATGAAACTTGATCCAGATGTTGACCGAGATAAAGTGAAACTCATCACGAAAACACGCCTATAGTTTATACAGTAAAACTGGGTTTACAGGGGTATACATTAATTTTCATATTTCTGCTCAAAAACATAGAGTGTGGGTACTTGTTAGAACCGCATTGCCAAGGCGTTCTAACAAGTACCCACAATCTATGTTTAGAGCAGAAATATGAAAACTACCAGACTTTTTCATCTAAAAGTTTTAGAAAAAGCATCGCTCGTGTCAGTTTCAAACTCTTCATTGCATACACTTGTTAACAATTAACTTCTTTTTCAAATCCTTCATGGCATAGACTTGTTAATTTACTGTTATAGTTAAATGTTTTGTACTTGTTGTTTTAAAGAGGGCCTCCTGGAAGATTGGTTTCTAACCCAATGAGTCACCCTCTATAATTAAAGAACTTACTTACTTACTTACTTATTTACTTGCTAGCTTACTTAACTTGATGCAAGTTTTACTGAGGACGTGGTGCCCCGCAGACCATACAAAAAACCGCAAGTATCATTATCTCTGAGAACAAAAAATAAAAAAAAAATAGTGTGGAAATATCATCTGCTAGTCGTGGCCGGCGGTTAAAAGGTAAATTGGTAACTTGCAATTTATTTTTAATTAGTCCCTCCGAACAGTTCCGCTGATTGGAAATGCCCTAGTATACAGACCTATACGCTAAAACAACATCTGAAGACCACGGAGGTGCATTGGTTAGCACGACTTCCCGAAGGGTTGGCAACAATAGCACTCTGAAGACTTAAGCCCTGTATACATGGACCGATTTGCTCATGTAAGTATTTATTTGCGTATACGCAAATTTGTTTAAGTATGCAAATTTGCGCATGTGTACGCATTTACTCACGTTAGTAAACTTCATTCCATATACATTTGTTTTGTTGTTGCACTGGCCAAGAGTAAATCTCCGTTTGCATATATGCAAAATTTGCACACGGGTAGTTTGGGCCATGTGTACACTCAGTAAAGGGGCAGTGTCAATAAGACCTGTTTTGAATCCAAGCCGATTTTCTTTTTAATCATTTTAAAAAGTCCTTATGTATTGGCTTTATGTAATTAAACTATTCATTGAAATGGAGCAATCGTTTGGAACCTGTATTCAAACTAAGTGTGTGGTGTAACTTTCCCTCCCCACACCCACCCCCTCCCACCGCAACACAACTGGCGATAAACTAATGCATATACAGCTTACAGTCATTACACATGTGTGGCTTCTTAAACGCGTGTTCTTATTTCTGCTGTAAGAAGCAGTATAGAGTTAGAGACCAATAATCTTGGCAGTGAGTGTTCTTGAATTTTCAAATGGCCGACCTTACGAAAAAACCCAGCTCGACTTTATTACAGTTTTTCATCTTTGATATTGCTAGTCATTTATATAGATGCATTACCATACTATACAAAATCTAACTGTTTTAAATTGCTCTTCTTTAGTGTGAATTGTTCCCCTTATTTATTTCAAAGCAAAACCATTGTGAATCTCATGTATCTATATCTTTTTAATAGGTTGAAATTAATATCTGGAAGCCTTTTACAAGCTTTTATTACATTTTTTCTGCCTGATTTATTACTTAAAACTTTGATGCAACATATGCGTTGATGTCATTTAATACTCGTACGTCACAGTTATGTTGATGTTTGTAATGTAAAAGACTCCATATTCCTCAAAAATAGACATTTAATTATCCAAGAAAGGTTTAATAAATTAATACCCAGCTAGCATTCTACGTAAATCTACATCGGACCGTCATCGGCCCGTCAGCTACCCTGACGGGCCGATGACGGTCCGATATATATTTACGTAGAATGCTTACTGGGTATATGGTATTAATACAATCATAAATTGTGGCACCTGACAACCTGTAAAATTTGTAGTCTCTCGTTCTTAACCTGGATCAAAAATGAAACTAATTTCTTTCGTATCTCTGAATGATTGTTGCCAACATTCATTCAGAGATACGATGAACTGGATTAAAGATAAAATGATTTTTTATCTTATCTCTGAATTTGTGCTGCCAACATTAATTCAGAGATACGATAAAAAAATCATTTCATTTTTGATCCCGTTCAAAAACAAGTGACTAAATGAAATTTTATAGGCTGTCAGATGCCATATTTTATGATCGTATATATACCATATAAAATTATTAAACTTTTTTGTATAAAAATGTCTATTTTATTAGGGATATGGAACCTTTAGTTACAAGAATTTACACCTGTCAGTGACATGGATGGATTTAACTACAATAATATATTTTTGAATGTTAGTTTTTTTATACTTCGCATGAACTGATAAAATGGTTTAAACCTTGCCTTGCTTCAAGGTCACAGGCTAAAAGATTGTTTGCCAGTGCCTTTGAGAACATTGAGTATTATATGAAAAGTATAGGCACCATATACATATGTTCTTACATATCTAATCCATTATTAATTTCACTTTGCTTTGCTAGCAATAAATAGATTGGTTCTGACGTTGAACTTTAAAGTTTCCAGTTTTCGTCTCATCTGATTTTCAGGACTTTTCTGGGCGAAAAGAATTCACACCCCTCAGACTCTCCAGTATTTGTGAAAACATTTGTTTTACCTAAGTCATCCTCTCCACAGTTATCAACTTCCAACTTTGCATCATATATATTTATACCCCGACATACGAAGTATGTCGAGAGATATATAGTTTTCGCTATTCCGTTCGTCCGTTCGTTCGTACGTATGTTCTTTCGTCCGTTCGTCCTTTTGTCACGTTCGTGGATACCAGGGTAAAAGTTTTTGCATCAACGTTTATAAGACCTTATATTATGAAGACCATGTGATGAATTTCATTTATATTTGGCATGATTGTAGATATAGGTCTCAAGCGTTACTCTGTGTCAAGATCACGGACTTAGAATTTTCATATAAAAGTCAAAGTTTTTGCACTTAAGTTTATATAGCTATATTACCAAGACCCTTTAATGCATTTCATATATATTTGGCATGATGGTAGATATAGATCTAGAGTTTTACTAAACGCGAGTCCCATCACGGGGTGTAACCTTGAGCTCAAGGTCTTAGACTTAGAATTTTCATTTAAAAGTCAATGTTTGCATTTAAATTTATATAGCTATATCATCAAGACCTTTTGATGAATTTCCTTATATATTTGGCTTTATGGTAAATATAGGTTTAAAGTTTTTCTCAGAATAATTCCCGCCCTGGGACTTCGAATTTTCATATAAACTTTTTGCATTAAAAAGGTAAGATAAAAGTCCAGGGAGTGCCACAATCACAAACCGCAGCCCTTCCCAGACCCCAAGAGGAAGAGGATATCGACAAATCTAAACAAGTACAAATCGAACAAACGTACGAAAAGCACTAAGATTAGTTCTCCCTTCCCCAAGCGAAGTAATCGCAATACTAAAAGGACTGAAAAACACAAGAACAAAATGACACACGGAAAGACATACAACAAATCGCCTCGTAGAATAAACCACAAAGCAACAAAGAGTAAGACTACCACCGGTACCACCGCCTTAGAACGGTCGGTAGATCAAACCACCGGGGGATTTAAAGCACTTTTACAGCTAGCTAAAGTTTACATTACTATATTATCAAGACCCTATGATTGATTTCATTGATATTGGGCATGATGTTATAAATAGGTCTAAAGTTTTTTCTCAGTGCCATCTTCAAGCTGGGGCATGGCTTTGAGGTCAGGGTCACGAATTTTTCATAGAAATGTCAAAGTTTTTGCTTATATTATAGAGACTGATTTATTTCACTGGCATTTGTTATGGTAATAGTTATAAGTCTAAAGTTTTATTTAGCATTATCTCTGCATCCGTGCCTTACCTTTGAGGTCAAGGTCATGGGCTTCATCTAATGTGTGACTAAATTCTTTCAATGTTGTATTAATTTAGAGTCAAAGCTACATACTTTGCGTTTTTTTAAAAAATGGCGGTAGCACTGGTCCGGGGTATGTGTGCCCCCACTGGGCACTGTCTAGTACTCCAGGTACTCAGAGCTGTGATGTTTTGTGCCTTTATATGGCTGATGCCAGTCATAACCTAATTACGACAACAAAACAGAGGCGATATGCAAGGGCTGTGCAACTTCCGACAATTTGACTACCTACACTTCACTGGCAATATCAGGCCCTGATTGTTGCCAGCCCTTGACTTTATTCGAACTAGTCTAACTGCTTCCTGTCAGAAGTGCTATGTGATCGTAACTGAGCCTTAAGGATACAAGATTCATGTTGGTGTACTAAAATGTCGTACTGGCTATCAGATGATATTTTTCTGTGTATACCCTGGCCTGATTAAGGTAGGAAATGCTCAATGCACGCACTCTCAGTTCATTCTCTAACAGTCCAAGGACGACACCAAGGACTGCTTGTTAAATGTTACTAAAGATTACGAACCTGCCAGGACCTTTTTAGTCAGGTTTTTTTGTGCTTTTGATGAAGCCACCATTCAGTCTGCACTTTTAATATTCTCAACTTTGTTAACGGATGGTCAGAAAGCATTGCAAATTGCACATTTTTTTTTCTAATATAATCTCCAATAAATGCAATCGGGTAGATTGGGATTATATTGCTGGGTGATTTCCATTCTTTTATTTGTCCTAGTGCCTGTTCAACAACCCACCTTACTTTTGTTACCTGCCTCGGTTGATTTGATTCTTAGGTTATATGTAGTGTTGTTTTTTGTTGTTGTTTTTGTTGTTGTTTTTTTTATCATTTTTATAGAAAAAAGTAAAAAAATGATTGCCTTAGGAAACTAAGAACACACAAAAGCACGAAAATAGGAGACTCGGTTAGATTGAGTTAAAAGTAACATTTCAGCTTGTGAACATTTATTGCTTAGTAAGTCTGTCAAGTCAGACTTTTATTCTCTGAGTCTTTTGTCAATGTAACCACCAGAACATCTACTCCGAACCAATCATTTACTTACCAATCACCTATATTTGTTAGTAATTTGTGATCTCTCGATATTTGTTTCAAACAGTGTCTTTATGATTTTGCCATAATTGTTTGCTTTTTATCAGCCAAGAAGGCCTCTGTTCTTAAAGAACGTAAACTTATTCAGCAACTATAATCGTTGATTTTACTAGAGTCGTTTATAATGAATAGAATTTGAAAGCCGCTACATGAACCAAATACAGTCTATATTCAAGTTTTGGTGTTTGAAAAGGTATCATATTAGGCGGTAGTATTTTTGTATACATTATAAAGCTCAAGTGAATCTACTAAAAGTAACTTCGAAATATCTGTTTGACATCTTGCATTGACCATTGTTTTCATTTTATTCTGCTATTTGTCAAGGCGAAAAACTGCATGGTATTAAGTATCATATGCAATTCAAAAGTCTAGATGTCTGGATTCAGGCAAATGCGTCGTATTTCTTTACTTACAATAAGAAATCATAAAAAATCTATATTTTAATGGTCTTAATGGTTTTCGTTTTATTTTGAATTGTGTCTAGTTTAGATGCAACTGGTTATACACAGTAATACAATATTTTTGCGACAGTTCTTTTTTTTTAAGTAAATTTTGAGTAAAATTGTAAGTGCTCCTGACTTATAACATCCATCCATCATCTGCACTAGAAAAAAAAGTCAACTTTCGGATGCTGCGCACATATCGCCTCTGTTTCATGGTATTTAGGTTACGACAGGCATCAGCCAGATAAAAAGGCATAAAACAGGCGGGAGTTGAAGATTGGGGAGAGAGAGAGAGAGACTAAGGTATAAAAATAGTTTCACAAATACTGGAGAGTCTAAATGACGGTAAAAGGGATGTTGAATTCTCTTCTCTGAGGAAAGTCATGAAAATCAGATGAGACAGAAACTGGAAATGTGTTTATTGCAGTTAAAGTTCAAGGTCAAAACCAATGCATCCGTTATTAGCAAAGCAAAGTGAAATTAACAATGGATTAAATGTGTCAGAACATATGTATATACAGTCGACTCTCGTTATCTCGAATTCCAAGGGACTCACTGAAATACTTCGAGATATCCGTACCTCGACATATCAGAGTTGAGAGAGTGCGGAAAACAATAAATTGAACAACCACATTTAACAAATGAATATGTAATTTGACTCCTGAAGTTAAAAATATATATATAATAATATGGAAAAGCGGAGGAGCAATTTCTCCTCTTTTCCACATAATTTTGTTACCTGTTGTCATAGTTTCATGTTAAAACAGGGACCAGATTTTCACTTCGAGATAAGCGGTAATTCGAAATAAGCGAGTTCGATATAACGAGGTTCGACTGTAAAATATAATACTCATACTGTTCATGTCAGTACTCAATGTTCCATGCACTTACTTAACAAATATTTAAGCCTATGACCTTAAAGGCTAAAACCACATTCATTTTATGGGAATTATGATAGAACAAAGCATTTGAAAGTCATGTTACTGACAGTTGCACATTCTTGCAATTAACATGACAAATATCCACATTACAGTGATGTCATGAATGTCAATAACGTATATGTTGGCTCAAAGATTTAATTGATAAGTCAGGCAGAGAACATGTGAACGCTTATAAAAAGGCTTACAGATAGAAAATTTACCTCATATAAATAAAAGACGCAATTAAAGTTTTGCTTTGAAATGAGTAATTATCAAAAATTAAGGGGAAGGAATTTGTGCTATAGAGAAGCAATTTAAAATATAAACCCTGCAAGCACTGCACCATGCCCCGCCACTGCGCTTACTTCAAGCAAGTGCCGTAACTGTGTCAAAATAAAATCAAATAGAAGGTGCATTAGTCTTTCACTAAATGTTATCAACATTGATGCATTTATATGTGTTAATTTTGATTAAAGTTAGGACTCAGAGCAGACCGTGGCGCAAGCTGCCTACATTCTAGTTTTGTTATATATACGAGTATGGAGTATGGAAATGGCGTTTGCATATGACATTAAGTGGTCAACGTTGCCGACGGTTAGCGACGCTCACCGTCGACCACCCCAACGTCATTAAAGGGAAATAAAGTAATGAATCACACTGACGTCGATGATGGGCCTATCTTGGCGCCGGGGATTCAGCCGCGACGTCTGTGACGTCACTCACTATACGGTGACGTTCGTCATTGGAGTAAAATGGGTAGAATCATCACAGCAGGCGTCGTCTTGTATTATTGTAGTATATGTCCTTAGTCTCTGTTATTTGTTTATTGTAGTTGTGTCCTTCGAAGAACATTTTGATGTTTCAAAGAGTATTTTGATGTTTCCAAGAACATTTTAATGTTCAATACCTAAACAGAGAACAGATTGTCGAGCAGAAGCTAACAAACGAATTCTTGGAAAAGTCTTTTCTGAAGTTTAAGTTCATCAGGAGAAATCTTAGGTCTCAATGACCAGTAAAATATTTACAGTGCATAGGCCGTGTTAAAATAGAATATATTCCAAAGTGAAAGAAATATATCGCGGGGAAAACGTGTCAAATATGAGCGCTCTAAATAAAATAAACAGTTGCTCTAGAGCTAGTAGGAACAAAGCATACTGCAATAGGGTGAAGGAAGGGAAGGCAGGCAATCTCTTCACATTGGCACAGAGTTCTCCTCATGTTGGTTGGGGTCATGCTGGGTGTATACAATTGATTAACCAAGCCAGGATAAGCAAGTAATATACCCAGTATGTCCCCAGCTGTCCCAACGTGAAGAGACTTGCTTGGAATTGTGGATTATATTATTTGTATTATGTTATATATATTGTAAATAGTATATGTTGTTAAAAAGTTGTTAAAAATTCTAACCTTGTTAGTCTTATGTGTAGTGATACAGTTAGGCATCGCCGAACCCGGAACTTAATCAATTGGAAGTCACCCTCTGTGCGGTTTGGCCGCCTATGGCGTAACAATAAAAATGTTCAACGTGATTGTTTCCTTTTTTCGTACATAGTAGAATTGGCTATTTTCAATATTTACTATGTTCCAAGGGCTGCAGCTCGCAAAGTAGTTTAACCAGAGTTACAGGTTTTCTGTTCTGCAAGGTTTGTTTGTGTTGATTTTTGTTTGTGTTGAGGTTTTACGGCGCAGTCAACCCAATGGGGTCATGTCGAGCGCGGTCAGTTTACCTAACCACACGTTTACTGGGCAGGTTTAGTCCTCTAAGCGGTTAACCAATATTGTGCACATTCTTTCTCCAGAAACCGACAACTGCCCTTCTTGAATCAGCGGAAGGGAGAGAATGACCGTAGAAAATATTTCATGATCAGTCTCCACGAAATAATGTTGCCGACCTCGGCGGGGGTCGGCAAGGTTGGCAACATCCTTTCATAGGGATTTGCAAGTTGTCTTTTAGTACTTAATATTTGTGTGAAATTTAATAATAACTTGACTGGTTTTCAAATTACAAAGCGGACACGAGTACATGGTAGAAATAGCTATGTTCAATGTTCAAAGGGCAAACACTCCAAAACTAGGCAAATCAGAGTTACGGTTCATATATTATGTACGTCATCTCATAGTTCTTTACATTTGTGTGAAGTTTCGTGAAAATATCTCGGACGGTATCAGAGTTATGGAGCGGACACGGATGATAGAAGTGCTGATGGACGGACGTACACTCAAAATTTCGGAGGGTATAACATAATACCCACTTTTTGAGGCGGGGCATAAAAAGTAATATTTTACGTATTATAGTAATGCATCTTTATTATAGAACGGCAATATGAATGATGAAAACACTGTAATAAAGGCTTGTTTAGGTTTATCGAATACTCGGCCTTTTGAAAAGTCAAGTAAAATCACTTCCAAGATATTTGTTCTCTAACTCCACTATACTGCTTCTTACAGCCGAAATAATAACATGCATTTTAGAAGCCACATATGTATTCAAAGTCATAAAAAAAGGTAAAAAGGACTGTCAAGGGACTGCCACAGTCGCAAGTCACAGCCAATCCCTGACACCAAGAGGAAGAGGAAAGGGACACAAACGCAAAACAAACAAATACACGAAAAGCAGCTAGACCAACTCTCTCTTCCCCAAGCGAGGTAATCGCAATGCTAAAAGGACTGTAAACACGAGGACAAAACACAACGCAAGACTTTAGTATAAATTACCTTGTAGAATAAACTACAAAGCAACACAAAGAGCAAAATCAGGACCACATAGAAAAGTCAGTAGTATAAACTTCACGGGGGAGGGAGTTATAAAGCACTGTGTTCTTCACACTGAGTCCAGATGCTACTCTTAATACAGAAATGCATAAAAATTCGGTCCGCATAATAACTCCTAACTCAGTCGATGCATCATAGCGAAAACATAAAATTCAAATAAATCACTGTGATAAAATCAGAGGCCATCCTGTTGCTACAGTGTAAGAGTTAACTCAAGTCGCCCAATGGTTTGTGGGGAGTAGTCAAAAATCTGGGCCCAGTTGTTCAAAGCGTCGTTAGCTTAACGAGCTCGTTAAGGGTCATTTCGTTAACTATTTTGGCGGATTCAATATACAATATTCTGATATTTTTTGCTGAAAAAATGTGAGTACACAAAATTTCAGCATATTTGCGTATCACTCAATGTAAATTTTAACGAATCGTTAACTAACGATGTCGTTAGCTTTGAACAACTGAGCCCTGGTTTTCGTCTATGTCGGCCATTTTGGATTTCCAATCGAAACGATTTTGGCTATTTTTCATCTACACATCAACCTGTTGTTACGTCGTAAATTTCAACTTGATTCGCCTTGTAGTTTGCGAAAGATGTCCAAGACAGATTTTCAAGATGTTAGGTGTGCCGGGCATCTTGGCTTTCCAAGCGACACGATCTTAGCTCATTTCGATCCAGAAGTCGTCTTGTTGCTACAGAGCAAGTTTCGGCTGAAATCGATCAAAGGCTTGTGAAGAGATGTCGAAATTTGATTTTGATGCTCCTAATCAAGTTTCAACTCAATTGGATCATAATCTTTAGAGGAGATGTCCGAATATGAATTCTCAACAATTTTCTTGTTTAAATGTATTTGGCCCATACAAATGCATGCCGTAAGAAGGTCAAACGTCAACGTAGAACCATCATTTTAGCAATTTTAGTAGACCTCCCGTCCCGATGATTTGTGAAACGATTAGGCCCACAGGCCTGCTTGGTTCGCAAAAGAAGATTTTGAAAGTTTTTTTTTTTTTTTTTTTTTTTTTTTTTCATATATGAGCATGGCGGCCATCTTGGTCAGAGTGCTCCACATGAAATTTGAGCAACATTGGCCCGGCGGCTTCAGAGGAGAAGTCGTTTGAAATTCTCAACATTTTTATGGGGCTCATACAAATGCATAGGGAAGCAAACTTGACCTTGCCGTAAAAAGGTCAAACGTCAATGTGTATCATCAATTTTGCAACTGGTAGACCTCCCGTCCTCGATAATTTGTGCAAAGATTCAGCCCCAAGGCATCGTTTCTGGAGAAGATTTTCAAAGGTTTTTATTATATATGGGCATGGCGGCAGCTTGGTCAACCACAACCGTTTTAGCAATCTTTCGTTCTCCCTAACTAAGGAGGCTCCATATGAAACTTGAACAAAACTGGCTCAGCGGCCTCAGAGAAGTCGTTTGAAACGGATGGACGGACGGACGGCGGACAAAAATTGATCACTATCGCCCATCCTGAACATAGCTCAGATGAGCTAAAAAGATGAGTACCCATGGCTAATTCTGTACCCACTGCGACCCAGAGGTAAAGAAAACCGATAGTTGAACCACGGCGGGGCAAGCCAAACACATATCATCATCAAGCCACAACTTGTTAAAGCTTCATAATAAAGAAGTTGTAATTTTGAATCTATTTGCGATACACATATGACATAAGGTTATATAATCATATAAGAGTTGTAAACCTGTATATGCATTTGTTTATCACCAGTTGGGTAAGGGGGAAGTTACCCCACCCATTTTATTTTAATCTATCTTCCAAAAGATAGCCCCATTTCAATACATAGTTTGCATGCATAAATATAATACATGAGGGGTCATTTAAGAGGATTAAAAAAAAAAATCGGCTTGGGTCCAAAAACAAGCCTTATTATCCCCGCGCTTTTCGAAGAAAAAGCGGGGATATTGTGATACCCCCACCCCCACGTCCGTCCGACCGGCCGTTCGTCCGTCCGTCCGTACGTACGTCCGTCTGTTATGTCACACCATTGCTCCTAAATCATTTAAGCTAGAATCTTGAAACTTTACACTTGCGATAGCCCTATGGATGAGGACTGGAGGAACACATTCGGAATTTTGATATAACCCCAGGGGGCAGGGCCACGGGGGTGTGGCCCCGAAGGGTCAAAAATCCATTTTGTACAAACATAGTCATGTTGCATATCAAATCGAAGGTAAAGAAGAGTAGAATACAGTGGTGTAAAACAATTGCCCCCGGGGCATGTCTGGGGATCACAAGAGGTCAAAAAGTAGGATTTGGGGTCCTTATTTTTATTGTCACACAACTCCTCCTAGGCATTTTTAGCTAGAACCTTGAAACTGTCACAGGTAATAGCCCTATGGATGAGAACTGGAGGAACGCATTTGGAATTTTGATGCGTGCTGGGATGTGCGATAGCGTCGGCGCGGGGATTTGCGATGACGCGCCATCGACTTGCTCTAGTTAACACTGTCCGGTTGTTTACATGAATATTGTTTAGTATATCTAAAGTATCAACGCCTAGCTAAAAAAGTATGACAGGCTTGTTTGAATCTTACCTGGTCGCATATATCCAAGACACACTTTCTCTTTGCGCGGCACGATGACCATGTCAAACAAAGTAAATAAGACATCACGAAAACATGCCTTTATAATTTTGACCCCCTTAAACCCCACTTTTATATAGTAAAACTGGGGTTTACAGGGGTATACATTATTTTTCTAATTTCTGCTCAAAAACATTTATTGTGGGCACTTGTTGCCGAGGCCGTTCTAACAAGTACCCACAATCTCTGTTTTGAGCAGAAATGTGAAAAATATCAGAATGTTTTATCTGAATATTTTCATTTTTTGCTGGTAAAATTTTCAGTATATTTGAATAGGCATGTTTTCGTAATGGGACTCGGGAATTGATATGCAATCAGATCCACATCAAGCTACCAACACCAAAGAGAAAGGCAGACAAATACAATAGTGTAGCCACAAGATGAACAGATGGCAAACAGAGTTGGCAACTCTTTTCCAAAAAGATGGCAATTCTGTTACCCAAACTTAACTGAATATTTCATAAACTTACACAATTGTTAAAAAAATCATTAGAAAGTGAAACACTACATAATAATTAAAAAAAAAATATCACAATGAAAGTACCGCCTTGGAACGCTCAGTAATGAATTTCTTGTTTGTGAAAGGGGGGCTCAAGCTAAATTTACGGGATCCAAACCATCGCCCTCAGCTTTCATAGTGGTAAAACATATTTGTTTTGTCGGTGTGGAGGTAAGATTGTCTCTTTAGGTGCGCTAATGAAGATGTGGCGACTGGATATCGGATTTCTTGATGTTGGACTGTTATTGCTGCGTTTGGAATTTAAGGCTGTTTAACACTTTCAAGGACATTTGGGGCGCATTCAGTCATTCTAACCGCAACGTTCTTGGTAAGCATCCTAGGCAATGTGCTTTTTTTATTTTTATTTTTTTTATTTATTTATTTTTTTTTTTTTCGCAAGCCACTTTTTCTGGCCCGAAACTCCCCGGTTCTGACCTAGGTCAGCTTTACTTTGGCTGATCCATAGCGCTCGGTCCCACTCTTGAAATAAGTTCTCTTTGTCTGACCCGAAACGTCCCAGATCCGATTTAAGATTCGGTCTCACATTTTGTGACCCTGAACGTCCCATTCTCAACTTTAAAATCAAGTTCTACTTTGTAGGGGTAAAAATATAAACCGTTCTAGTATTACAATATCTAATTCACAGTTATTTTGCTGATAAATGTGAAAAAGTTTTGTTGTTGTTTTTCTTTTCGCAAAAATATTAGCGTATATGCCATATTTAATGAGAAAGTTTTAACGATACGCTTACTAACGCATCGGTAGTTGTGAACAACTGGGCACAGAACTGCATAAGAGTTAAACGTCCTGATCAAATAACAGATAAACAGGCTATAACAGTGCTGAATGAATTCGATCACCCTTTGTCAAGATGTCGCTGTTGCCTGATAGACAAACAAGCTATAACAGAGTTTGATGAATCAATCTTCCTCTGTCATGATGTCGTTGCTGCCTTTGGTGCAAAAGTGTTTTACAGGCGAAAAAATAAATGAAAAATTGTTGTCACTGGTAACTTTTTTCTTACCTTTGGTGCAGTTGTTTGGCACCAAAGGCAACAAATGTTGCCATTAGTGCATTATTGTCTTTAGATGCTTTAACAAAGGGTCCTCCACTTCATCTGTTTAAATCACAGTGAAAAAGATATAATCAAAACACAGTGATAAAACACAGCAAATAGCTCCATTGTCAATGGCGATTTAAAGCCAGAACACAAAAGAACCACAAACAAGACTACGATGAGCCCGATAAAGAGAATAGATAGAGAACCTCATTTTTTTCCGCTTTTGTTATTATTATTATTATTATTATTTTTTTTTTTTTATTTATTTATTTATTTACATGTTTTAAATTTTTAAGTTGTGTAAAATATGCAATAAAAAAATCGCGAAAATATACCTACATAATTTTCATCCCCTTAAACCCCACTTTTTATATAGTAAAACTGGGGTTTACAGGGGTATAAAATATTTTTCTTATTTCTGCTCAAAAACATAGATTGTGGGTGATCGTTAGAACCGCCTCGCCGAGGCGGTTCTAACGAGTACCCACAATCTGTGTTTTAGAGCAGAAATATGAAAAGTATCAGAATTTTTTATCTGTAAATTTTCATTTTTGGTGATAAAATTTTCAATATATTTGAATAGGCATGTTTTCGTAATGAATTCAGATTAGAATCTTCACTGGGCGCACTTTGATTAGCCAAAGCTCCAAAGTTTCTTCATGCAGACAACGAATACCCTGATCAGACTATTGGAGCTGCAGACTGATTTGCGCTTTCGTTGCGCGCACATGTGAGAAGGTAAGATTTCTGATGAGCTTCTCATAAATTTCTATAAGCTTCTAATGAGCACTCACAGCATCTTCTAATAAGTACCCATAACATTTTTAGAAATAATCAATTTTCCTGAAACTATTAAATGTCAGCATAAACTTACTGAATTTCTAATACTTTTATAAAAGAGTAAAATTCTCTCGTTACATGATAAGTTCTACATAATTCGCCAAACATCCAGAAATTCTTATACATATCAGTACGTAGTAAAATGGACAGATTTAATATTATGAGTAAAGGGTATAAAACGGAGTCGCAATATTTAAGTGTAAATACATTATATGCAAAGCAGGAGCAGATTCAGCGGTGGGACGGGGTTCAGTCGAAATCCGCTTCAAGGGGAGGTTTTGATATAATTGTAATACCGTATTTACCCTAAATAATCAAATCCCTTGCTCCTTATCTGCACTTCTCTTCAACAAGTCCATTTTACTACCTGTGAATGTGTGTAAAATTGTTTGATGTGTGAGAACAGTGTAAACCCTGATCAAACGCAGTATTCGGTGGCGTCTGATCTGGATCAGTTTGCTCATACCTGTCTGTCCAAACACTTAGGGTAAGTACGGTCGTTTGATCAAATCGAACCCCCTCAGAAATCATCCTGGATCTGCCCTGTTACAACGACAGCGTTTGTTCCCAAAGATGTTGCCATTAAAATGAATTTGCTGTTGTAAAGATTCTTTAATGGACAGATTGTTATGAAAGGTAGACATTGTTTTATTCCCATTTCCTCACAGAACATATAGCGATTCTAACAAATATCCAAAACATATGCTGCTTGAAGTTTTAATGCAATATTCTTGCATAATTTCTCATTAACTGTCACCTCTTGAGCGAAGGTTTCGTGACCTTTAAAACGTCATTTTAACGAATTTTGTCGTTGTATCGGGTGTCGTTATAAAGAGGGTTGACTGTACTCTCAATGTAAGGGGACATGATACATCAGGTAGATGTTTCGCCATTTCTGCCAAGGGAGACAACTTATGTGACGTCCTGTCTGTAAGTATCGTACGCAAATCAGGGACAAAATTATTTCCTGATAGAGTTTAACCCTTTTCAAGGAAAAATTTATTCCTAATATAGCTGATCCCTTTCAGAAGGGAACAAAACAATTTTGAAAAAAGTTGCACCCCCCCCCCCCCCTCCCCACACACACTGAAATGTATCCATTCGCCTTAACTTTACTACTCTCTAGGCTAATTCAGCAGACGACAAAGTGTTTTTAGACGAAGTCTTATAAGATCATATGTGACATAAGCCTGTAAGTCTCTGTATGGAAGAATGTACGTGCCTTGAAGCGTTGATAAACCTCATGAAACGGTTATTTTTTTGTCAAATACTTTGATTTAACTTTCATTGTGTGCATTTCAAATCATCTTTATAATATGATCTTAAAGTTCACGCCAAAGTCAAGTTTTGAAAGTCCAAGAAGACTTCCTCTGTTCAGAATAACATTTGATAGCATTTATGATGGACATGGCGCGAAGTTGCTTTTGTAAAAAAGGGATTAGTCCGTTGAGACACACCTCACCACCGCAAACAACCCCGAAATACATTTGACTCTCGCTATCTCAACCTCGCTTATCTCGAATAACCGCTTATCTCGAAGTGAAAATCTGGTCCCTGCCTAAACATGAAAATCTAACAACATGTAAAAATTATTGTGGAAAAAGAGGAAAAATTGCTCCTCCTTTTTTCCACAATATTTTCAATATATCTCTAACTTCAAGAGTCCAATTACACATATACTTGTTAAATGTGGTTAATCGAATTAGTTTTTCATCAATTCTGCAAATCTGATATGTCGAAGTACGGATATGTCGAAATATTTCAGAGAGTCCCTTGGAATTCGAGATAACGAGAGTCGACTGAACCCCAAACCACTTTACCCACTTACCGTTTCACACCAAACCACTTACTTTATCTATTTTTTACTCTAAATTGGTTTAAACATACTTATTTCCGAAATGTTTATATATACAACACATACAAAACTAACATATACAACACATACAAAAATAACATATACAACACATACAAAAATAAGATAAGAGGATTAGAACGAAAGCATAAGAGCTTAAATTCTCTAAATTACTTTGTTAATTGATTATCTCAAGAGGAATGGGGTATCAAAGATGTTTGATAGCTCAGTATAATGAGCATCCACACAGTTTGGCATCCACACAGTTTGATCTGGGTCTTTGCAACAGATAAACGTAGGTGAAATATGGGCGGGTTAGGACTTTTGCAAAGAGAAAACACTTAAAACATTACAAAACACGCCTATTCAAATATATTGAAAATTTTACCACCAAAAACAGAAAGTTTTCAGATAAAAATTCTTACATTTTTCATATTTCTGCTCAAAATATAGATTGTTAGGTACTCGTTAGAACCGCTTCGATGAGGCGGTTCTAACGAGTACCCACAATCTATGTTTTGAGCATAAATAAGAAAAATAATGTATAACCCTATATACCCCAGTTTTACTTTATAGAAGTGGGGTTTAAGGGGGTCAAAATTATATAGGTATGTTTTCGTGATGAAAATATAAAGTGATGTCAAAGAAACATCTGACCAACAAAGCTCTAGATCAACATATGTATGCACATGTGCATCTGCGCAGTCTGATCATGGTTTGGGTCTTTACAGTAGAAAAAGACTTACATGAAATATGTAACAGCATCCAAGAAAACATATGACCAATAAAGTTACAGACCAGAATGTGCATGTGCATCCGCACACATTACGAAAACACGCCTATTCAAATATATAGAAAATTTCACCTCCAAAAACTGAAAATTTTCAGATGAAAAACTTTGATATTTTTCATATTTCTGCTCAAAACATAGATTGTGGGTACTCGTTAGAACCGCCTCGGCGAGGCGGTTCTAACGAGTACCCACAATCTATGTTTTTGAGCAGAAATAAGAAAAATAATGTACACCCCTGTCAACCCCAATTTTACTATATAAAAGTGGGGTTTAAGGGAGTCAAAATTATATAGGCATGTTTTCGTGATGAGTTTGAAAACACGTAAGTCCGTTTTGTCTGGCACCAGCTCAATGTTTTTGTTGTTGTTGTTGTTGTTGTTGTTGTTCTTTTTTTTTTAACATACGCACTCGGTATGCACGAACGATCGCATGAGCGAACAAAGAAACAAACAAATAATTGAAGGAAAGAAAGGATGAAGAAACGTTTTGCCCTGTAATTTCACATCTTAAGAAGCCAACCCATTATAGAAATTAACATCAAGCTTACTAGTGAATAAACAAGACAATCATTTGGTAAGGTGCCTTTAATCATCAGAAGCTATGTAGAAATACTTTGTTGTTGCTGTTGTTGTTCTATAATATTTGTAGATGATTAATCAAATAATATTTATTCATATTTGATTTTCAACTGTTTGATTTGTGACTCAAGAAGTTTAAAATGTGTTTTTGGATATGGTTTGGGTGGTTTTAGTGTGGTTTGTGGGTGTTTTGTTTCAACGGACCCATATGCCTGTTTGTCGAAACCTAGCGGGAAAGCAAATGGGACAAAATTATGACGGATTTTAGTTGAAGTTCTCAACGTCAGGAGATAAAATGAAATTGTGTTTGTTTTGTTTTAGCATGTTTAGGAGCGTAATTCAGACAAAAGAAATTTTTTTAAACTTCAACTGTGCAAAGTGACAAGGTCTTTTTGTCGACACCAAGAAATATGTGTTTTCAAACTGTGCGGATGAACATGCATATTCTGGTCTGGAACTTTGTTGGTCATATGTTTTCTTGATGTCTAGGTACCCAAGCCATAGAGCATTCGTGAAACGTTGAACTAGTGGCGAGTCAGAATGTTCAGGTGAACAGACATGGACGCGGACCCCAAAAGAAAGGCGTCCTGCAAATTTAAGGACTGCGACAGTCATTCCATAGATTTATATTGCGGTATGTTAAGTGACAATGAGAAGCTATCGTGCAAAGAAATGCGCGTACGGTGGTGAAATTAGATATTTATTATGGTATGGTATGGTATGGTATGGTACGGTACGGTACGGTACGGTACGGTACGATACGATACGATACGTTACGATACGATGATATGGTATGGTATGGTATGGTATGGTATGATTTGATATCCCGAGAACGTAGTACTGGCACCCTCCTGTGAACAGTTTCAAAAGTTGGTTAAACAAACACTGGCATGAACACCTGCCCAAATTTGAAGCCGCATGCTATATACCGGGAACCACAAAGAGTAACGCTTTTAAAAGGGTCCTGCTAATCACCCATGGCACCTCAAGCACCCCTTGGCACCCAACGTCACCCATGGCACCCCACGGCACTACATTATTAGCTCACCTGAGCACGAAGTGCTCATGGTGAGCTATTGTGGTCAGTCAATGTCCGTCGTCCGTCGTGCGTCGTGCGTCGTCCGCTGTGCGGCGTCAACAATTGCTTTAAAAGCCTACTCCTCCTACACCCCTGGACCAATTGACTCGATACTTGGTAGGAAGCATCAGGGTGATTGTAGATCAAAAATAGCTAAAATCGTGCCGATCGGAAATCCAAGATGGCCGCCATGGCCGCCATCTTGAAAATCTATTTTTCGCGTCTTCTCCTGAACTAAAAGGCCATTTGACTCTAAACTTGCTAGGAAGCATCAGGGTGACTTGTAGATCAAAAATAGCTAAAATCGTGTTGATCGGAAATCCAAGATGGCCGCCATGGCCGCCATCTTGAAAATCTATTTTTCGCTTCTTCTCCTGAACCGAAAGGCCAATTGACTCCAAAGTTGCTAGGAAGCATCGGGGTGTCTTGTAGGTCAAAAATAGCTAAAATCGTGCCGATCGGAAATCCAAGATGGCCGCTATAGCCGCCATCTTGAAAATCTATTTTTCGCTTCTTCTCCTGAACGGAAAGGCCAGTTGACTCCAAACTTGCTAGGAAGCACCAGGGTGACTTGTAGATCAAAAATAGCTAAAATCGTGCCGATCGGAAATCCAAGATGGCTGCCATGGCCGCCATCTTGAAAATCTATTTTTCGCTTCTTCTCCTAAACCCAAAAGCCAATTGACTCCAAACTTGGTAGGAAGCATTGGGGTGACTTATAGATGAAAAATAGCTAAAATAGTGCCTATCGGAAATCCAAGATGGCCGCCATGGCAGCCATCTTGAAAATCTATTTTTCGCTTCTTCTCCTGAACCGAAAGGCCAGTTGACTCCATACTTGCTAGGAAGCATCGGGGTGACTTGTAGATCAAAAATAGCTAAAATGGTGCCGATCGTAAAACCAGGATGGGCGCCATGGCAGCCATCTTGAAAATCTATTTTTCGCTTCTTCTCCTGAACCGAAAGGCCAGTTGACTCGGAACTTGGTAGGAAACATTGTGGTGACTTTTAGATCAAAAATAGCTAAAATCGTGCCGATCGTAAATCCAAGATAGCCGCCATGGCGGCTATCTTGAAAATCTATTTTTCGCTTCTTCTCCTAAACCCAAAAGTCACTTGACTCGAAACTTAGTAGGAAGCATCAGGGTGACTTGTAGATCAAATATAGCTAAAATCGTTCTGATCCGAAATCCCAGATGGCCACAATGGCCGCCATCTTGAAAATCTATATTTAACTTCTTCTCCTGCACTGAAAGACCAATTGACTCCAAACTTGGTAGGAGACATTGGGGTGACTTGTAGATCAAAAATAGCTAAAATTGTGCCAATCGGATATCCAAGATGGCCGCCATGGCAGCCATCTTGAAAATCTATTTTTCGCTTCTTCTCCTGAACCGAAAGGCCAGTTGACTCGAAACTTGGTAGGAAGCATTGGGGTGACTCGTAGGTCAAAAATAGCTAAAATCGTGCCGATCGTAAATCCAAGCTGGCCGCCATTTAGAGTTTGTTCAAATGATCACGCTCCACTGACTGGCATGCCTTATATATATTCTTCTTCAAAATTAAGAGCTGCTTAAATGATGATCTTTTCATTAGTTGCGATGACAGGATTGGAAAAATGTTGCATAACATCTGCATATCTGCGGTGGCAATGTCACTCAGGTGAGCGACCCGTGGCCCGTGGGCCTCTTGTTTCATTGTATTTATTTATCAAATGTTGAAATTACACCAGGGTATTATTTTTATGTATCAAAATTTGTTTTTTGTTGTTTTTTTTTTTTTTTTTTTGTTTTTTTTGTGATAGTTTAAGACTTACTTCAAGCGCTTCTCGTGGTGCCTAAACACCAAGATTCAAAATGACGCTAAAATATAGCAAAGAGACCAACAGTATAAGTTGATATTCTATTAAAAATATGTTTTAACTTAAAAATTACATCTTATATTCAAATTTATGCATGTAAAATAAATATAGTTATTCTTACATATTCTATGCATGATACAAACAGACCCTCCTGCTTTCACGCCCGGGGTGGGAATTTTAAATCAAACACAAAACTATTATTGTCCATATAAAACACATAGTTTATGGTAAATATACATATCTTTTGATGCCGTGTGGTGATAACATTTACGGGAATTTTAAATATAATATTATAAATCATACACAAGTCAGCAATATAAATTCTCTGTTTATTTAAATGGAGACAAGTATTACAAAACTATTATTGTTCATCTAAAACACATATTTTATGGTAAATATACATATATTTTGATGCCAAGGGGTACAAAAAAACCTACGAGTTTTAGACATATTTTAAATCAAACTTAAGTCATCAATATAAATTCTCTGTTTATTAAGATAAAGACAAGTATAACAAAACAATTCTTGTCCTTCTAAAAATACATATTTTTATGTTAAATATACATGTATTTTGATGCCGTGGGGTACAAATAATTACGAGAGTTTTAAACATAATATTTTAAATCAAACACGAGTCATCAATATAAATTCTCTGTCTATTAAGATCTTGACAAGTATAACAAAACTGTTCTTTTCCGTCTAAAACACGTATTTTATGGTAAAAATGTAGACATTTTGATGCCGCGGTTGGCCATGGGGTGATTAGTAGGACCGCTTTTAAAAGAAACGCATTACCAGAGATCACTGAGTGGCCTACATAGATGCCAGATACAGTAAGATATAATATATAATATGTTTTAATATATTGCAGATGTTTTAGTAATTCATATTAAAAAATAAAATCACAGTGTTAAACTTTAGCTGCCTTTCTATGTGCTCCTATGTGGGCCGAAAATTTGTGGTAAATAGCTTGTACCTTGTAAGGAAAAAAATACTTCAAAGATTTACACTTTGTTGCTGCCAATTTTGTATGACTTAGTTTTCCTGGCTGTCGAACAGTTTATTAGGTGCTACTTCGGAGTTAACTATTCTCAGTATTTTAGGATGGCTTGACTTTTCTTGGTATCTTTAGGCGTCCTTATTTTGCTGTTCAACAGGTCGGTAGTGAGCCTACATAGGCTAGATTCAGAACATATTCGGCATTTTCCGGATGTTGGAAATTTTTCGCGGAATTTGCCGATGAGCACGTCACTACAGAAATGGCCGACAAAACAGAAAAGGAGGAAGAGTAAACAAACAAATCAACAAACATAATTCACTGGGAGAGAATTAATCTTAGCCAGTCAACATAGCTGAAAAGAGTAAGAAATTATTGCTATAACGTCTTCTCCAAACAGTAGGCTTATATCTTTGTTTGAATGAAAAACAACACCAAGGTTTTGATTCGTAGTATTTTCTGTACCTTTGTCCGAATGATACGTTATTTCGGATAACTAGTACGGTTTATAGAAATACCGGAACACACTGGTCATTACCGGAACAGACCCTAAAAAAGTTTTTTTTTTTTTTTTTTTTGCTTATAAATGTTTTTTTGGGGGAATATGTGATCTGCCAATGCTGCTCACTCAAATATTTTCTAAAAATCGGGTAGGTGTAATCCTTGGGAAAAATCAGTGGGAATATTGGATATTGGAAAATCCAACTAATTCCAGGTTGGAAAAATAGGGGTGTATTCCTTGGATTTTTTACCTGTTGGAAAATGTTTTGTAGACAGATTTAATTACTTTAAGGTGGTAGGAATATGCATCACTTCCATCATTTTTTTCAACTTCGGAAAGTATTATTTTTCAAAACTATTCTGTCTTCTGATAAAAGAATGCAAATATGACTGTACAGTGGGTTTTTTTGTTGTTGTTTTTTTTCATTTTTGATGTGTTTTTTTTTGTTTGTTTTTTTTTTGTTTTTTTGGATGTTTTTATTTTTTTCAAAAATGATGTTGTTTTTTTGAAAATGATAGTCAAAAATGTGAAAGCTTATTGCAAACAGAAAAAAAAAAAAAAAAAAAAATAGAGAAAATAGGGAGTGAAAATAAGAAGTAAATGGAGTTTTACTGTCCCCAGCCATAAATATTCAGATACATTTTAAAGAGGATTAGCTTTATATGCTAGTTTATCATCAAATGCCCTTTTTATCTGGTTCTTATCTGCATAAATTTCCAGTATAACTAATTTAGTAGCTTCGTCAAACTGAAAGATAAACATATAATGGCATAGATATCTGTATTTCTCCATAAAACATGTTGTGGGTATTCATTAGAACTTCCTTGGAGAGGTTATTCTAATGAAAACAACCAGCTATATTTTATTGAATAAAAAGAAAAAAATATCAAATTATCACCAAATTACCCACCTTATCTGTTTCTCTGTCTTAATCATAAACTTTGCTGATATCAACAATTTCCCCTTATCAGGCCCCTACCTATAAGGGTGGTCAAAGTCACCAAGGATTTCTTATCTTTATCTGCTTATGGTCATTATGGTGTTATGCAATCCAAATTATGTCTTTAACCAAAAAGTGGACAATTGCCCACCCGAAAATATTTTTTTTTTTTTTTTATAAAACTGTGACTTGTAAATTGTCTTTAAATATTTTTCATTCATTTATTCCTGTTTTATTGAATTATACCATTTACTGAAGTGACATGAAACTAAAGCTGTATTTTTGTAAAGGCAGTGTCTAGAGTGCCGGTACCGGCACCCTAGACTCAGAGGCTGGAGTGCCGGTACTGGCATTCTAGCCAATAGGTCTAGAGTGCCGGTACCGGCACTCTAGCCAAGTCTAACAGGGCTGGCTAGAGTGCCGGTAATATATTAATTCTTTGTTATTTCCATCATCTGCCACCTAGAATTGAGATACATTGTAAATGACTTAAAGTAACCATTCCGTTTGTTGTTTTCCTTTCCTTCCGTACTTAGACGCCATCTTGTAAGGCGGTAAAACCTAGAAATGTAACTACTAATGCGGGACACTTTAGTATTGGCTTATTATTATCAAAATAACAATAATGGAAATAAATTTATTATTATTATTATTATTTGTACATAATGGAAATTGAACTTGTGGTAAAGGTTAAAGAAAGAGACTGTTACAATGGGTATTTGTTTGATTAGAGAATTTCAGAGTTGTCCTCACCCCCTCCCCCCACCTCCAACCCACAGCCCATCACGACTCTCAAACATGTAAAACGTGCAATATGCCGCATGCGACCACTCGGACATGGCAATATTATTAGCTCATACTTGTATAGTGTTAAAAAATGACATTTTAAAGAATGAGGGCTTTTCATTATATATATAGATCAGGCCTCCACCGAGGGGGCGATTCGGGCGAAGAAGTCGCCGAAATTATTATGACTTCGCCCTATCGGTCCGGGAAGGAGAAAACGACTTCGCCCTGTTTTTCGGCGATTTTCGAAACGTACTTTCGGTTTTGCTTGCGCCGGTGAGTCGATTTTTTGCTTGTTTACAGCAGACACTGACAAACACTGTTGCTTTAATGATCGCTAACGGCGATACACCTACAACAACTAGTTGTTTACAAAAAACATGATATAATTACCTTGATTGGTAATTATCCATAACCGTCCATATTCTTTTGATTAATCCAGTTTTGCTTGCGCCGGTGAGTCGATTTTTTGCTTGTTTACAGCAGACACTGACAAACACAGTTGCTTTAATGATCGCTAACGGCGATACATCTACAACAACTAGTTGTTTACAAAAACATGATATAATTACCTTGATTGGTAATTATCCATAACCGTCCATATTCCTTTGATTAATCCAGTAATCACTAGTGTTGATGTCATCAGTGACCCACAATGGATAACTGACCAAAACGATTGGCCGAAAGCACCTAGTGGACAATGTAAGGGTGACAATTTTACCGTTTAGTGGACGGGGCCAATGTGTCAATAACCGTCAAAAAGATTGCCTGATGACACGCTTCTGCGCTCAAACAACAGTACAAACAACTAAAAACTCTTTGATCTCTTTCGGCAGCGACTCTTCGGATGCAAATTGTTATGTCAGATTGTGGTGATTAGCGGATTAACGTACCGATTAATAGATTGTGTAGGGAGAGTTCTTCATGTGTACTGATAATTTGTTTCACTTTTATGAATTCCAGCTTCAGTGATAGGTGTTGATCATAAGCAGATGATAAACATTCACCCATATTTAATTGAATTTTACATGAGGCGTGTACCGTTTCTCATTGTAGGGGAGCCCTGCTGGGTAGGGGCGATCATGTAAAATTCATTTAGATGTTGGGGAATGTTGTGTTGGTTTAGAAACAAAGAAACAGCAGCATTTTAACTCTTAATAACAAGGGGAAATGGTGACAATTATTACTTCTCTATAAAAATATGTTGTGAGTACCTGTTAGAATCATTTCAAGTCAGTTCTGTTTATGAGTACCCACAATGTATATTTTTAAAGAGAATCACAGAAAATTATTAATGAATTATATCCATTCTTTCTGGATTTTTTTCTGGAATGATGTGTATATGGTTTAGGAGCAAAGAAACTGCAGCATCTTACTCTTAACCCTTGTCCTGCTGAATAAATTAAGATGCCACTCCCACTTACAATTTTCAGCCAATGAGATTACTTGATCATGAATGTTGCTATAAATTTACATACTTAATGGCAAATAGTGCAGATCCAGATCAGTTGGCTTCCTGATCTGGATCTAAACTTTGCAAAGGCAGGGTATATCCGGGTTCAGCAGGACAAGGGTTAAACAAGGGGAAATGGTGACAATTTAGGGATAGTTTTTATTACTTTATCAAAATTTGTTGTGAGTACCTGTTAGAATCAGTTCAAGTCAGTTCTAATTATGAGTACCCACAATGTGTATTTTTAAAGAGAATCACAGAAAATTATTACTGAATTATCTCCATTTTTCTGGAGCTGTGTGAGAAAAAAAAAATAACCATTCGCCGAAGAGCTGAATCAAATAATGAAAAGTTACATGTTCTTTACCTAATATCTAGATAGATAGTTTTAAAATGTTTAAGGTTTTAATAAAGCAATAAATCAGTTTTTGATTTTTTTCCCTTCATAATATTGCATCATCCACCATTTTGCATGAACGGTCATGGTCACTTCTCCCTCTGGTCCTCCACTTCTCCCTATTTGGGCTGGAGGGAGAAGTCACTTCTCCCTACTTGTTGGGCCTAGGTTGGGGCCTGTAGATAGAAAAAGCTAAAACTTTAATGCGTAGCAGTTTTTGGTGTTGTTTTTTTTTTTCCAGCAGATGACATTTTGAAATATTTTTTCACATTTTTCCGCAGCAAACAGGATTTGACATTTGAAATATCAAATCCTGTTTTGGCGACAATTTGCATGAAAAGGCAAATCCTGTATTCTGGGAAAAAAATAAGAAAAAAATATTGCCAATTTGTCGTCTGCTGAATTAGTCCAGAGAGTGGTAAAGGTTAAAGAAAGACTATTACAATGGGGTATTTGTTTGATTAGAGAATTTCAGAGTTGTCCTCACCCCCTCCTCCCACCTCCAACCCACAGTCCATCAAGACTCGCAAACATGTAAAACATGCAATATGCCGCATGCGAACAGAAAAGACCCAAAACAGCAGACGCACCCGAATGCGGAGATCGCGGGAGATCAGCCAACGACATTAAACAGTGCGCATTGCGAGAAAATAATATATACGAAACATATGAGTCTAGTACCTGCAGACCTAGTTCAAAGCTGCATTTTATTTCATTCGTAATTACGTTAAATAAATTAAATGTCCAATTAATGTAGGGATGTAGTTTACTGTTATTTACAATAATAATTCAACGGAGTCAATGCGCAAAACGCACGCTAGCTCCTTAATACATATAGTCAATTTTATAAAATGCTTATTTTCAACACTTCTGCATGTCTGTCCATGTAGGGTGGAAACAAAGAGCTCGCGTCTTTTCAGTAAAGTTAAGCAACGCAAACCCGGTTAGTGTTTGGATAGGTGAACGTCTTACACTACCAGCTGCTGTAGACTTTTCATGTTCATTTTTCTCCTGCGTACTTGTTTTTTTTTTGTTTTTTTTTTGTCGTCATTTTGTCACTCATAGCAATAATTCAGTTTTCATGTGCTCTAAAGACGCCTTTTCCTAAGACACGACTCCAGTATGTCTTTTCCTTCCGCATATAGAACTATTTGACATGTTTATCGGGTTTAAGTATCAAGTATTATATTACCGGCACTCTAGCCTGGCCACGTGGGAATGGCTAGAGTGCCGGTACTGGCACTTTAGCCACCGAGTTTAGAATGCCGGTACCGGCACTCTAGCCTCTAAGTCTAGGGTGCCGGTACCGGCACTCTAGCCACTACCTTTTGTAAAAGTTCAGTTGAGGGCCAAATTTTTTGCTTTGCAATCATTACCTATAAAAATCCCAAAATTTTGCACACCAGAAAAATTCCTTGAACCCATCCTTAAATTTGAACATGATGGGCTTAGCTTAGAGCAAGAGGTCCACTCTGATGTAGACGGAGTGACAAACAGTATAGACCCAGATCAAGCTGATCTTGGTCTGGAATGTTTACCCAGACCTGTCTGTCCAAAAATTCAGGAAAATTACATCATGTATTAGAGTACATTTCAGTACACAATTGATGATGTGGAGCAGCACATATTATTTTGAGGTTACAGTGCTCCAAATATTTGCAGAGTTATGCCACTTTGAAAATTTTTGTAAACTTTTCGCAGCATATATTGTTTAGAGGTAATGCCCGTACCTCAAATTTACGAAAACTACGAACAGTTCTCTTCGTAAATGAGTGGATTCTTTCGTATTTTTGCGTAATTTTGTCCGGAGATTGCGTATATTCTTGTAGTTTGTTACGAAGGTTTGCGGAAATCTGCGTATTTACGAACAAATTTCCGTACATACGTAGAAATATATTCGTAGCTGTCTACAAACGAACGGAGCAATCTCCGCACTCTGAACGGAGTACTTCGTAAAACTGTGGACTTAGCATTTTTCAGTGCGGAATCGTTCGTAGAATATAGACTTAAACTTATTTCAGTTCGTATATGTATGGAGATTACTGGACTTAGAAATTTTTTAGATCAAATGAGAACATAGAATATAACTTAACCAATTTTTGGTTCGTAGTCTTTCGTAGCATTCGGAGTGTGCTTAGAGACCTTTGTAATTTAATATGCATAACAGATTCACAGAAGACTTTGTTGCCATGGATACAAAATGGTATCAATTAAGATATCATAAAAGTAGTTGCTTTATTGCTTTGAAACCAAAAAGTTCAGTCATTTATAGAGCTACTCTGAGGCAACATAACTATAAAGCTAGTTCATTAGTGAATTTAAATTATGGATTAGAAATACATATACTTGGTTTTTGTGTTTTACATGTAAAATGGGATAGTCTAAATGACTTTAATAGTCCATGGAAATGTTATTGCTGATTTCAGAAGGTTGGTGGTTTCTTTTGATTACATGTATTTCAATAGAATATAAGCAAATCAAAAAGTTGAATTCTAAGTCTTGCACATTTTTATTTTTTCATTCACAATACATTGATAATAATGCTTTTCTTCAAAAGAAGTGGTGTAAAATTGTGGTAAAATCTTTTTTCCATCACTGTTAACAGATATACAAAACACACATGTACATGACTTTTTAAGTAGATTCCAATGACTAATAACCTTTTTGTAAATACAAAATGCTTTAATACAAAATAAACTTATGTTATACTTCATTTTGTGGTTGAAAAAGCATGCTTTATGGAGTTTTCATAATAAGTTTGTTACTGCCCTACCTTGAAATCCTGGAGATGCTTGCTATGTTCATTTGGAGGCCAGCCTAGGTGGCTCCATTGGATGCATGTCCAACTTGTGATTAGGTTACAGGTTTGACCCCCATTGGGTCAGCAACATTATTTCATAGGGATATGATCATGAAGTATTTTTTATGGTCATTCTCTCCCTTCCGCTGTCTTGTAAGAAGGGTATGCTTCAGTTTCTGGCGAAAGAATGTGCACACTCACTGGTTAACCACTAAGAGGACTAAGCTGCCCAGTAAAAGTGGGTTGGGTAAACTGACCAGGCTCTACATGACCCCATTAGGTTGACTGGGCCGTAAAACCTGAACACAAACAAATGTTCATTTGGAGACAAATAGGTAGTCATGCGGAGCTGATTACAAACAAGCGGAGTATTAGGACATTTTCTACAAACCTCTACGCAAGATACTGATGGTAAGTGCGCATAAGCATGCGGAGCTAGTTACGAAAAACTACGCAGTCATGCGGAGATGATTACGAACCAGCGGAGTATTGGGACATTTTCTACGAAACTTTATGCACCATACAAATGGTAAGCTTGCTTAAGCATGCGGAGCTAGTTACGAACAACTACGCAGTCATGCGGAGATGATTACAAACCAGCGGAGTATTGGGACATTTTCTACGAAACTTTACGCAACATACAAATGGTAAGCGTGCGTAAGCATGCGGAGCTAGTTACGAACACTTACGCAGTCATGCGGAGATGATTACAAACCAGCGGAGTATTGGGACATTTTCTACGAACCTTTACGCAAGATACGAATGGTAAATATGCGTAAGCATGCGGAAATTTCATCCCAGTACTCCGCTTGTTACGAAAGTGCGTAGCTCATTCCAAATGTGGTGGTAATCGTAGAGATTTACGCATTCTCCGCTCTGTTTTCCATTTTTCAGTAAAAAATTGCTTCGTAGTAAATGTCCCAATACTCCGCACAATATTTTCTTCGGAGTTATTCGTAGTTGCACGGAATCCTTCGGAAATTTGAGGTACGGGTAGTGTGCAAATTTTATTTTATAATAGGTATATTTTCTGCAAATAACCAAAGTTATGGCCATATGGGCTTGTTTTTTTTTTTGTTGTTTTTTTTTAACATCTTCTTTTATTAGATTTGCTAGGAAATGTTGCCATTATTAAGTCTTTATAAATACATTTATTAAATGATACAGAATTAAGAAGCTTGAGTAATATCAAAACTTATAAAGTAAAACTTAATTTTTTTTTTTTTCTTTTTTTTTTTTTTTTTTTAATTCTCTTCTGAGTTGGCTCCCTTGAAGAACAAAAATAAAATCAGTATAAAACAAGTTAAAGGTTTACAAAAAAATTTCTTGCAGCATTTTTTTTTTTTGGGGGGGGGGGAGGTTGTTTAGTTTTGTTTTGTTATTGTTTGGTCCGATATTGAAGTATAGGAAAAACAAATCAGCCAAAGGCTCATATGAGCTTATAATATAGCCATGCTTCTGTCGTGTGTCTTCCATCCAAAAGCACTTCTCCCTAGATGCAGCAAACTTCTCCCTATTTTCCCAGGAGGGAGAAGTCACTTCTCCCTTAATTTCTGGGCCAGCTTGGACCCTTAAGTTACACTTGACCAAATATCAGCAGAGCTATGCCCCAATGAAAATGTTTAAATTTTTTTTTTGTCATTCCACTTACATGTACAGTTTATCATTACGAAAACACGCCTATTCAAATATATAGACAATTTCACTTCCAAAAACTGAAAATTTTCAGGTAAAAAACTCTGATATTTTTCTTATTTCTGCTAAAACCATAGATTGTGGGTACTCGCTAAAACCATAGATTGTGGGTACTCGTTAGAACTGCCTCGGCGAGGCAGTTCTAACGAGTACCCACAATCTATGGTTTTAGCAGAAATAAGAAAAATAATGTATACCCCTGTCAACCCCAGTTTTACTACATAAAAGTGGGGTTTAAGGGGGTCAAAATTATATAGATATGTTTTCATGATGATATCCAGAGCACTGAATTATACAGGAGTCAGTTCGTGTGCTACATGTACATCTTATTACTTGCCACGGGAGTATAATGCCCCACTTGGCGGAGCTCTTGTTCACCCTCAGTATATAGACAATGGATTTTGGCTCCTGTGACTTTTGCCCCAGCAGGTGTGACGCAGCCTTCCGCGGAATTCTGTTTATTTTTATTTATACGCATTATTTTTATGCAGCAAGTTCATGCTTTACCATATTTACCCATAATTATTGGAACAGACAGGCATTGGCAAACAGTGTAGACAGGGGTGGATACAGGATGATTTCCCAGAGGGTTCAGTTTGATCAAATTTCCATACTTACTTTACCTATTCGGACAGACAGGCTTGAGCTAACAGTGTAGACCAAGATCAGATGCTATCTGCTCAGGGTCTACACCCTGCGCCAAGCAAGGTGTGTGAATACATGTATATAGAATAAATATTGGGTCCCAAATTTAACAGTCAAGTTTATGTTCAAATTTTGGGACAAGTATTGTAAGGAATTGAAGTAACCCAATATTTAGAGTAAATATGGTATTTTTTCATGTACAAATTGGATTTGAATCCCTTTCATTGTGATTATTGACAGTTTTCTAACAGCAATACAAAGTAAAACCCTGCAGGTATAAAGTAAATCCATAAAGCATGATGAAACATGCATTATATGAGTGAATAAAAGTATTTTCTATTTGAAGATTTTCAGGGTTTTTGTTTTTGAGCTATGTAATCTTGACTTACTGCCAGTTGATTACATGTGTATAAAATTACCACATAGTGATAAGTTGTAATTAGGACTAAGGAAATTTGTAAGTTGATCCTTTTCATTATATATAAAATTAGATATGTTATGCTTGTCTTGTTGCAAACAACAATAATATATAAAAAAAATGTGAATGTTGCTCAAGGTAAGGCATTTTTTTCATAGAAAATGTAATAATTTAACCCATTGTATATTGAATAGACTCTCCCACACTATATATTGGAAGAGTCCAATTTCAATTTTAGGTATGTCCAGCTATAAGATTTACATATTCCTAGAGAAAAATGGCTATACTATTTGGTAACAGTTGAGACCCTGATCAGAGGCTGCATTCTGCGATGTCTGATCTGGGTCTGCATTGTTTGCCGGTTACCCTTTTACGGGTTTCCCGACTACAATGGGTTAAAGTTTTCTTATTTCTCCTTCAGGGTGAGGGGCTTTTAATGGGTATTTACAACATACATTTGTATGAAGGAATAAGAAAAAAAATTATCTGGAGATCCCACTTATGTAGAGTTAAAATTGCTTACATTAAATGTCCTAAAATTGCTTACATTAAATGTCCTAAAATTGCTTACATTAAATGTCCTAAAATTGCTTACATTAAATGTCCTAAAATTGCTTGCAGTAAATGCCCTAAAATTTTGAACACTTTATTCCATAATGTTTTTCGTCTAAAATTTGCTTGTTATGCTGTTGTTTCTTAAAATACTCAGTGGAATGGCAAACAGTGTAGACTCTGATCTGGGTCTGCACTGTTTACACATGCCATTTTGTCAGCCACTTTGGTGTACGAAATTTTAGGACATTTACCGTATATGCACTTTAAATTCTAACAGACAACTGTAAACATACACTCTGTCTTTCTGTCCCTGTTGTTAATGCAAACAGTGTAGACTCAGATCAGATGCGACATTCTGCAGAATCTGATCTGGCTCTGCACTGTTTGGCAATTACACTGCGGATTATAGTTTCTGATACAATGCATACAATGTCATGGTGATACCAAGATAATGCATACATGTATTTTTCTTATTCCTCCGCAAACAAATATAGCTCTTGATAAGGCGCTTTTTTTCAACCAAAAAGTATCTATATTTTTCTTACTTCTGGATGAAAACCTATGTTGTGGGAACCCATTAGAGGTGCCTCGATGAGGCGCCTCTAATGAGTACCCACAACATGTTTTCGTCGAGAAATAAGAAAACTATTTACCTGATACCCACTCTTATCTAGACCTACAAAATATATTGGATAATCATTAGATGTGTTTCTGATGAGTGCCACAACTTAATATATTTTCATAGAGAAATAAGAAAAAAATGTGGCCCTGATAAAGTTTAAAATTTCATCTTCCATAGCATATCATACGATGACTAACACATTTCAGTCTGGAAACCCCCAAAAGGGTATTATTGACAAACAGATCAGATGGCTGCAGCACATGATCAGGATCTACACTGTTTGCATTACATACAAGAATAAAAAACATAGTAATATTAAAAACTAACCAGACAGTCTGCTATTGATCTGAATCTGATTGGAACTAGACCAGTCCAAAGAGTTGTGGTAGAAGAATTCACTCAACATAAATTGGCTAAACACAGGCTCAGTTTGAAAAGGGAATTAATTGTCACATATGCTTATGTCAGCATGCGCAATACAGGCATCCAGTTTTTATCAAGATAGGCAGACAATTTACATGAATTGTCCAGACTTCTCTATGATTTTTTTTTTTTTTTTAACATTGACTGCTGCATGAAATTTTGTGATTGATGCTTTAAGTGTTGAGCTATTTCAGTATTGATACAAGTGCAAAATTTGTAGGAGATGATATTCATTTGTTTTATTTGTCATAGAAAATAAGTACTGACAATCCATGTGAATCATTATGAATTTTCTGTGAAAACAAAATAAATAAATAAAAAAAATAAAAGTGTTGTCTGCTAGAATTGTGATTGGCACTTCATTACAAAAATATGCCTATATAATGTTGACCCCCTTAAACCCCGCTTTCATATAGTAAAACTGGGGTTTACAGGACTATACATTATTGTTCTTTTTTCTGCTCAAAATATAGATTTTGGATACTCATTAGAACTGCCTCACTGAGGCAGTTCTAATGAGTACCCACAATCTATATTTTGAGCAGAAATATGTAAAATATCCAAATTTTTATCTGAAAATTTTCATTTTTGGTGGTAAAATTTTCAGTATATTTGAGTAGGCTTTTTTTTTTTTTCATAATGTTATGGGTTAAACTGGTGGAGTGAAATACACCTCAGCCAGAATCAATACTAGTATCCATAGGTGTTGTGTATCTTATGTCACCGGGGCGTCTAACTGATATTGGCTTACAGTTGGGCAAGGCCTGCTATCCTTGTAGCAGGTAAGGGTAGAGGGGGAATGTTTTTATTTCTTCTGTTTCTTCACTTTCGTTCCTGTTCCTCTTTCTTCCCTGTTCCTCTCTTTCATCTCTTCGACTATCTCTTCTATCACTCTTCTCCCTTTCTCTGGGAGACGACACAAAATGACCCACAAGGGTTGACGTGTCGTTAAACCCCAACACAATCAATCAAAAGTATCCATAGGGTACTAGAACCTGAACCAAACCTCCAGATAAGAGGGGTATCCAGACAATTTTTTTCTTATTTCTGCAAAAATTTCATAATTATGTTTTGGGTACTCAGAATTAAGTACTCAACAAGTCTTTTCTAACGAGGATCTAGACAAGTTTTTGTTGAAAAATAAGAAAAAAATACCATTACATTTTGGTTGGTTGAAAAAAGTGTCTGTAATCCAGAGATATATCAGGACATCAGATTATTGACTTTGTCAGTTATAATTGCTTAACCTTTGGTTTGCTGATCAGTAAATCAGATGATGGTACATTAGCCCATTTAGACTGAATAAACTTGCACACACTATACATGTATATTGGAAGTTAACAGGTACATTGTATGTCAGGGTATGTGATTTAGATATTCCTAGAGAAAAATGGCTAAACTACTTGCTAACAATGGAGACCCTGATCAGATGCCACATTATGTGGCATCTGATCTGGGTCTACATTGTTTGCCAGATACCCTTTTAAGGGTTTCCAGATAAAATAGGTTAACCTTTAAATTAGGTTTACTGATCCTTAAGTCACATGATGATACAGTAGCAGAGTTGCTAAGGAGGGGTATTTGATGATGCATGTAAGTCTGTTCATATGTTGTGGGTTCAATGTACATATTAGAAGCATCTTTGCAAGGTGCTTTTAATGAGTACCAACAACAAATGTTTTTTATGGAGAAATAAGAAACACTCCTCCTTATTAACTTGTCAGTTACATATCAATTTTTTTTCTTATTTTTTTTTATCACTGAAAATAGGGATTTGTCAAAGAAAAAAGGATTTTGCACTTGCAAAAATCATCTCATGAGGAGACAACTACTCCCATGAACATAATGAAGCATGAAACCCAATGATCACAATAAGTAAAGAAAAAATATTTTTGAAATAGTAAATCCATGCACAGGTGAGTGGATGCACCTGAATGATTTTAGCCGGCCTCGGTGGCTCAGTTGGATGCGCATCTGACTGGAGACCAGGAGGTCGCCGGTTCGACCCCCACCAAGGTCAACAACATTCTTTCATGGAGATTGATCAGAAATATTTTCTACGGTCATTCTCTCCCTTCCGCTGATTCAAGAAGGGCAGTTGTCAGTTTCTGGCAAAAGAATGTGCACAATACTGGTTAACTGCTTAGAGGACTAAGCCTGCCCAGTAAACGTGTGGTTAGGTAAACTGACCACACTCGACATGACCCCATTGGGTTGACTGGGCCGTAAAACCGCAACACAAACAAAAACCTGAATGATTTTACCTCCATTTTTTTTAAAGATAGGCAATTTTTGGCTGACAGGAAATCTTTGAAAAAAGGGGCTCCTTTTTAAAGAAAGGATTTGCTCCCAGAAGATTTTGTTTTAAAATTAAGGGGAATGTAGGGATTATTTTTGTCTGATTTTGAGAGATTTGCTCATTCCTTTGCCAAAATTGATATCTACTTTGTTATGTAGTTATCTCCACTGAAGCAGAAATCTGTAGACTTGTCCTTGTGCCTTCCATAACTCTGATACTCTTAAGAAAGATTTTGATAATACTTGGTAGGAATTAAGAGGCGGGCCAGAAGGCATGTCGCTTGCAAGAGAGACAACTCCAAATTTCTTCTTTATTAAATAGTTATCTCCCCTGAAGCCGAAATCTTGTGCAGGCCATAACTCCCATACTGTTTAAGATAATTTGATAATATTTGGTAGGGATAAAGAGGAGGACCAGTAGGTATGTCATGTGCAAGAGAATCAACTCTCACCTTCTACATTATGTAATCACCCCTGAAGTAGAAATCTTATGCAGGCCATAAGTCCCATACTGTTTGAGAAATTTTGATAATATATTGTACATGTAGCTATATAGGTCAAGAAATTGTATTGCATGCAAGAAGATCAACTCTTGCTCCATTCTTTTCCTAGTTACCTCCCCTGAACAAATTTCTAAGCCAAATTTTTGTGCTCTCCATAACTTCTTAATGGTTTGAAATATTTTGATAATATTTTGTAGAGGCATAGGTAAGGACTAGAAGGGCTGTCACATGCAAGTGAGACAACTATTTGATAGGGACATATACATGTATCAGGTCAAGTGAGAGTGTTGCATGCAAGAAGGACAACTCTTGCTTTATTCTTTTTTCTAGTTTCTCCCCAGAATGAATTCCTAAGCCATATTTTTGTGCACTCCATAACTTATTAATGGTTTGAAATATTTTGATAATATTTTGGTACAGGCAAAGATTAAGGACCAGAAGGCATGTCACATTATAGTTACCCCCCCAGCCCCCCCTCCCCCAACCCCACCCCCCAACCCCACCCCCAACCCCCTGAATAAATTTCTAAGCCAAATTCTTGTGCACTCTATAACTTTTTAATAGTTTGAAATATTTTGATAATATTTTGTAGAGGCAAAGATAAGGACCAGTAAGCATGTCACATGCAAGAGAGACAGCTCTCACTTTTTGTTATATACTTATCTCCCCTGGAGCTAAAATCCTGTGCGGGCTATAACTTGCATACTGTCTGAGATAATTTGATAATATTTTGGTGGAACATACATCCACTCAAGTAGGAGTGTCACATGCTAGAATGGCAACTCTTGCTCAGTTGTTTTTCTTGTACACTCCACTGAATACATTTCTAAGCCAAATTCTTGTGCATTCTGACTTCTTAATGGTTTGAAATAATTTTGATAAAATTTGGTTGAGGCATAGATAGGGACCAGTAGGCATGTTATGTGCAAGAAAGGCAACCTAGTTGCCTTCCCTGAATGAATTTCTAAGCTAAATTCTTGTGTATGTGGTTTGAAATATTTTGATAATATTTAGTAGTGGCATAGATAAGGAACAGTAGGCATGTCATGTTCAAGAGTACTCTCAGTTTCTCCATTATGTACTTATCTCCCCTGATGCCGAAATCTTGTGCAGGCCATAACTCCCACACTGTTTGAGATAACTTGATAATTTTTGGTATGGACGTATATCATGTCAAGTAGGCATGTCACATGCGAGAAGAACAGCTTTTGCTCTGTTGATTTTTTACACCAATAAATATATAGCAAAAGTATCTTTACCTTTACAAGGCAGTTACTTTTGCTATTATTTCTGAAGTAATACACTCACACCTTCAAACTATTTACAAATATTGTGTATCCTGTACAAGTAATCACATCAGAAGTCACTAATAGATGATTTTTTACAAAAATCAAAAAAATAACAGAACATGCAAAAATAAAATCATTTGCAGTACACCTATTATTGTTTTCACTTATTATTTTGGTCACATTCCATACTATCTTTGCATCTTTTTACTTTGCTCTGTTTCAATATTTCCATGATACCTGATTGAAATATATACTAAATTTAGAAATGACGGTTTGGTGATGGCTATTTATTTTTTGATAGCTACATGTATTTATTTTTGCTCCAGATAAGAGTAGGTATCAGGTAAATGCAATGTAGTTTTCTTATTTCTCCATAAAAACACATGTTGTGAGTACTCATTAGAAGAGCCTCAATGAAATGCTTCTAACGAGTACCCACAACATTTGTTTTCTCAGAGAAATAGGATGAATATCAGCCATTATCAGGGCTCAGTTGTTCAAAACTAACGATGTTGTTAGTTAACATATCATTAAAACTGTTATCATTACATATGGTGCACACAAACTAATAGTTTTGCTGAAAAAATGTGAGTAGCTTTTGCATTTGCAAAAGCTACTCACATTTTTGTTTTTCAGCAAAAATAACTCTGAATTAGATATTGTACTTATTAGAAAAGTTAACATTTTGACCCACTAATGAGCTTGTTAAGCTAACGATGCTTTGAAAAACTAGGCCCAGTTCTTTTCAGTTGATGATGTTATTCAAATTGATAAAACATTTATACTCCCAGCATACAAAGTATGCCGAGGGATATATATTTTTCGTCCATTCCATTAGTCCGTTTGTCTGTCCATCTGTCCTTCCCTCTGTCCTTCTGTCTGTCCGGATGTGATTCAGTCCGTTAACCCTTTCTATAACCAAGTTTTACTTCGAAGTTGTTTGATTACTTTTAACTCTGCAGCCACTGAGCAAAAACTTTTCTATTTGGTATAGGGGTACCTGGGAGGGTTCTCTTCCATTCTACATCTATGAACCCCTGGGTCATGCCCCCGGATGGAGCTAGAGGTCAAAATCTAGGACACCCCAATAAAGTAGTATATTGCAGTTTGTTTATACAAACAACTTCTTATTAAAGAAGGATGGGTATCAACATGTTTATCACATCAACATTCAATGTAATAAGGTCAAGGTCATTGTGACCTTATTTTCATGCTTCAGTGATTTTGACTTGTATTTTGAAGCCTATTTCATGGATTAATGCCTCAGTAAAGTAGTATGTTGCAGTTTGTTTATACAAACAATTTCTTAAAGAAGGATGGGCATCAGACATGTTTATCACATCAACATTCAGTGTAATAAGGTCAAGGTCATTGTGATCATATTTTCATGGTCCAGTAATTTTGCCTCATATCTTGAATGTTAATTGATTTATGAACATCATTATTTATATTTCATAGTCCAGTGATTTTATGTTATATTTTGAACACTATTTGATGTATTACTATCATGTTTTGGGATCATGTGACCTATATTTCATAGCCCTGTGATTTTGTCTTATAGAAGAACAGAACAGAAGAACAGAACTTTATTATGCAATAAATCTCAGGCTACATACAAGTAGCATATGAGAAAAAATAATCAGTAGTAGCATACAAAAAACTGACGGTCACAACAAGAACTGTGAATTGTAAATATAATGATATTCGCATTGTACATGTATAGATCTGAAAGCGTACCAGAGAAAAAACTGATCGTATTAAAGGACCAACAGCAAGGCCTCACCGCGTCGTCATCTGCAGAACACAGATGATGTCGGGGTAAGGTCCAGCTCTTGGACTTCACGATAGGGTGAGTTTGGAGCTGGAGCTTGGGGTGTACATTGAAATACCACAAGCTAGATGTGTACTGATTGTTAAGTTTGTCTAAGATTAAGGTTATTGGACATGCTTTCAGTATAGTGTCAATTGGCACACGCATCGTCGATCCAGCGTTGACTCGTCAACGAATCAACGTTGCTGCGGCGCTGCGTGTCCGTTGGGAACGTTTACCTATCATATTTCAAAGTAAGAAATTCATGCTGGCACATATTTGCACTGGTTATAAATAGCATTTTTAGTTTCCTGTAAAAGGAAAGGGTACATGTACTTGTGTACAAACAGTCTATATAAGATGTGTACAAGATGGGTATTAACTGCCAAAAAAAATACTTGTATAATTTCGATATTCCGGACAGGAGCCCACGTCGGGGTGATAATAGAAGACCAAATATAGCTAATGCACTTTACGTTAGTAGATCACATCAGCAATCGTAAGAGAATGGCAAGTCATTTGTAAGTCGTTGCTCCTCGAACATTAAAACAACAGAACTAAACACCTATGCAATTCGTATCTTTTTTCAGGAAGTATAGGAAATTTCCAATAATTTTTGTAGGCGGGTCATATTGATGTTTACACCTGTCAGTGGATTGTCAACTTGACCTATTCATGCTTAAATCGTGCTAGTTATATCCGGGTCAGCATAAGTGTCCTGTTTTGTTGTTTTTTCTGTGTGTCGAGCTGGTTTGTGAATGGATTATGTATCTATCTAACGTATCTGTTTGCAAATACGGAGTTATGTTTTCAGTGATACCAATACATGTATAAAGGTAACTCTCTCAAACGAATCCGGAGCGACGGGGAAAGTGATCTAATTCTTTAGTCCTCTGGAATACATGTATATTTTCAAGACTGGCTATTTATTACATTTTGGAAATCGTTTTTTCTGCATCTCGTTCCCGATCCCTCCTGATTCGTCATTCCAATGATTGAAAGAAGGTGACCCAGAAAATCCGCCCTTTCGCTGTTTCATGGATCACGTTAAAATTCGTAAAATTCGCCAATACATGTAAATGCATCTATAGACATTCTCAGTGGGCACATAACGTTGAAACAACGTCGAATCATTACTGATCCGACGCTATTTCAACGTCGTGTGTCTGGTGGTTTCTCACTGAGTATCAGCTACTAATTAGTAACTATTTTCTTGACAAATATGTTTAGAAAGAGAATTAAAAAAAAAAAAAAAAAAAAAAAAAAAAAAAAAAACATTTGGATATGAATAACTGCGAAAATGGCGTTTTTCCCAAGTCTCACTTTCTTTGAACATAATTAAGTTTCATCAGGTAAACAGATGACCGGTCAATCTAGCATGAGCCGTGAAGGGCTCAAAGAGTGAACATATCCATCCCGCGACGGGGGCTCCGCTCATGAATAAACAGTGCTGGTTTTACCAACGTCTTTGCCGGCCCATCGGGGGATGTTCGTTCAGGTCTGTGCGCATGCTCAGTCTCAACCGAACAGTCACCGCTCGCACTTGACCGAAAGACACCGTTCAGCCTGATGAGCTTCCTATCCTGCATGCACCATAAGAATACCGTCAAATTTCCGTCGATTTGACGTTGTGATGAATAACATTTACAGTGTAAAGCTAATACATGCAAATATATAGCCATTATGAGGAATCCAAGTAATTATATAGTTACTGTACGGGTGCGCGTTTCAGACACGCAAGTGGTCCCACACGAGTGCGCATTTAGTATGAAATCCATTAAACAAGCCTTCGGCGAGTTTCATAGATTTCCTGCAAAATGACAATGGGTATATTAATCGTATGACCATTTAAAGACAGTATTATCGCTTCAGATGTGACAGAAATGCATATATGACGTGAACGTTGTCACAAAGCTACCGACATATAAATATAAATATATCAATGGCATCATAATTTCGAGATACATGCAAATTGCATTGCAAGAGCACGGAACATTATATGAAACTAAGTGTAACAGGAGTACTGAAAATATCATTAATGGAGTCATCTCACGGGGTAGTGGCACCTGTCGCATACGGAAACAGCAAAGCTCAGGCGCATCTGCGCATCCGCGCAGTATCACCTGTGCCACCGCTGTTCGCACACACAAAAGGGTGAATGGAAAGTGCCACTATCTCGTGAGACGGCTCGATTATACACATTTTGGTCTATGTAACATTAGCAAATTTATTCATAATTATTTTCATGAACTTAGACAATTTAGTAAGAATATTTTTATTTGTACTGGCAAGTAAGTGTTGAAATTTTATTATATTTGTTCTTGTGTAAAAATACTGCATTAGGAGTTCTTTTCGGTCTGTCTCGAAAAAGCTACACTTCAAAAGATAGTGAAAATCATCGCCGATGTCGTTTAGGTTACAAAGGGGACATTTTCTCTCACCAAATGGTGTATTGTTCCATCGGCCAATTTCGACGGGTAACTTATAATTTGAAGTTCTAAATTTGACAATTGGAAGATAGACATTACGATCAAGTGTTGTAAAATAACTTTCAAAATTTAAATTTTGCTTGAAAACACTGTAATTTCTTCCCTTTGACGATAATTGGAGTTTGGCGGTCCATTCTTGGGTATATATGTCATTTAGTCTATTGGAAATTCTTTCTTTTGTTGCTTTCGGGTTTTCTATAAAATTCTGATTGAAAAGGCCTGGTTCTCCTACTTATAGCTCCCACTATTATTTTGATACCTAAATGTCATATTTACATAAAATGACACAGTGTGGCCCAAACTTTTACCTCAAAGTAAATATAAATCAATATAACCTATATTTCATGGTCTAGTGATTTTGCTTAATAATTATTTAATGGATTAACATCATAGATGGTATAATGCATCAGTGTGACCATCAGATTAACTTCTCAAGTATATGTAGGTCAATGACCTATATTTTATGGCCCAGCAAATTTGCGTCATGTCTTGAAGACTATTTATTTACCCCAGGAAAGTTGTACTTGGGGTGATAGACCAGTGTCACTCAGAGACTGACATTGTAAACTATATCTTGCCTTATATCATTGTCATTAACTTTAAAATATTCTGTAATTAAGAAATGGTGCCGGCCAGAGGTATTTGTGACCCTCTGGGCACTTGCTCTAGTTTTACATCAGTTTAATGAGTGTCCCTACATTATACACTGATAGAACACTTGAATTTAGAGCTCACCTTTGACAGTCATTCAAAGTTCTGAAATCTACAGACTAGCTCCACAGCATCCAGTCTGGGTCTAATGTCTTGTACGGTCTTATTGTATTATGTACAACCATTGTCTCATGTCATGCTGGTGGACTTTGTGATCTAATTGGGATTCCTAGCATGGTCACTATGTGCCTCTGGTTTCTGGTCACATTGAAAATATGCTTTATAATCATCATCACCGTCATCGTGATCATCATCATAATCTGTATCATCATCAGCAGCAGCACCAGCAGCAAAATAATCTGCATCATCAGCATCATAATCTGCATCATCAGCATCTGCATATCAAAACATCAGCATCATAACCTGCATCATCTTCATCATCATCATCATCATCATCATCATCATCATCATAATCTGTATCCATCATCATCATCACTTTCATCATCAGATAGAAAGCACTTTCTCAGGAAACTTAAACAGGAATGCTACCTGCTGTGAATGAGGGACAGTAGCCAAACATCACTTAATATATTTTTCTTTTAAAAAAAAAAAAAAAAGGGAAGCGATATTTCAGATATTGATACTTTTAAGCTCACCTGAGCATGAAGTGCTCATGGTGAGTTATTGTGGTCAATCAATTTCCGGTGTGCCTCGTGCGTCATTTGTCGTGCGGCGTCAACAATTGCTTTGAAAACCTACTCCTCCTACACCCCTGGGCTAATTGACTCAATACTTGGTAAGCATCTGGGTGACTTGTAGATCAAAAATAGCTAAAATCGTTCCGATCAGAAATCCAAGATGGCTGCCATCTTGAAAATCTATTTTTCGCTTCTTTTTAGTCAAAAGGCTAATTGACTCCAAACTTAGTAGGAAGCATCAGGGTGACTTGTAGATCAAAAATAGCTAAAATCATGCCGATCAGAAATCCAAGATGGCCACCATGGCGGCTATCTTGAAAATCTATTTTTCGCTTCTTCTCCTAAACCCAAAAGCCAATTGACTCAAAACTTAGTAGGAAGCATCAGGGTGACTTGTAGATCAAAAATAGTAAAATAGTTCCGATCGGAAATCCAAGATGGCCGCCATCTTGAAAATCTATTTTTCGCTTCTTCTCATGAACCGAAAGACCAATTGACTCGAAACTTGGTAGGAAGCATTTGGGTGACTTGTAGATCAAAAATAGCTAAAATCATTCCAATCGGAAATCCAAGATGGCCTCCATTGCCGCCATCTTGAAAATCTATTTTTCGCTTCTTCTCCTCAAGCAAAAGGCCAGTTGACTCCAAACTTGGTAGGAAGCATCGGGATGACTTCTAGATCAAAGTTAGCTAAAATCTTGCTGATTGGAAATCCAAGATGGCCACCATGCGGCCATCTTGAAAATCTATTTTTCACTTCTCCTCAACCTAAAAGCCAATTGACTGGAAACTTAGTAGAAAGCATCAGGGTGGCTTGTAGATCAAAAATAGCTAAAATCGTTCTGATCGGAAATCCAAGGTGGCCGCCATGGCCTCTATCTTGAAAATCTATTTTTCCCTTCTTCTCCTGAACCAAAAGGTCAATTGACTCGAAACTTGGTAGGTAAAGCATTGCTGTGACTTGTAGATCAATATTAGCTAATCTTGAAAATCTATTTTTGCTTCTTTTCCTAAACCCAAAAGCCAATTGACTCAAAACTTGGTAGAAAGTATCAGTATGACTTGTAGATCAAAAATAGCTAAAATCGGTGCGATCGGAAATCCAAGATGACGGCAATGGCTGCCATCTTGAAAATATATTTTTCACTTCTTCTCCTGAACCAAAAGGCCAACTGACTCTAAACTTGGTAGGAAGCATCAGGGTGACTTGTAGATCAAAAATAATGCTGCTTGGAAATCCAAGATGGCCGCCCTGGTTTCCGTCTTGAAAATATATTTTTCGCTTCTTCTCCTAAACCCAAAAAGCCAATTGACTTGAAACTTGGTAGGAAACATCAGGGTGACTTATAGATTGAAAATGGCTAAAATCCTTCCAATTGGAAATCCAAGATGGCCGCCATGACATCATCTTGAAAATCTATTTTTCACTTCTTCTCCTGAACCGAAAGGCTTATTGACTTTAAACTGGTTAAAAGGTAGGAAGCATTGGGGTTACTTGTAGATCAAAAATAGCTAAAATCGTCCCTGTAGGAAACCCAAGATGGCCACCATGACAACCATCTTGAAAGTCTATTTTTGCTTCTTCTCCTGAACTGAAAGGCCAATTGACTCGAAACTTGGTAGAAAGCAATGGGGTGACTTGTAGATCTAAAATAGCTTAATTGTTTGGATTGGAAATCCAAGATGGCCACCATGGTGGCCATTGAAACTCTTTTTTCGCTTATTTTCCTGAACCAAAGGGCCATTTGATTTGAAAATTGGTAGGAAGCATCGGGATGACTTGTAGATCAAAAATAGCTAAAATCGTTCTGATCGGAAATCCAAGATGGCGGCCATCATGAAAATCTTTTCACTTCTTCATCTGAACTGAAAGGCCATTTGACTCGAAACTTGGTAGGAAGCATTGGGGTGACTTGTAGATCAAAATAGCTCAAATCGTTTCGATAGAAAATCCCAAATTGCGGCCATGGCTGCCATCTTGAAAATATATTTTTAACTTTTTCTCCTGAACCTAAAGGGCAATGGACTCAAAGTTCATTGGAAGTATCAAGGTGACTTGTAGATTAACAGTAGCTAAAATCATTTTGATTGGAAATCCAAGATGGCTGCCATCTTGTTTTTGTTTATTATATTTCCCTGTCACTGTGCTGTTTACATGTATATAATCATGGTTCTTCAGAAACCACTTAGCCAATTGCCACCAAATTTCACATTGATCCTATTGTTGAAATGTGATTGAGAGTTTGTTCAAATGATCACTCTTCGTTGACTGTCATGCTATATAATTATATTCTTCTTCAAAATTAGATGATCTTTTCATTAGTTGTGATGACAGGATTGGAAAAAATGTTGCATAACATCTACATATCTGCAGTGGCTATGTCAATCAGGTGAGCGATCCGTAGCCAATGGGCCTCTTTCTTAATATTCCCAGAAAATAGGCTTTGACAGTTCATGCAAATTGTCTCCTTAGAAGACAGTTTGCATGAAATGACAGCCTAGTTTCATGGAAAAGTATGTAAAAATATTTCAAAAGAGGCAGGTGACATTCTATCTTTTTTTTTTTTTTCTTACAATAAATTATAAGGCTTGACACTTCATATTGTCTTCTAAGCTGGTGATTTCATGAAATTTCAAGCCCTATTTTCTTGGACAAATTAAAAGGTAAATATTGTAGAATGTCATCTACTGCTGTTGTGACTGGAAAATTATGTGACATTTGATGTGAAAAAAAAATCTCTGTAGAAGAAATAATTTTATTCTGCTTATCTTTTTCACTTATGGTAAATGTCCTAAACATTTTGAACACCAGAGTATCTAACAAAATGACATATGCAAACAGTGCAGACCCAGATCAGACTGCTCCTGAAGGAGCAGTCTGATCAGGGTCTACACAGTTTGCCATTCCATTAAGTATGTTAAGCAGTAGTTACATAAAAAGCAAAATTTAGACCAAAATGGTATGGAACAAAGCGTTCGAAATTTTAGGACAACCGTATACTGCCAGCCTATGTAGCCCAGTCAGAGGCACTTCTGACTGGCAATCAGGTCTGGTTTGATCTCTATTGGGTTCGGCGAAATCTTTTGTCGAGATTATCGTAAAATATTTTCTAATGTCATTCTCTCCCTTCCACTGATTTTAAAAAGGGCAGTTGTCAGCTTTTGACAAAATAATGTGTACAAGTACAGGGGTCATCCTAGAGCTTTCAGAGAGGGAGAAGTTTTGCGACAATTTCAGGATTTCAGGGAGAAGTCTTGGTCCAAGTTTTCGATTTCCCTATACATTCTATACATTTTCACTTCTCTCAGCTCAAGATAGGGAGAAGTAAACCAGCTTAGAGAGACTTTTTCTCCCAAATCGCCCTCTAGGATGACCCCTGCAAGTATACTGGTTAACTGCTTAGAGGACTACGCCTGTTGAGGAAAATTGTGGTTAGGTAAACTGACCAGCTCAATTTGACCTTACTAGTGTTGACTAGGCTGCAATTGGTGATCTCCAAACCAACCAAAACTATTCTTTTACTGTTTCAGATATTTACGAAAGACACAATAGAACAAGATGGGTAATTTTGGTGGACATGCCCTCCCTGGCTCATTCTTCATCATATTTGCCATCTGGTGGACTGTGATGGTCTTCAATAGATACTACAGCTCTAGGCGGAGGAATTCCAGGTTCACTTCAACAGCTATCTTCAACTGTCCTTGTCTCTGTGGGAAACTCAAAGACTGGCCAATAGAAGCTATCGTCAAAATTTTCTTTGTTTTTGTAGGATTTTCATTGGAGATCTATACAGGATTTAGTGGGGGTAGATTTGTCAATATTGGTAATGGACAGCATGCTACAATGTTCTTTTACTTTGGTTTCACAGGAATAATTGATATTCTCTTATATTTCAAAGCTCCACTCCCACCTGACATGGACTATGTATCAATGGTCATGGCCGTGATGTGTGAGGGACTACTTTTTAAATTCCATCTACATGGCAGGACAGATTTAGATGTTCTACTGCATACATTGCTTTTGTATGCAATTGCAGCCAACATATTGTCAGTTATTGCTGAAATGAAGTTCCGTCACAATGTTTTGTCCCCATTGTCAAGGGCCTACTTTCTGTTGCTGCAGGGTACATGGTTTTGGCAAGTAGGCTGGATACTTTATCCTCCTTTTGAATCTTCAGCTCGCTGGGATGAAGAAGACCATGAACAGATGATGATAGCTACAATGATGTTTGCCTGGCATGCATGTGCTGATTTATTGATAATGCTAGCTATAGGCGGTATTGTTGCCTGTTTCCACAGACGATTTGCGCCTTACATGGAGGAAGATGGCATGGCAATGAAGAGGTTGATACACACAGCTCCGAATGGTGAAACCAGAGTGAGGCTGAATGATGACAGTGACAGTGAATTAGAATTTGAAAAACCAATTGTTCAGTAGGAACAGTTTAAAAACCCTTACCATGATATGGGCCCATTCTGCAGATGGCGCCCTGATGATGTTTTTCTTCTTTTTCCTAGAAATAAGCATCTGACACTTCATGCAAATTGTCTGTTTAGTGTCAAATCCAGATTTTTAGGAAAAATAAGAGAAGTATTTCAAAATTTCATCTGCGAAAAAGTTTACCCAGCATGCAAAGTATTAAACCTTTTCCTGCTGAATAAATTAAGATGCCACAACCATTTCTATTTTTAAGCCAATTAGATTACTTGATCCAGGCAGTGATATATTTTTGGTTTTACTGAGTCCAAGGGACTCACATGATTGGTATTTCATGAGTCCCAGGATAAAATCAGGAGTCCTTAACATATTTCGAGCAGTGTTCTATTATATTTTGTGAGTTTTGGGACTCACATGTATAAATTTTGTGAGTCCCAGAGACAAGGTTGTGAGTATATGAAATGGGACTCGCAGGTAAAAAAATCACTGTCCAGGTTGTTGATATAAATTCACACACTTAATGGCAAACAGTGCAGATCCAGATCAGTTGGCTTCTGAAGAAGCCATCTGATCTGGATCTACACTGTTTGAAAAGGCAGCCATATCCAGGTTCAGCAGGACAAGGGTTGAAAATATACTGTATTTGTTTTCATTATTGGGACTGACAGGCATACACACATAGTGTAGATCGGATTTCCAGATAAGAGGGGGACATCCTATAAATATTTTTCTGACTTCTCAACAAAAATGTTTTGGGTGCTGATAGAAGCACCTAAGTAAGGCACTTCTAACCCATTGTAGTCGGGAGACCCATAAAAGGGTACTTGGCAAACAGTGCAGATCCAGATCAGACGCCGCAGAATGCGGCGTCTGATCAGGGTCTCCACTGTTTGCAAATAGCTTAGCCATTTTTCTCTAAGGATATGTAAATCTGATAGCTGGATGTACCTAAAATTGAAATTGGAGTCTTCCAATATATAGTGTGGGAGAGTCTATTCAGTCTACAATGGGTTATTGAGTACCACATGCTTCATAGCTCCAAATAAGCACCTTTTTCAGTAAAAAAAATATTGACATTTTCCACAAAAACAAATGTGGGCACTGATAGAAGGGCATCACTGAGGCAGTTCTGATGAGTACCCACCACTTGTTTTTTTTGGGGTGTTTTTTTTTTTTGTGGAAAAATCAGAAAAATATTTACCTGATTCCACCTGGTATCTGGAGCTATGTTTTCATGGAAAATTAAGAAAAATATCAATACATGTACTTTTCAGTTGAAATAAGTGCCTCATCTGGAGCTAAGCTAGATCGTGTTCAGATGCCTCAGAATGCAGCATCTCATATTTTTTTACATGCATCTAGCAGATTTTAGATACAAAAACAGGTAGTAAAATGTGAAGGTGAAAGTCTTCAATATTAACCCATTAAAGACTGATAAACTCTCACACACTATATATTGGAAGAGTCTGTTTTCGATTCTAGGTATGTCAGGTTATATGATGCAGATATTCTTGAAAAAAAATGGTTGAACTATCTGCAAACAGTGGAGGTCCTGATCAGATGCCCCATTCTGTGGTGTCTGATATGGGTCTGCACTGATTGTTAGTTACCGGTTTAGGGGGCTCAAGTCTTCAAGTGGTTAATTAACACTAAATTCAGGGGAAGATTTTTCAACCTTTATAAAGTGTAGGGGAAAGGTAATTTTCAGTATTGGAAGTGGACTTTGAAACTATAATGACTTTCACTGATTAACCCATTGTAGTTGGGATACCAGTAAAATGGTAATTGGCAAACAGTGCAGACCCAGATCAGACACTGCAGAATGCGGCGTCTGATCAGCATCTCCACTGTTTGCAAATAGTTTAGTCATTCTTCTCTAGGAATATCTAAATTTCATAGCCTGACATACCTAAAATTGAAATTGGACTCTTCCAATATATAGTGTGGGGAGTCTATTCAGTATAAAATGGGTTAAAATGGAAGCCTTCAAATATTAAGTGTAGGCAGTCAAGATGTTCAAATATTTAGAGTAAATACAGTAGATATACAGGCAAATACTTATAAATCTAAATCCATTACGAAAACATGCCTATTTAAATATATTGATAATTTCAATATCAAAAACTGAAAGTTTTCAGATAAAAATTCTAATATTTTTCATATTTCTGCTCAAAACATAGATTGTGGGTACTCGATAGAACTGCCTTGCCGAGGCGGTTCTAATGAATACCCACAATCTGATTTTTTGAGCAGAAATAAGAAAAATAATGTATACCCCTGTAAACCAGTTTTACTATATAAAAGTGGGGTTTAAGGGGGATCAGAATTATATAGGCATGTTTTTGTGATGTTTTTACATGAAAATAAGGAGCTCTAGACTATACGCACAGTATTCTAGATTACACGCACAAATATTAAGTAAAAATCATCACGAAAACATGTCTATATAATGTTGACTCCCTTGAACCTCACTTTTATCAAGTAAAACTGGGTTTTTCAGGGGTATACATTATTTTCTTATTTCTGCTAAAAAACAAAGATTGTGGGTACTCGTTAGAACCGCCTCACCGAGGCAGTTTTGACAAGTACCCACAATCTATGTTATGAGCAGAAATATAAAAAATCAGAATTTTTATCAAAAAATTTTCTGTTTTTGGTTGTAAAATTTTCAGTATATTTGAATAGGCTTGTTTTCGTAATGTGGTTGCGAAATAGCCAATTTCACACAACTTCCGCACTTTTCTAGTAATTTACTTGTAATCCAAGTCACATGGCACTATGATAATGACTAAATCAGCCAATCAATCTTGGAATAAGAAACATGGTGGGCACTTCAGCTTTAAGCAAGACTGAGCCAGTGCCAATAGAGTGCATCATCTTTCCAATGCTCATGAAAAGAACTTATGTTATTTCCTTTAATTTGAAGGCTTTTGCAACCCTTTATGGCGCAGGGTAGGCATTATCGCAAAAAATCACTTCACTTCACCAAGCATTATTAAATACTGGGCACAGCCATTTTGCTTTTAACCCAGCTTTGATTGGTCAGTGAAACTTCTCTTCAAAAAGAGTCGTAAATATTCGGTCATTTCGGTTAAAAGTTGGAGTGAAATCGGCTATTATCGAAATAATGTTTCCTGGAATGAAATCCAACTGATTGTTAATGATATTATTACTGTTATTATTCCTTGTTATCATTATTAGTTTTGATAATTTTCATGCTTAACCCATTGTAGTGGAGAGACCTGTAAAAGGTAATTGGCAAACAGTGCAGACCCAGATCAGATGCTGCAGAACGCAGCATCTGATCAGGGTCTCCACTGTTTGCAAATAGTTTAGCCATTTTTCTCAAGGAATATGTAAATCTCATAGCCGGACATATCTTGAAATTGGACTCTTCCAGTATATAGTGTGGGAGAGTCTATTCAGTCTACAGTGGGTTAACCCTTCTCATGCTGAATTAATTAAGATGCCATGCCCACTTCTAATTTCCAGCCAATCAGATTACTTGATGTGGGTTTTTGATAGAAATTCACATATTTAATATCAAACAGTGCAGACCCAGATCAGTTGGCTTCTTCAGAAGCCAACTGATCTGGATCTGCTTTGTTTGCTAAGGCAGGGCATGTCATGCTCAGCAAGAGCAGGGTTAATGGGCCTGTATACACTTGGTAGAATTTCCGCTATGTATACAAGGAAGACAACTTTTATGACTTTCTGTTTGGAGTTATGAAAAGTGATTTACTCTTGAAGGAAAGAATTTGCTCTCAAGAAGCACCTTCTGAATTGTCTTGGGAGCAGATTCATTCCATTTAGAGTAGGCCACTTTTCAAAAGGGAAGCAAAAGAATTTTGAAAGATTTCTGCCCTTGAAAGTGTGTCCACTCCCCTTAATTGTTGTCATATTTAGTAAAACCTTGATGGCTCGAACCTCTTTGGGACCATGGAAATTTATTCGAGAGATGGGTATTTTGAGCCACTGAAGGTTAATCATGGCACCCGGTCAGGAAGCAAATGGTGATAATTTAGGGAAGTGTTTTTGATCTTCTTTACTTATACAGTAATGGTATGTTGAGTTACTCATTAGCATTGCCTCAGTGAGGCAATTCTAATGAATACACTCAACGTTCAGTTTTATGACAAAGTAAGAAAATTCCAATATTTGTTTTCTTGAGCTATCCGAAGAATTTCCTAGAGACTCAAAAACAATTCGAATTAGACACAGTAAAGGAGTCATCGGTGTTTGAATTATTGAGGTTTGACTGTACATACCATAGTAACCCTTGGTATTAAGATATCTACTTACCATGCTTGTCCTTAAATTTGAAATAGTCCATTCTACCATCTCTTCTTGTGCCTAAATTATTGCTGTATGTATGACAAACAGTGTAGATCCAGACCTTTCTTCCTTGTCCCTCTCTTTGATCTCCTCTTCTATCTCTTTTCTCCCATTCTCTGGGAGACCACACAAAATGATCCACAAGGTTTGACGCCAATATTAGAATTAATATGATGTTAGCAGTTTGGAAACCAGTTTTAAAAATTTGTTTACTTTTTGCAGCCTGTTTTACTACATAAACCTGTCTTAACCCTTGTCCTGCTGAACCCGGATATACCCTGCCTTTGCAAACAGTGTAGATCCAGATCAGTTGGCTTCTGAAGAAACCATCTGATCTGGATCTGCACTGTTTGTCATTCAGTATGTGAATTTGTATCTGCAATCTGGATCAACAGTCTGATAGGCTGACAGTTAGACATAGGTGTGGCATCTTAATTTATTCAGCATGACAGGGGTTAATGTGCTTGATAAACATTCTTTCTTATTCTCCATATTACATGGTGAAAATACCATTGCTTAAATGTCTCTAGATAAGATGGACATCAGGATAAATAGTTTCTGATTTCTCAACAAAAATATAAGTTGTGGGTACATGGTGTCTAATCGGGGTCTACACTCTTTGCATTAAATTTATGATGGTAATAAAAAAACAACCAGACAACCATTCCATAGGGAATAGACCTGTTCAAAGAATTAAGGTAGCAGAATCCACTCTGCATGAATTGGTTAAATGATAGACTTATAATCTCTCATAATAAGCCTAAGTATTGGGACACTATAACTCCTTACCATACATGGCCTAAGATTTGAAATAGTCCATTCTGCTACCTCTTGATGTGTCTAAAGTAGTACTGGATGAGTGGCAAACATTGTAGACTCTGATCAGATGCCACATTCTGTGGCATCTGATCTGGGTCTACACTGTTTTCAAAAGCCTGTCTGTTCCAATACTTAGGTTTATTATGGTACATGGTAATATATGGGCCACGAATATGGACATGGTGGCCAGAACAATAAAATCGATTTATTAGCTCCGCTGTCGAGTATCTAAAGCCTTGTGCACCCGGCAACCGGGTGAAAAAGTAGTTATTCACCGGGGGATGACTATGGCACTACTAACTCTAACCCTAACCTTGCCGGATAAATAAAACCTATTGCACACGGCCGCCGGGGAAATAGCCACTTTGTAATATGTATATAGATGTTTCATTAGCGTTGAGGCCTCAGGGCTAAATGCACACTTTGCATTTTTAAGCCAAGTGTGAAAAATAGGTCAAGGTCAGAAACACAGTCGATGGCAGTGGGTAGGGTGCATTGTGGTCCGTGTATGGTTGAAGTTTTATTAGCATAGAAGCCTTAGTGTTCAAGAAATGGATCTAAACACACTGACCTAAACATTGTTCAGCCAAGAGAGAAGTGTATCAGTGAGGTGCTTCTGACAAGCATTCACATCATATTAGCCGCAACATGGGAAAAGGGACCTTCTGAAGTGCACCCAGCGAAGACTCAAAATCTGCCTGTGTATCTGCACAAGCTGATCTGAGTCTTCATTGTCTGGGTGAAGATACTTTGTTTCCTTGGATATCCAAAATGCATCCAGTGAAGATTCAGATCAGACTGCACAAATGTGCAGTCTGATCTGAATCTTCACAGAGTGCACATGTCTGAAGGTATGTTGAAGCTCATATATTTTAATTGAGAAGTAAGAAAAGTATAAATACCTTGTAGTTTAATAAAGCGCCTTAAGAAGAATTTCTCTATTTGTTTTGCACTAATTTTGTGGTTAATTTTCTCTTTGTTATGGAAATGGCTTTAGTGAATAATTTTGTTTACAGCCTGTAGTTCTACCATTGTTTTTTTTTACTTAAGTTTCTTGTGATACACTTTATTAATTTGGATTGCTTTTGATATTATTTAATTAAACTTTATTATGAGTAATCTGGATTGGTTTTGATATTTTGATTTAGTTTAATTAATGTGATTTGCTTTGTGTCACACTTACTTTGCTAGCGGGTGAGACATAAGTTCTTGGTTTTCTATGCATCCATCCATATTAAAAGCTCCATATTCCTCAAAATAAGAAAGGTTTAATAAATTGATATATGCCCGGCAGGCACATGACGTAAATATAACGTCGCCTCAACGTCGATGCAACGTCATGACGTTGCATCTACGTTGAGGCGACGTTATATTTACGTCATGTGCCACGTTGCATCTACGTTGAGGCGACGTTATATTTACGTCATGTGCCCGCTGGATGGTATTAGTACGATCATAAAATGTAGCGCCTGATAAAATGTTAGTAGCTTTTGCAGTCGCATTTTTGCAGGAAAAATATGAATGTATTTGAAAATACTTTAGCTACAGGAGTTAACAAGTTTGTCATTAACAAGCTCGTTAAGCAAATAATGCTTTGAACAACTGGGCCCTGTAAGTTTAACAAGCATGTTAACCCTTTCATCCCTGAGTTTCTGAAGTGGCCTTTTCCATCTTTGAATCTGGTCACAACCATTGTTACAAATAGTGGTCTGTCAAAAATCAAAACAGAATAGCAAACTGTGTAGATCCTTATGAGACGGCTCATAATGAGCCGTCTCATTAGGATCTACACTGTTTGCAAAATATTTGTTTTGGTCTGCAAGGTGAAAGGGTTAACATACAGAAGCTCCAGAACAAACATAAAAATATTAAAATAATAATAATACTTGCAGCTGTTTCACTGAAACAGATCACAACTTGAAATGTGATGCCACGGGATCGCACAACTACTGGGGAACCATCTGTATATAAGAGGGAGGATCTTACAAATTTTGAAGTACTGACTAAGAGGGCCTAAAAGAGAGGTTCAGCAGATCAGGAGGTTACAGTTCTTGATATTTGGTCAGTATTGCTACTGAATGTATGCAGTTCATTTGATATTATCTTGCTGCTGCAGCAAACCAAAACACAAGATCTCATGCTCATGCTTAGAAACTTTGTTAACACCTCCATCTTCGGTTTACCTTATTTTAGAAGTCAAGGTCACAAACAGAAATGTTGCATTATCTTGGCGGTTGCAAGGGCTGTACCTGTCCCCTTGTCACATAGATTTGACTTAGTCAGATATAAAAAGAAAAAAATGTTGAGTGCTTAAGACTATAATATAAAGAGATGTAAATAATGGCCTGTGCTCCATATGTTATGTCAGGCGCTTCAGATAGTATGCCTAGTGCTCTAGATATTATGTGCATTACATGAAGATAATACATCCAGCACTGAAGAAATTTTGTTGAGCACTTGAGATAATATATCTGTCGCTCGAGAGATTATGTTGAGCACAAGATAATACATGCAATGCTTGAAGATAACACAGCGTTGGAGATATTATGTCAAGTGCTCAGTATAGTACTTAAGGTACTGGAGATATGTTGAGCGCTTGAGGTATTACGTCCAGTGCTTGAGATATGTCAAGCCCTTGAGATAATATATCTATCACTTGAGATAATATGAGAGTATACTCGAAATGTGTGCGCTCATGATAATCCTGGCAGCACGAAGATAATACATCCAGCACTCGAGATATGATGTCGAGCTCTTTAGGTAGTACGTTGAGGGTTCAATATTATACAGTTCTTGACTATTGAGGTATTGGATATGACATGATGTTCACCAGAGAACCAATATTGACCAAGGCGATAGCCGAGGTTAATATTGGTATTCAGTGGTGGCTATCAACGTCATATCTTAACACTTCAGTAATCAACAATTGTATTATTATCCCCACGCCTTTTTTTAAAAAAGCGATGGGGATATTGTTAAAGCTTCCGTCATTCGGTCACGCTATCTCCTTAATCACTCAGCGGAATTCTACAAAACTTGCTACATCACTTCCCCTTATAGTAAGGGTGTGCTAGAGCAACATTATTTTTCCCCGCGTCCGTCCGTCGTCCGTCCATTTGTCTCGCACGCTATCTCCTTCTAAACCACTTGGCAGAATTCAACCAAACTTAATACATCACTTCCCCTCAGGGTAAGGATGTTCGAGAGCAACGTTATTTGTCCGTGCGTCCATTGTTCCTTGCGTCCGTTGTCCATTCATCTGTTCATCACGCTATCTCCTCCTAAACCACCAGATGAAATTCAACCAAACTTGCTGCATCACTTCCCCTCATGGTGAGAGTGTGCAAGAACAACATAATACCATGCGTCCGTCGTCCGTCCATCTGTCGCAATGCTGTCTCCTCCCAAACCACCAGGCGGAATTCAACCAAACTTTTGGTCACCTTCAACAGCTGCCCATTTTGCTTTCTGTTTTTCTGTTTGTGATAAAGAGTGGCATCGGGACCCAGGGTGAAGTTGGCTGGCTGTAAAAGTGCTTTAAACCCCACGGTGGTTTACTCTACTGACCGTTCTAAGGCGGTGGTCCCGGTGTTAGTCTTACTCTTTGTTGCTTTGTGGTTTATTCTACGAGGCGATTTGTTGTATGCCTTTCCGTGTGTCATTTTGTTCTTGTGTTTTTCAGTCCTTTTAGTATTGCGATTACCTCGCTTGGGGAAGAGAGAGCTAATCTTAGTGCTTTTTATACGTTTGTTCGATTTGTGCTTGTTTGGATTTGTCGGTTTCCTCTTCCTCTTGGGGTCTGGGAAGGGCTGCGGTTTGTGATTGTCGCACACCCTAGACTTTTCTCTTACCTTTTTTTGCTACATCACTTCCCCTCATGGTAGGGGTTTGCGTGAGCAACATTATTTTTCTATGCGTTCGTTCATTCATCGTCCGTCCATGTGTCAAGCTATCTCCTAAACCACTGAGCGGCATTCAAATAAACTCGCTACATAAATTCCCCGCATGGTAAGGGTGTGCGAGAGCAACATTATTTTTCCGTGCGTCTGGCGTCCAGCCATCTGTTCATCACGCTGTCTCTTCCTAAACCATTGGGCGGAATTTAACCAAATTTGCTACATGACCTCCCCACATAGGGTGTACGAGAGCAAGTCCGTCCGTCCGTCATGCTGTTATCCACATTAGCAGCAAGCGTGGGGATTTGCAATGGCGCGCCATCGAATGCCCATTCTAGTTTTATAGTTTGTCTTTTCTCTTGATAACTGTGGCAACTACAGTCAACACCAGACCCCATTAATATAAAAAATGCGCGTAGACGCGGGCGTCACTTCTGGCGACGTCACAAAAAGTTGATATCTTATTTTAGAAACTACATGTGATATACACTGGGAAGCGCGCGCAAACCATTGTATATCACGGTCTATATGGACTGGGCTGAACGCGGATCTGAGCCAATGAAAATCAATCTATTTATAACACAAGATATGTCCATTGCTAGAGATATTTTAGCACACAAGCTAACGTATCAAGTACTCGAGACAATATGTCTAGCGCACCAGATAATACATCCAACTCTCGATATTATGTTTAGCGCGCGAGATAATAAATTTAGAGCTTGAGCTAGTACATCCAGCGCTTGAAATACCTCCAAGTCCATGAGATACATCGCCCGTCGTTTGAGATGATATACATTATGAAAACATGCCTATTGAAATATACTGAAATTTTTACCACCAAAAAATGAAAAATTTTCAGATAAAAAATCGGATATTTTTCATATTTCTGCTTAAAACATAGATTGTGGGTACTCGTTAGAACCGCCTCGGCGAGGCGGTTCTAACGAGTACCCACAATCTATGTTTTTGAGCAGAAATAAGTAAAATAATGTATACCCCTGTAAACCCCAGTTTTACTATATAAAAGTGGGGTTTAAGGGGGTCAAAATTATATAGGCATGTTTTCGTGACGAACAGTAAAGATAATGTCCATCGCTCGATATATTATATTGACGCTCGTGATACACATGCAGCATTCGAAGATACATCCAACACTTGAGATATGTCGGGCATTCTTGATGTCCATCGCTAGTGATATTTTGAGCGCACAAAATAATACGTCGAGAAATCGAGATAGTATGCCCGTCATTCAAGATAATGTGTGAGCTAAATCATTCAGTGCTCCGGATGATATTTAGAGCACTCGAGATAATAGGTCAATGATCGAAATATTATGTCGAGCGCTCAAGAGAATACATCTGTCGGTGGAGATAATAAATCGAGATAATACGGCCAGCATTCGAGATCTTTATAGCAGTAAAAAGTCGCATAAAAGGACAACAATCGCTCGCCAGGTAAACAATTAGCTGAAGGTATGATTATAATTCGAAAACCTGGCCGATCGAACGGGTATTGGAAAAAAAAAAAAAAAAAAAAAAAAAAAAAAAAAAACATATTTTTGATCATCCAAAAGCTGAATTTGACATCCTCTCATATAATATGTATATATGGGCCATTGAAATCAGAGGCCCGAAATCAAACTTTCACGAGCTTTTATGCCTATCACGATTGCCAGCAACTTTGATGATGACTCGATCGAAAATGAACGAACTAGCATGGATACACCATTTTTCCGTTATTAATCTACGGGGATATTTTAAGATGCTCATGGGCAGCTAACTCCGTAGTCTGTGGTCTGATCAGGCTGAAACTCGAACTCGCCTAGATTTTATGCATGTCCTCGTTACCTGCAAGCATAAAAAGGATCGGATCAAAAGCAACAGAGAAAAGAGGGATGCATCAGTTTCCCCATTTTAGTCAGTGGGGGCTTTCTGCTGGCATGGAAACCAGCGTTTTGATCCAGTCTGCCCCAAAACCTTATGCAGCCTTTCCTCCAACCCGTTGGTGCAACAAATAAAATTTGATCAAGACTGGCCAACTGGCTTCAGAGATGTTCAAGTTCAAATGTGTGAAATTTTCGTCACTCAACGGCAGATAACTCTAAAGTGAGTAGTATGATTCGGCCCGAAATCAAATTCATCTATTCTGGTTACCAGCAACTTTGATGATGATTCAATAAAAAATGAACGAGCTAGCATGGAGACACCATTTTCCCATTATTATTCTATAGGATGTTTTTGTAGATGCTCAAGGGCAGCTGACTCTGTAGTCAGTGGTCCGATCTGGCCGCATTTCGAACTCGTCCGAGATTTTTTTTTTTTTTTTTTTTTTTGCATGTCCTCATTACCAGCAAGTACAAAAAGTAAAAAAAAAAAAAAAATAAAAATAAAAAAAAAAGAACATTCGAGAAAAGGTGTAACCATCATTTTCCTCATTATAAGTCACTGGAGGCTTTCTCACCCAGGGAAACCCGATATCGGGATATCGGAGGTTGCGAGATTTCGGAGGTAAACAAATGACGTCATCCAGCGACAGGGTATGTACTTATCCATTTTTTTATAGCTTATATCTTATTCATTTGATAAAAAAAAGCTGAGTTGCTCGTTCTAGAGACATAATAATGAATATGTTAAAGCAAATATTTCCTTTCTCAGCTACTTTGTGGAGATGAAAACGGCATTTGAACCAAGATGATCTATTTTTCACCTCATTTTTTTACCTTTTCGACGGCTACCAGCCCGATCATGGTAAATGACATGTTGGTTTATTATTGCCCAAGGATGGACCTATCTTTTCTTCGACTGTCTTCATAGTTGTTTCAGTTTATCAACAAAAATAACGCCTCCGGATGAAATTTAAAGCAAGTACTAGCGAAATTTTGGATAACGGAATATTCGGAGGTACATTGACACATGATGCTGTGGATCTCGGAGGGACTGTTGCTGGATTTCGGAGGCCTGAAAATTGATGGAGTGATTTTTGTCTAAACAAAGCAATATAAATTAAAACCTGCTCGCACAATATGGTGCTAAGCCTGTGTACAAATACTAGCGTCTCTTTTTGTAGCAATTTTAATAGGGTTTGATTGGTTTGAAGGAGAGTTTAATGTAATAATATTACTAGAACCAATGCCATTACGTTTAAGAACGTATATGCAATAAAACAGCTTTTCGCTGCAAAAATGATGTTCTGTATGTGAAACGTGATATTTTCCTACCTAAATTTCGATCGAAATGTTGATTTTGGAAACTCGTAAGAACCGCAGCGCCGATGCGGTGCCAACGAGTGCCATCAGATCAGAAATAATAAACGTAACGTTACCACAGTAAATCTATGATATATCAATTATTCATAGCAATATCCCAACTCGGCACTCTATTTACCAATATCAGTACAAAAACTCTATAATAAAGTTAACAACAGGTGCTTATTCGTCCATCGGGCTGACATTTGTATATCTAATTACAAGAATCTATCTATTTTCTTATTTATTTTTCATATTTGACCATTAACTGTGTTAGGTGGGTCGCTTAATTTAGAATTTAGCAACAACAACAATAATAATAATAATAATAATAATAATAATAATAATAATAATAATAATCACACGATGAGCCTGGTAAATAGTTCCTTTAAAATCTGTGGAATCTAGTTAAACATTCAAAACAAAAAGAAAACACCCATATGTCAGTCATCTTGAAATCTTATTATGCCCTTAACTCCCATCCTTTTAACGGAATTTCATCAAATGTGCATCGAAATCCAAATGTTACAATGTATAGTTCAGAACTATACTGTTCTTTGCTTCTATTCTCCTTTCGCGTACAACCGAAAGTCAATATCAGAGAATATTCATTGTACTTTTTTTATTTATGTAACGCTACAGATTTTAAATGCTTGTCGGCAAACTTCTTTTAAGAACTCCCCATGTGGTGTTACTTGACATTGTTGTCTACAAATCTTTACGGACAGTCCGCTTATCTAGGTTTTTAAGCAGCAGCCAGAAATTTACACATTCCCCTGTAATCCCATTTTCCTAATATAAGTGAGATTTGCAAGGGGTCTTCACCGCATAAATTTGCTAGCGTGATATGATAATTATATGAGTTGTATCGAGTCGTATCGAGGAGACCTTTGTCATTTTCATTTGCTATAAATAGAAAAAAATTTGTGACGTGTTCTTCCATACGCGCTGTGTGTGTGTGTGTGTGTGTGTGTGTGTGTGTGTGTGTGTGTGTTTGTGTGTGTGTGGTTGGGGATGGGGTTGGACAAATTTATTTCAAAATCAAGTAGATGGGTGTTTGTGTGTGTGTGTGGGGGGGGGGGGGGAGTTGGCGAACATAGCCCGCATTGTGGACAAATTATTTAAAAAATCAAGATGATTTTAATCGAAAACACAGGTTACACCCCTAATTTTCGCCTCTAAATCGACATTTTCTGAGTATTTGCACGTCTCCATACGGTCACACCATCCCCATTTCAAAACCCACGGGCCTGGATTTTTAAGCCTAAATTAAATGTAAGTGAAAAATCCATGGAGTGTCTGACCGACCAAACGATGAAACGAGACCTGTACCCCTTTCGGGCCAATTATTTTAAAAATCATGCAGGTTTCGCCATAAAATCGCTTTACATTCCTTAATTTTGCATCCCCCATCGGCATTTTGTTGACATCTGTGTCCCCTTTAAGAATAGCCCAGAATTCACACACCCACCCCTTCTATTTTAAAAGTCTGTGTATAGGCCTGGAAACTCACCAAAGGCACAAATCGTTGTGATGAACAAATATGAAAACACGCAGAATGAAATTTTCATGTCTTAAAAAATACAAACTTTTCAGAAAGAAAACTGTTAATTTTCGTTTTATTATTTTTTTTTCATCGAGGCGGTTCTAACGATAACCCGCAACCTATGTTTTAAAGCAGAAACGACGTGCTTCTTCAGAGTACCTCAATACATATTTTAGAGCAGAAACAAGAAAAAGAAAACAACAACAACAACAACAACAACAACAACAACAACAACAACAAAAGATTTATAGTCCTGCAATCCCCACTTTTTCTATGTGGTCGTGTTTGTTATAGGGTTTTCATCACAAAGGCCGGTTATCTTGATGTTTTATCTTGATAAGTCTATGGCACATTATTTCATTTATTCTTTGCCAGTCAGCATAAACGCTTTGTTCGCTTGCTACATGCCACTCCTGACGATTCAGGTAATCGTCTTCAACATATTAAACCAGGCAAGATCACGTTTCAGAAAAGATGTTGCCGTTTTAAGAAGAACACAAAATTTCTTTCCCTCCGATATCCCGTTAACCAATATAAATCTGTCCTCCGACATCCCTGCATCATACCTCCGACATCCTGTTACCAATAAATATGACAACAACCCTAAAGAAATCTAAAAAATCTGCCACTTTAGTAATTTTTTCACATCTGCTATTTCTTGTATAATTTATAGAAAGGTTCTAGATTATACAGACATACATACTCAATGAAAAAGCTTTACAGGATAAAAGCTATAAACAACTGAAAATGGAATTTGAGAGAAAAACAATAAAACTTCCTTTTCAAACGTGATTTTGAATAAATAGGAGGATACATTATATTGAAATGCCATTTTCGTATATTAAACCATTCAACTGAGAATATATAGGTTACGTTGCTTATCCTCTAGAAGCACTTTTTTGATCATTAAAAGAGGATAAGTACATACACTGTCGCTGGATGACATCATTTGTTTACCTCCGAAATCTCGCAACCTCCGATATCCCGATATCGGGTTTCCCTGGGTGTTTCTGTTGCAATGGAAACCAGAGCTTTTATCCGATCTGTCCTAAAACCTATGCAGTCTTTCCCCTACCCAACAAATGCTATATACTGATATTTTTTGACTAAACTCAACCAAGCGGTCTTGGAGACATATTTGTTCAAAAGCGTGGACGACGGAAGCGAATCTATATATCCTAAAGATACCATCTTACACTTGGACTCATTTCAAAAGTATGATGCAACGAAAATTGGAATAGACCAAATCGGATGTATACATTTTGCTGATTAATAATATATTGATTTTGTACTTCGAAACGTTGGTTTCCTAGAAATGAAATTCCTAACCGAACTATAGCGTCGAATTCCTTGCGAACAATACACTGCAATATTGTGCGCAAAAAAAAAAAAAAAAAACACAAAAAAACGTGGATGACAGATTGTAAATTACAGCCTGTCATATAGAAATTAGAATGATGAAAATATAAATAAAATACAGTTGCCTGGAAGAGGCCACAATCACGAAGCACAGACTTTCCGGGGCACCGAAACAAGAATAGATTAACAGTGACAACACACAATGGCTTAGATGCAATAACCGACATGTAAACAATAAAAACGTGACACGATAATACCCGCCATTATTATGTCGCGAGCAGATAACTGTCAAAAATTGACGAAATTTGGCAATGCGCAATCCCAAATCAAATCTCCACAATATGAATGCACATATCAAATTTGGTGAAAATTCATTGAGATTTACTCAAGTTGTCATGAAACTAATCTACGAATGTGCTGCGAGCAGATAACGCTATCAAAAATCGACGAAATTTACCCATTAGCAATCCCAAAGCAGATCTCCAAAATATAAATTGTTTCGTTTGTCTGTCATTACTCACAATGACCAATCCAAAATATAAATGCACATACCAAGTTCGGTGAAAATCCATTGATATTTTCTAAAGTTATCGTCCGGAAATGAAAATACGGACGTGTCGCGGTCAAATAACTATGTAAAAAATTGACGAAATTTGCACATCAGCAATCCCAAACCAGATCTCCACAATATCAATACACAGAGTAAGGAACTGCCTTTGAACGGTCAGCAGAAACAACTACACTCGACTCTCTTTTCTCGATTTCGCTTATCTCGAAAAACTGCTTATCTCGAAGTGAAAATTTGGTCCCTGTTTTAACATGATCTATCTAACAACAGGTAACAAAATATTGTGGAAAAGAGGAGAAATTGCTCCTAAGGGAGCAATTTCTCCTCTTTTCCACAATATTTTCAATATATCTCCAACTTAAGGAGTAAGATTACATATTCATTTGTGAAATGTGGTTGTTCGATTTATTATTTCCTCAATTCTGCAAATCTGATATTCGATCTACGGATATGTTGAAGTAGTTCAGAGAGTCCCATGGACTTCGAGATAACGAGAGTTGACTGTAGTCTTACACGATTGAAACCTCCTCGCCCTTATCTCCTAAAGCAGCTCCAGACATTGACAAAAAAATACAAAACAAATGGAAGTACAAACAGAAAGCAAAGTGGACAGCCATTGAAGATGACAACCGTGCTAACATGACTAGAAAAATATGACACCTGGAAAAAAATGGGCAGCCAAACAGCTTGTTTTTCCTCATACTATACACAAGTTACGGAACGCAGCAGCAAACGTCAAAACCGTGTAACAAAACTACTTTCGACAGAAAGACAAGTCCTCAATGCCGTGTACATAGGAAATACTTGTAGATACTCATAAAGTAACTGGTGACTAATACACGTAGATACTCATAAATTAATGACTGATACTCGTAAATACTCATTGAGTAACTAATAAAAACTCTTTATCCAGGGAATCGAGAAACACGGAGTTGCCGTTTTCGGATAAAGCAGGATATGATGATGAAAGTAAGGAAAATCACATATACACTTCTTCCAAACTTTCATTTACTGATCACATTACAATTCCAAACTTTGAAAAATATAATAAAGTTACCTAGCAAAGGCCACGATCACGAAGCACAGCTTTCCCGAGCATTACGAAAACACGCCTATACTACTATATAGAAAATTTCACCTCCAAAACCTGAAAATTTTTAAATAAAAAACTCTGATATTTTTTTTATATTTCTGCTCAAAACATAGATTGTGGGTACTCGTTAGAACCGCTTCGGCGAGGCGGTTCTAACGAGTACCTACAATCTACGTTTTTGAGCAGAAATTTGAAAAATAATGTGTACCCTGTAAACCCCAGTTTTACTATATAAAAGTGGGGTTTAAGGGGGTCAAAACTATATAGGCATATTTTCGTGATAGGCACCGAAACCATAAGAGATGAGGAACAATGACAACACACTACGGCACCATTCCAAATGATATACAGTCGACTCGCATTATTTCGAAGTCCAAAGGACTCTGTGAAATATTTCGAGATTCCCGTACCTCGACATATCAGATTTGCAGAATTGAGGAAAGAATAAATCGAACAACCACATTGCATAAAGGAATACCAGGCTCCCTAGGGGAACCTTTAAAACCTTTAAAAACCTTTAAATTTATTTGAAATCCTTTAAAACCTTCAATTTAGCTGAAAAACCTATAAAGCCTGTATTTTATTAAGAAAACCTTTATTTTTAGCCATTTAGTTTAGCTTTGTCAGATTCTCAAAACAGGATAATTTTAGTTTGCTTTCTTGTAAATTATTGATGTCTACCATTGACAAAACAACAATCTGAGACAGCAGATGATCCAGCTGTGAAGAAACAGAATGTGAACTGTTGAACTCCTGGCAGTGTATGCCGTGACGGCAGGTTTTATCGGCATGGAATCTGGAATTGCAGAGGGAAAATTATACTGTTTTTGTTCTTTATTTCGTTGAAAAATTTGCCGAAAAAACCTGTATTTGACCAAAAATAGCCTTTATGAAAAAAAAAAGAAAAACATTTATTTTCAAAAAAAAAAAAAAAAAAAACTCCTATGGGAGCCTGGGATATGTTATTTGACTCCTTAGGTTCGAGATACGAGGATATATTACAAATATTGTGGAAAGGAGGAGAAATGGCTCCTAAGGAACAATTTCTCCTCTTTTTCACAATATTTTTTTACCTATTTTAAGGTTTCCATGTTGAAACCGGGGCTACATATTCACTTCGAGATAAGCGGTTATTCAAGCTAAGCGAAGTCGAGATAACGAAAGTCGACTGTACAAACAAAAAAGATCTGAACAGAAGAACAGAAACAACTGTGTGTGTGTGTGTGTGTGTGTGTGTGTGTGTGTGTGTGTGTGTGTGTGTGTGTGTGTGTGTGTGTGTGGTAGTCTTAAACTAGTTTCACACAATCACAACCTCGTCCTTAATTCTGATGCTTTTCAAAATTGCAAAGATAGTTCGGCTGTACAGGTATCAGTGAACCATGACAGTAACGCACAAATAATCACATAGTAGATGGCTCAATGGCGATCTGAAACTAGAACAAAAGAAAACTACAAGCTGGATCATGATGAACCCGATCGCAAGCAATAATAAGAAGGAGCCAACCTTATATTACGAAAACACGTCTATTCAAATATATAGAAAATTTCACCACCAAAAAATGAAAATTTTCAGATAAAATTTTTGATATTCCTGCTCAAAACATAGATTGTGGGTACTCGATCGAACCGCCTCGGCGATGCTGCTCGAACGAGTACCCACTATCTATGTTTTAAAGCAGAAATAAATAAAATAACGTACACCCCTGTAAAACCCCAGTATTGCTATATAAAAGTGGGGTTTAAGGGGTCAACATTATATAGGCGTGTTTTCGTGATGTAAACAGATTGAGGAAAGAGCGGTCATTCAGTCTAAAACTCGACTCACCGACGTTCAATTAACGAGGGAAGCAACGGTACGAACCATAACTGGGTTAAAACCATTCATAACCATAGCCATGTTTAACTCCTCTTTATGTAACAAATGACAATCTTTTTAAATTCTTCCATAAAAAGCAGTATTATCAAAACTGAATTTATAGACTAAGTTCCATAAAATTCGGGTGGAGGACAGATTTGCTGCCAGTTGGGACACAAAGCAACAAAAATGATGAATATATCAATTCGTTTACATTATTGTTTCGTTGCTATTTCGTATTTGGATAATCTGTTATTGACCCATTTATGCCGGATGGACTCTTCTACCTCAATTCTTTGGACAGGCCCATTTCCTAAATGAGGGATGTTTTGTTTTCATTATTACCATTTTTGTAGAAATGTCTGAACTTATAGCAAGCAGTGTAGACCCTGTTCTATGGCGTCAGATCTGGGTCTACACTACTTGCCAATGTCCCTTTTATGGGACACTAGGCAAAAATGGGTTGGCAAATGGAGCAGGCCCCATTTCAGAAGCGAGTTGGTATACGGTAAAGCAAACAGGAAGTCACAAAAGTGGTCTTCCTCGGCGGAAAAAAAGCGAAAAAAACTTCACGTGCATCCATTCCCTTTAAAAAGGTTACAAATTATTTCCGTTCGCTTTCTTTACTTGATGTCTGTTAATTTAGAAAATCGTTACTCTAAATAATCGGACACATGAACTCCTTACCATACTTGTCCAAAAATTTGAACAAATCCATTTGACTACCTTTTGATTGATTAATTGTTTTTGTTAAGGTTTAAAGGACCAATCAACTCATTAGGGTCATGTCGAGTGCGGTCAGATTACCTAACCACACTTTTTTCCTGGGCAGGCTTAGTCCTCTAAGCGGTTAACTAATATTTGTGCACATTTTTTCGCCAGAAACTGACTACTGCCCTTCTTGAATCAGCGGAAGGGAGAGAATGACAGTGGAAAATATTTCGTGATCAATCTCCACGAAAGAATCTTGTCGGACCTGGCGGGGATCAAACCCGACCTCCTGATCGCTAGTCGGGCACGCATCCGACTGGGCCACCGAGGCCGGCTCTTGACGGATTACAACTTCCAGTGTAGTGGCAAACAGTGCAATCTCAGATCATCGCGACATTGTGCAATATTCTTTCTGGGTCTGTTCTGTTTGCTCAGGCCTGTCTGTCCGAATACGTATGGTAAATACAAGCACAAATGTGGGTTAAGGCCGGCTGTAAGATAAGAACCAAGACCTGTCACTTGGTAGTGGGTCTGGGCTGTTGTTCAAAACTAACGATGTCGTTAGTTAACATAATTATTAAATATGGCATATACGCTAATATTTTTGCTGAAAAAATACCTGTGAATTGGATATTGTACTTTCTAGAGCAATTAACATTTTGACCACTAACGAGCTCGTTTAGCTAACGATGCTTTGAACAACTGGGCCCTGATGAGGTAAGCGGAAGGCGAAGCTCTAAATCATCCTGTGTACCCGGATCAGATCCTACGCTAGCATCTTAACCCTTGTCATGCTGATTCCGGATATATCCTGCTTTTGCAAACAGTGTAGATCAAGATCAGTTGACTCCAACTGACCTGGATCTGCACTGTTTGCCATTAAATACAAATGTATGCAAATTTATAGCAACAATTCGTTTCAATCATCTGATTGGCTGAAAAATAGAAGTGGGCATGGCATCTTAATTTATTCAGCAAGACAAGGGTTAATACAAAATCTTTGAATACTGGCATACCATCACGAAAACATGCCTATATAATTCTGACCCCCTTAAACCCCACTTTTATATAGTAAAACTGGGATTTACAGGGGTATACATTATTTTTCTTATTTCTGCTCAAAAACATAGATTGTGGGTACTCGTTAGAACCGCCTCGCCGAGGCGGTTCTAACGAGTACCCACAATCTATGTTTTTGAGCAGAAATATGAAAAGTATTGCGGGTTTATCTGAGTTTTTTTTTAAGTTTTTGAAGGTTAAATCTTCTATATATTTGAATAGGCGTGTTTTCGTAATGCACGTATATGATGAACAGAGGTTGCCCTGATTAAATCGCAAGGATCAGGGTCTGCACTATTTGCCATTTAGCCACATCATCGTTTACACACACGGATTTGTTTAATTTTGGTTAGTCCGTTAAAGTGAAAAGGTGTCCGAATATTAGGGTAATTATGATACGTTCGATGTATGACTGAAGGTCGGGGCCCAGTTGTTCAAAACTAACGATGTCTTTGTTAACATATCGTTAAACCTTTATTCATTAAATATGGCATATACGCTAATATTTTTGCTGAAAAATGTGAGTCGCTTTTGCATTTGCAAAAGCTACTCACATTTTTTCAGGTAAAAACTATTGAATTATTGTACTGACCAGAACAGTTAACATTTTGACAACTAACGAGCTCGTTAAGCTAACGACGCTTTGAACAACTGGGCCTTGGTCATTTAAAGTGGAACTGATATTCTTTCAAGGAGACAACTCTGTCAGAATTGATATTATCTCCCTTTTGAAAGGGATAATATTTGTTTTCCTTGGGAGGGACTTGGCGTGCAGAAAAGAAACAAGGAAGTCACAAAATTTGTCTTCCTTCTTTAAATGGGGAAAAAACTACTCTCTTTAACTGTGTTTTAAAGAGGCCTGTCACAAAAAGAACGAACAACATTGTTAACTAAAATATCATTTATATAATACTGCAAACGGCAGATGAAGCACTAGTATGTTGTTTAGGGTCATCGTCAAAAGGAATATGAGTTTGTTTTATGATTACACCATTTGAATTCTTGAGCATATATAAGATGTGTTGATGTCCATACTTTAACGCAGCACCATACAAAGTTAATGGACAAAACGGTTCAAAGAAATTTTCCTTATGACAATAATCTTTGGTGTCCATATCTACAGTGTAGTGTTTCAACAAAAACTGCATTTTTTCTGCGTCTCCAGCAATTGTTGCATGAGCAAATTCGGTTGACACTTCATTGTCTATCAGCATTTTAACTATTTTTTCTTGAGCACCCTTTTCTTTCGCAAACTCTATAAGGCTTTTACCATTCTTGTTAACATTGATCTTACACCATGATTTAACCAGTACGTTCACTTTAAAAGCTTTATTCTCCTCCACCGGAAGCCAGAAACCTGGGGAAAACCTCCGGTACACTGATCGGAACTCCCATTCAACCGGACCGGAACAGGAAGCAATCAGGTCTTCGTCCTCTTCCGGATGACAGCTGGCGCCACATTTTATCAGTGCCTCCATAAGTTCTAATAAATGCCCTTTGATTGACAAATGCATTGGAGAAATACCCGTTTTGTTTAAAGTGTCTAAACAAGCGTCAGCGTTTGAAAGTATATATACCATTGGAACATATTTAGTCTCCGTGACTGGACTTGCTTCTAACATTATTACATGTAGATAACTGTTTCCTGTCTCAGAACATACTGCGTTAATATCGGAACCATGTCTGAGACTTTCCAACATAAGAGTAAGTTTCCTTTCACGGATAGCTTTATAAAGTACCGAAGATGTAAACTCCTCCGACAGCTTTAAGTTGTCATCATTTCTCGTTGCCATCTTTCTGTCGACATTTCTGAAATCTTGACCTGTGTCTACAGCAGTCTGCACCAAAGCCATTCTCCTGAATACCCCCTTCACCTTAACGCCATACCTTATTCACTTTCTTTATTTTAAATGCATTCAGTGCAACTGGTTAACATACATGTGAAGGAATTTACTTTACATCTGCTCTGCCAACAGAAAACACAACATAATATGATCTTATCATTTTATGTTCAGACTTGAGAAATCACAAGAAATGTTGTTTTTTAAGAATGTGCATTATCCAACTTATTTAGTCTTTTATTGTTCGGTCATCTACAGTGGTACTTGTATTTACGTTGATTGTCTATTGGTCGATCGCAGCTATGTGGCTTTCAACTCTAACTGTGAAATAAAAAAAAAAAAAAAAAACTGCATTGATATTTGAATATGCTAATGAAGAACTATATACTCGACTCAGGTTTGTGATATTTGCCCTAAGTATTCGGAAATACCGACCTGAACACAGATGGTGTAAACCCAGACCAGAAAATAACGTCTGATCAGGGTCTACGCTGTTAAACACTGATCTAGTAGTTTTAACTCTTAAGCTAATATGCAGCAGAAACTTTATTTTAATTGATTTAATTTTTATTTAAATTTTTTCGGAGAAAATATTATTTGATGTTTTTGCTGATTCACATGAAATAGCAAGCCTTATTTTCTCTGGCCAATAAAACGAAATTTTCAGTGTCGTCTGCTGCAGTTGTGATTAACGCTTTTTAAATGGTTAACCTACATCACATTGCGATAACATGCCTATATAAACCCCACTTTTATATAGTAAAACTGGAGTTTACAGGAGTACACATTATTTTTCTTATTTCTGCTCAAAAGCATAGATTGTGGGTACTCGTTAGAACCGCCTCACCGAGGCGGTTCTAACGAGTACCCACAATTTATGTTTTGAGCAGAACTATATAAAAATATCAGAGTTTTTTTTTTTTATCTGAAATGTTTCAGTTTTTGGGGATGAAATTTTCTATATATTTGAATAGGCGTGTTTTCGTAATGAACAGATAGCGTATCAAAGCATTGACAACACTGATGGGTCGATTGTCTCTGAATGTAGGCTGGGAAAATGGTCCTGAACGGGGACGCAAGACTGATTCATTTAACCCTTAGCTTCCTGTAATTTAAGCAAACAGTGCAGACCCTGATCAGACGCCGCGTTTTGCGGCGTCTGATCTGGATCTGCACTGTTTGCCAATATCCCAAATGTCCCAGTCCAGGTTTTACAGATAAGCCTCTGTCAACAGCACTCCGATGTCACGGCGAAACGGAAGAAGTAAATTTGCAAACTTTGTCATGATTTAATGTAAAACTATTTATCGTAACTACCTATACTCAAAAAGTTTTATTCTAGTCAATGGTTTTAAAAAACAATCAAATATAATCACTTTTCCCATAGTAAAAATGAATGCAAATTATGCAGAAATCTGTAGGGTAGGTTACTTGGAGGCGGATTTTCAACAAGTTCCGCATGTTCATTATTTCTGAAATTTTCACAATATAGTTGTGAAATATCGATAATTCAAATTCAGCAAAGAAAAGTAAAAATTATTTTCTTAGACAGGAATTAAAACAAAATCACATCACTATAGAAAATGTATAGGTCAGACCAATTTTTGGTCGTAAATTTTATTTTAGGGTACACATTTGAGAAAAAAACAACAACACAGAAACACACATCTCGACACACACACACACACACACACACACACACACACACACACGCACACACACACACACACACACAAATGGCTTCTGATAAGATATGGTCAATCAAACAATTGACTCAAATATGACTTGTTTATTTATTCATCTGATAAGTGTGGCAAAGGTTTGTAGTGGCAGAATTATATAGGATCCTAACGGTATGACCATGAACCAGATTACAAAGGAAATAATGTAAAAACAAGTAGCTTATTAAAGTGCTAATGTAAAATAATTCATCTAACATTCCTGAATGACTTATGATCAAAATAGCTATTGTAATGCAAATTTTAGCTGCATTCTTGCCAACTATATTTATTCACGCATCATGAACTCAGTAAAGGGATTTACTTTGCAGTATAATAGATTCATATCACCGAATCAAAACATACCAGAATATACGAGGGTAGTTCATTAAGTTCGTAGAACTCGGTATTTTTCTATACAATTCAAGATTTCTTTTTTCATTTTTGTGCAGTGTAAACCTTTGTCAGCTGAATGATAACAGCCGTTCAGTCAACACGTACATTATTACTCTTACTTTTTGTTTGAAAACCTATACCCATAGGCAAAAATGGAAAGTCAGAATATTGAGTTCAGAGCAGTCATAAAGTTCCTCACTAAGGAGGATGCAAAGACCAAAGAAATCCATTGGCGCATGGCTGATGTATATGGTGATAGTAACCCAAAGTATTCCACAGTGGCAAAGTGGTCAGCAGAATTTAAACTTGGGCGAGACTCCTTAGAAGATGACTCAAGGCCAGGTAGCCCTGCTGATGTCATCAGCCAGGAGAAGATCGACTGTGTTGAGAGACTTGTGCTAAAAAATCGCCGAATCAAAGTTGCCGGCCTTGCTTCAGAATGTGGTATTTCTAATGGAAGTGTTTACACTACAATCCATGAACATTTAGACATGTCAAAAGTATCTGCCAGTGGGTACCCAGAAACCTGAACATGCAAGATCGTCAGCAAAGGGTGGAGTCAAGTCAAGAACTTCTGGAAGTGTACAATGCCAATCCAGAGGACTTTCACACTCGTCTTGTAACAGGAGATGAAACTTGGCTTCACCACTGGGACCCAGATACTAAAAAAGAGTCCATGCAATGGAAGCGCCCTGGCTCACCCCCACCTAAGAAATTTCGTACCCAACCATCAGCCAGCAAGGTAATGGCCACGGTGTTTTGGGACTCCAACGGGATTATATTGATAGATTAAAGCCTGCTGGTACTTCAATTACAGGAGAATACTATGCCAATGTCATTAAACAATTAAGAGTTGCTATTAAAGAAAAACAAAGGGGATAGCTAGCTGCTGGTGTCCTTCTTTTGCATGATAATGCCCCTGTGCACAAGTCCAGAGTTGCACAAGCGGCTATTCGTGAGTGCAAATTCGAGCAGTTAAATTACCCGCCATACAGTCCAGACCTGGCCCCAAGTGATTATTATCTGTTTCGAAATTTGAAGTCCCACTTACAGGGAACGAGATTTCGGGACGATGATGAGCTCAAGGCTGCTACAGAGGCTTGGTTTGAGGACCAAATAGACGACTTTTATTTCAAAGGCATAGACTGCTTAAAAGAAAAGTGGGCCAAATGCATTGAAGTAAAGGGGGATTATATTGAAAAATAATGTTAAAACCATCTTCCAATCTGTGAGTTAAACCCCGAGTTCTACGAACTTATTGAACCCCCCTCGTATCTATCAACTACTGAGATAGGTGGTGTCAAATATTCTTGAAGGAAATCGCGTTCCACTCAGTATGCAGGTCTGTCTAGAATTAAACACTAATTCTTAGCCTAAAAACAACACATCAATATAAAATAGTTCTAGTTTCTGCACTTAGGCTGGCCAGTTTTAGACATATGTCGATATTTTGACAGCAATATAATTTTCAAAACAGCTGTTAATGCTGGGTTGATCCCACTTAACATACACCGTAGTCACAACATAGTCGCAGGACGTCGCGGCGACATGACGTAGCGACGACGTTTGCTGGGATGATAGTCCTGTATCACTGATTATTACATGTTAAGTTTCTGAGTCAAACATTCAGACCATTTTTACATAAAATACTGGGATAATCCTTCTAAGTCTGTTTCTATAATGGAAAAACAATATGTGAAGATGCTCAGTAAATGCCAAAATTACGAAGCACAGTCTAACCAAAAGAGAGATGAGGAACAAATAATGACAAAACAAAATGTCTTCCGTCTCTGAATTTCTACATGTCCAGTGTTGTAAATAGGGGTGTCGGTCTAAAACAATAATTCAGAATGACAAAACAGTTTAGAACCTGATCAGACGGCTTTATCATTATGTATCTTGTCTGAATCTACCCTAGCTGCAAGAGTATATGTTTTGGTTTTCAGAGCTGAAAGAGTTAACAAATAAAGGTGCTTCAGGGGCGGGTCCAGAATTATTTAACCCTTGTCATGCTGAACCCGGATATACTCTGCCTTTGCAAACAGTGTAGATTCAGATCAGTTGGCTTCTTCTGGATCTGCACTGTTTGCCATTAAGTATATGATTTTATGTCAACAATCTGGATCAAGTTATCTGATTGGCTGAAAATTAGAAGTGTGCGGGGCATCTTAATTTTTTCAGCATGACATGGGTTAATAGAGGGTTCAAAATTTCAGAATTGATCCAGTTACCATAAGTATTCGAACAGAAAAGTTTGAGCAAACAATAAAGGCCCATACCAGAAACCAAGGAACGTCTGAGCAGGGTCTTGCAATATTAGACCCGTTCTTAGGAAGTAAAATGATATGTTGAAACTTTAGAAGTTATAGTAAAAAGACAAGGCAGGCATGCGAATATTTTAGAGTAAACTCGGTACCCAAACTGAACTTAAATGTCAAAGTGGTGGTGGTTCGACTGAACCCCTCGAACTTTCTCTAGATCCGTACTTAAGCTTACCTGTTAATAGGCGTAACTCCTTTTCCTATCTCTCTCCCATTTTTTTAACTGTAAGACATATCTCTCACTACGTCTCTCTATTGATTATCATTGTTCCATGTATATAGGACGAATACAGTCGATCGGGCCCATTAATATTTTATAATAACATATCTTATAAGTAAATTGAATAAAGAATCAACACAGGAAGGCTAAAACTGCAATAATCGAATTGCACTTTGAGGTCCTTTTATCATTTTTTTTTTTTTATCAAATTCATTCGTAGATCGATAGCAGTGTTAAATCTACACGTTATTCAAAGAATTTATGAATCCTAACGACTGAAAACGTACCTCTGGACAAGTGCGCCCAGCGAAGATTTAGATCAGCCTGCGCATTCGCGCAGTCTGATCAAAATCTTCACTGGACGCATTTTGGATAGCCAAGGATGCAAAGTTTCTTCTTGCGAGCAACGAAGACTCTGATCAGACTGCGCGCATGCGCAGTCTGATCAGAGTCTTCGTTGTGCGCATATATTAGAAGGTACTTTTTCTGATTGCGTTTTGTATTTGTATATTGTATGTGTATTGAACCTGTATATACTATAGAATAAACTTACAATAATCATTTGGCATGGATTACTTGTTATCCATGGTGTAATGTGCCGAAATAGAATGGCCCGTTGTGTGTAGCCTGTATAATTAAAGTGCCATACTGAACTACTTGTACTTACTGTGGTGTACAACCCCAAAGAAATTCCATTGGCTCGCAGAACGCCACAAAAACTTCATTGACGCAAGGAGCTGTTAATTTTATTTTGGTTAGGTCTTAAGTAAGCGTTTAACAGCAAACTAAATAAATAAATAACCGAAAATTCTTGACCTTTAGAATGCTGATGACATATTTTGAAAAAAAAAAAAAAAGATGATAAAGTGGCCACGAAAATAGTACTTGACATTTCATGCGCTTTGTCTGCTAAAGAGACGATTTGCATGAAATATCAAATCCTACAAGTAGTTTACTTATATTTAAATTAAGCAAATAAAGATGCCAGTGAACATCTGTTTAACTTCAAAGGTTTGACCCCTGCAGATCATTTTGAATAGCACTTATCTAACAGTGATAATGTCTCATCTATGATCTTTTACAAACAAACAATACGAAGCAAACCTCACACTTAAAGTTTGGGATAAAGTTTGTGGGCTGCAATAGTGAAACAACAGAAAGAGGACTGAAGCTTCTAAAAGCCATATACAACAACATAGACTTGGCAAACACATTATACACTCAAAACCATCACAAAGATAGACTTGAGCAGCCCAGATGAAAATAATCTTAACGAGACTGATTACATACTAGTGAAAATGTACTGCTAGTCTGCTGTCAAAATCACAAGGTACGGACAAAGGCAGTGATCATGATTTGTTAATGATGACTTTCAGAACTCGGCTTAAGAAGGCTAGTAAGGCAACCCAAGCTTGGTCCAGATTTGACTTGGACAAACTGAAGGGCCCATCTAGGGTAGACGCTTTCCAAATAATACTAGATGGAAAATTGGAACCACTCACAACCCTGAGTGTCGACAACAATTACCTTAATTCCACAATTGCAAACTCGATCAGCTCAGCAGTGACACAGCCAAAGATGTCCTCGGCAAAAAAATGTCGCTAAGTAACCTGTGTAATAAATGAAGCTTTTGACATTGTTAGGAACAAAGGGAATTCAAGAGACAAAAAATTGAACCAGGTGGGGCCGAAAAATACAGAATTACAAACAGAAAGATACAAAGGGAGATGGAGGAAGGGAGAACTGGATAGAATATCAGCGATAAAATATCAAGTTATGCCTTAGTAAACAACACATCACGAAAACATACCTATATAATTTTGACCTCCTTAAACCCCACTTTTATATAGTAAAACTGGGGTTTACAGGGGTATACATTATTTGTTCTTATTTCTGCTCAAAAACATAGATTGTGGGTACTCGTTAGAACCGCGAAGCGGTTCTAACGAGTACCCACAATCTATGTTTTGAGCAGAAATATGAAAAATATCAGAATTTTTATCTGAAAACTTTCAGTGTTTAGTGATAAAATTTTCAATTTATTTGAATAGGTGTGTTTTCTTAATGAACAAAAACAAAAACAAAACAAAACCAAAAAAACTCTACAATTGGTGAAAGTGCTAACAAAGGAAAACGAGGAGAGTCTACCACTATTCAGGTCAAAGCAAGAAATGGCCTCAATGAAGAACTATTCATTCTCGATGGATGGGCTGAGTACTATTATTTGGAGCTTTAAAATCACAAAGGTGATGGAGACCGGGCAGTACTAGAGTGTCCAACAAGATCAGATGAAGACTATTGCCCAATCATTCGTGAAAAAAAAATTGAAGAAGCCCTCAAGGCACTGAAGAAGGGAAAGTTCGCGTGAGTTGATAACATGTCAGCAGGACTAGTTGAGAAACCTTCCATGATTGATGTCACGACATCAATCTGTAATAATAATAATAATAATAATAATATATATATATATATATATATATATATATATATATATATATATATATATATATAGTATATATATATATATATATATATATATATAAACAAACAGACAAATGTTTAATCTACGGATTCGAACAAGCCAACTGGCAATCTATTTAAAAGTATATCGGACCGACAGGATGCCTGTCGGGCCGATAACGGTCCGATATAGATTTAAGCAGAATACTAACTGAGTTAAATGAATGATTACATTCCATAAGACAGGAATTTATAGCGATGCCAGAACTATCAAGCCAACAGTCTCATTAACCGTACAGGCAAGGTAATAATTGAGGTCTGCGACAGCAAAGTATCATATCTATGTCTGTATCCTATGATAGCATGTTGTAGACTTCAAGAAAGCCTCCAACAGGGTCTGGAACGAAGCCTTATTGGCAACTATAAGAAAGCAAACAGGAAATCATAAAAGTTATCTCTTTGCCGAAAGTGGTGGATATAGACAATTTGAACTACTCTCTGCGGACTAATGAACCACAGAGAAATGTACGAAAGACCGGTAGTGACATTTCAACTACATTAATTCAAGGTTTCAACTTGACGAATTCCCGATTTCAGCTTCACGAATTCACGATTTCAACTTCACGAATTCACGATTTCAACTTCACGAATTCAACTTCACGAATTCACGAATTCAACTTCACGAATTCATGATTTCAACTTCCTGAATTCACGAATTCAACTTCACGAATTCCACTTCACGAATTCAACTTCACGAATTCACGAATTCAACTTCATGAATTCACGAATTAAACTTCACGAATTCCACTTCACAAATTCAACTTCGCGAATTCACGCATTCAGCTTCAAGAATTCACGAATTCAACTTCACGAATTCAACTGTTGAATTCCTGAAGTTGAATTCGTGAAGTGGAATTCGTGAATTCGTGAAGTTGAATTCGTGAAGTGGAATTCGTGAAGTTGAATTCGTGAATTCATGAAGTTGAATTCGTGAATTCGTGAAGTTGAATTCGTGAAGTGGAATTCGTGAAGTTGAATTCGTGAATTCATGAAGTTGAATTCGTGTATTCGTGAAGTTGAATTCGTGAATTCGTGAAGGTGAATTCGTGAAGTTGAATTCGTGAAGTTGAATTCGTGAATTCGTGAAGTTGAAATCGTGAATTCGTGAAGTTGAATTCGTGAATTCGTGAAGCTGAAATCATGAATTCGTGAAGTTGAAACCTTGAATTAATGTAGTTGAAATGACACTACCGGTCTTTCGTAGAAATGGCTTATCATACTGCAAATTGTTTCTGTGCTGAAAAAGGCATCCTAAATAAAAAGAAAAAAAAAACAGCTTTTTTAACAGAACTCCACTCCCAACTCTCCCTCTTTCTCTCTCTCTCTCTCTCTCTCTCTCTCTCTCTCTCTCTCTCTCTGAACAATTTGCTTTTCCATTCATACATAGGAGCAATATAAATGCAGCCCAGAGACATTATCGTACATGATTGCTCTAAATGATCACAGTAAAACTTACCGGCCTGTATTGCCCTTAATATTCTCAGACCTTAACTCCTTTTCATACTTGTCTTAATTTTTTTACCCGTCCATTTTACTACCTGTCGATGTGTCTAAAAACTACTGGCGGAGTGGAAAACAGTGCAGACCAAGGTTCATTACGAAAATATGCCTATTCAAAAATATAGAAAATTTCACCTCCAAAAACTGAAAAGATAAAAAAAAAACTGATATTTTTTTCATATTTCTGCTCAAAACATAGATTGTGGGTACTCGTTAGAACCGCCGAGGCGGTTCTAACGAGTACCCACAATCTATGTTATAAAAGTGGGGTTTAAAGGGGTCAATATTATATGAGCATGTTTTCATGATGAGACGCCGGAGTGACAAACAGTGTAGACCCAATCAGACGCCTTGTTCTGTGTTGTCTAATCTAGGTCAATACTGTCTGCTCAAGACTGTCTGGCCAAATACTTAGAGTTAACATGGTAGTAATTCTAAAATTTTAGCAAGTATAAGAGGCTGCTAAGTGATGTGTCTTAAAGCTACCGACTGAATGGCTTATTGTGTGGTTAACTGATTAAGTTGCCCCCAGCAAGTTTAAGGTGAATTGATACACTTTAAAGGGAGGAAACTCAAAAAATATTCTTCCCTCTCTCTAGAAAGGGGTCTATTCTAAATGGAAAGAATTCCCCTCCCCCTCCCTGCCACCCCGCCATTGGGAGCAGATTCTTTCCAGTTAGAGTAGACTCCTTTTCAGAAGGCATTGGTGTGCAGAAAAGCTAACCGGAAGACACAAAAATTGGCTCCTTTAGAAAACATGGCAGATAATCTACCAAGTGAATCCAGTCCTTTGGTCTTGGTATGCATTGTAAATGCCAGAATCTGTGTCTGGATTCACAGGTTCATTTAAGCAATTCTATTCTAATATTGAAGGTAAATATAACCAGTAAATACAGAAGCCGCCGAATCGGCGGTAACCCAGCTAGCATTCTTTATAAATCTATAGCGGGCCGTTATCGAACCGTCAGGTAGCGGCCTGCTATAGATTTATAAAGAATGCTTACTAGGAACTGGGTATTGCGACCTCCTAGCCATCATTGTCTTCTGATAGGAAAGTTCTTGTTTCACTTCAAGCAAATTCATTGGTTGTGACTTTTTTTTTTTTCTTTAATCAGTCCAGTTGTAATTTCTTTCTCCCTGTGTGACGTCTTGATTTAACCGAAATACTGTCGACAGGGCCGTTTAATCTCAACAAGCAAACAGAAGTCTTTGAAGTGGCAACAGTAAAACCGATCGGTCCCTTTAATTGGGCATTTATGTAACAGAAAAGTTTATTGAAAAGATTAATGAGTTTAGACGCTTGTGCCAACATGTTGTTTGATTATTGGTTATTTTTCTTTACTTCATATCTACAAATACATGTTTGCGTTTGATATTCGATAACAACGAACTACCGATCGTCAGGTGACATTTACTGACCTCGTTAAGGGGGTGGATACACATGGAAGATTTTCCGTCATTTTATACAGCGCGGGGTGGGTGCAATTTTTGTGACTCCCTGTTTACGTTTCTGCACACCAAGCCCTGTCTCATCACGAAAACAAGCCTATATAATTTTGACTCCCTTAAACTCCACTTTTATATAGTAAAACTGGGGTTTACAGGGGTATACATTATTTTTCTTATTTCTGCTCAAAAACATAGATTGTGGGTATTCGTTAGAACCGCCTTGATGAGGCGGTTCTAACGAGTACCCACAGTCTATGTTTTGAGCAGAAATATGAAAAATATTAGGTTTTTTTTTTAATCTGAAAATTTTCAGCTTTTTGGAGAAGAAATGTTCTGTATATTTGAACAGGCGTGTTTTCGTAATGTGAAAAGGGGCCTACTCTAAAAGGTAAAACAATTATGTCCAAAGAAAGTAAATTCTTCTGAAAAGGGTCTACTTTAAGAGGAAAGAATTTACTCCCTTATTCACTTGGAGCAAAACTAACAGCACACCCAGTAAGCATTCTACATAAATCTATAGCGGGCCGTTATCGGCCCGTCAGCTACCCAGACGGGCCGATAACGGCCCGCTATAGATTTATGTAGAATGCTAGCTGCGTAGCCTTCCCGAGCAACTGATAGAAGAAGACATTAACCCATTGTAGTCTGGAAACCCCTAAAAGGGTATTTGGCAAACAGTGAAGACCAAGATCAGACGCCGCAGAACGCCTTTCAGTTCAGGAGAAGTTCTAAGTATATATCTTCAAGATGAAGCCACGGCGGCCATCTGGGATTTCCGATCGGAACGATTTTAGTTGTTTTTTATCTACAAGCTACCACAATAGGCTATTTCCTGCCAAGTTTCGAGTCAATTACCCTTTTGGTTCAGGAGAAGAAGTTCAAAAAAGATTTTCAATTTGGCCGCCTTAGCATCTTGGATTTCTGATCGGACCGATTTTAACAGCTTTTGATCTCCAAGTCACCCCGATACTTCCTACTAAGTTTCGATTTAATATGTCTTTCGGTTCAGGAGAAGTTCAAAATAGATTTTCAAGATGGCCGCTGTGGTGGCCGTCTTGGATTTCTGATAGAAACGATTTTAGCTGATTTTTATCTACAAGTCACCCCGATACTTCCTACCAAGTTTCGAGTCAATTGGTCTTTGGGTTAGGAGAAGAAGTTCAAAATAGATTTTCAAGATGGAGGCCGTGGCGGCCTATTTGGATTTGTGATCGGAACGATTTTAGTTATTTTTTATCTACAAGTTGCCCTGATTTCCCTAGCAAGTTTCGAGTCAATTGGCCAAGGGATGTAAGAAGAGTAGCCATTTAAAGCAAATTGTTGACGCCGCACGACGTACGACACACGACGTACGACGGGTTGGCTAAAAAGACAACGTGTTGGAAAATCTAGCTTTAGTATTCAAAAAGTTGCAATACGATGCAGTATCTCCAGGTAAAAAGCAATGCCTCTCGCCCCTTTTTAAGGGGACTGGATACACTTGGTAGATTTTCCACCATTTCGTACAAGGGTGATAACTTTTGTTACTTCCTGTTTGATTCCTGCACACTAATCCCCTTTGGAAAAGGGGTCCACTCTAAAAGGACAGAATTTGCTCCCATGGGGAGCACATTCCCAGTAAACATTTTTTATAAATCTAAAGCGGGCCGTTAGCGGCCCGTCAGGGTAGCTGACGGGCCGCTAACGGACCGCTGTAGATTTATAAAGAATGCTAGCTGGGTTCTTCCCTTTTAGAGTAGAATCCTTTCAGAAGGTAACAAATATTCTCCCTTGAAAGTGTAGCCTTTCTCCATAAAATGACCGTACCAAGAAGCACATGGCGGAAGCTATTTACTACATCTCTTTGTGTGGTCTAAAAATGTTTTCCTCTGCGCAAATAAGTGCGCACACTTGGCACATTGGTAACGTTCTGGAGCATGTTTGTACTTTGATGTTCTTTCAAGGACTTTTATTTTTCTATAAACATCTTTTTACAAAGTTGACATTTAAAACATCGTTTTCTGTCCGTGTTGTTTTACAAAGTCGTATATGGTCATCCAGTATTATAAATGTCTTCTTACATTTGGCACATTCCCTATCGGGCCCGTGGCTTTTTTCATGCCTTCTCATACTCTGCTTGCTTGAAAGTGACTTTTGAAAAACTGCACATTCAAATTCACATTCTTTTATGTACCAAATTCCTGTCCTGTGATTGTACAAAGTGATTTAGACTAAAGGCACATCATTACGAAAACACACCTATTTAGATATAAAGAAAATTTCACCTTCAAAAACTAAATATTTTCAGATAAAAATCTGGTATTTTTCATATTTCTGCTCATAACATAGATTGTGGAGGCGGTTCTAACGAGTACCCACAATCTATGTTTGAGCAGAAATATGTAAAAAACATATATCAGAGTTTTTTATCTGAACATTTCAGTTTTTGGAGGTGAAATTTTCTATATATGTAAATAGGCGTGTTTTCGTCATGCATATCACCAGGTTGAGGCAAATGGGGTTAATTCAGGGATGTCGTTTTGATATTCTATATATGCATAATGGGTGGAATCATTAGAATCGCCTCAGTGAGGCGATTGATGAGTACACACATTAATCATTTTCATATTAAAGTAAGAAAACGTTCCTAAATATCTCTAAATATTTCTTTTCTTGAACGTTCGGAAGAAATGTACAAAGAAGTATACATATACTTAATGTAGCTGTTATAGTCTCATATAATTATGTTATATGGCTGAGAGCTGTTCTCAGCTAAGTGAGTATTACTGCTGTTCAACGACTTGCACGCGCCTTCCAGTGAATATCAACTTTAAGTCTTGTCGCCAGTCGTGACGCCGACGTCTACGCGTGTTTTTTTTTTTTTTTTTTTTTTATCTATGGGGTCTGGTGTTGACCGTTGTTGCCACAGTTATCAAAAGACAGATTATATAATAAAACAATTATTGAACATTGACGTATTGGATATGACGTTGATATCCACCACTGAATACCAATATTGACCTCGGCTATCACCTCGGTCAATATAGGTATTCTGTGGTGGATATCACGTCATATCCAATACCTCAATAGTCAATAATTGTGTATTGTTTTCTGTTGAAAAACGGCTCAGCTTCTACTGCAATAAAATAGTTATTTCTTTAAAAAAAAAGTCACATGATAAACAGAATCCTACATTCGTTTCTTAAAGGACATCTACGATTAAGGCGGAGTTTCTCCATAAAAAGTCCAAGATGATGAGGTCGAATTCTAAAAAGTGTGATATGAGCGATTTTAAGGTCCAGTTGATCAACTCCATACGTTAATTATGTACTTTTTTTTACTGTAATTTACTGTATCCGAGGCCTAGAATAATCTCTCGATTTTTGGGCCCGTTCTTGTCTTCTTTCATTAAACTGGTAACGGTTGGCATGCGCAAGGGGGTAAGAGTAACAGTCAGGTTCAAATTTGGTTGGTTTATCTTTCCAAAAGTTATTCAATCTCGGCTTAAATTGATTAATACTACCAGATGAAATCACTTCCTCCGAAAGACTATTCCATTCGTTTATAACTCTTTTTGAAAAAAATTGTTTCCGTAAGTCCAGTCTAAACAGACGTTTAAAAAGCTTTTGACTGTGACCTCTTGTTCCTATCATGGGTTGCAGGGTAACTAGTTTATCCTTTTCGCATTTATCAATTCCATTCAGTATTTTAAAAACTTGTATCATATCAGCTTTTGATCTCCTATACTGTAGTGAGGGTAGTCCTAATTCTTTCATTCTCTCTGTGTAATTTACGTGTCTTATATTGTGCTCCATACGTGTGGCCCGTCTTTGAACATTCTCCAATGACATACAATCTTTTTTATAAATAACTGACCATACCGTAGAAGCATATTCTGTGTGAGGGCGAACGATTGCCTTATAGAGATATTAAAAAAACACTTTTATCCAAATATTTGAACGTTCTTTTAATGATCCCTAAGTTTCTATTTGCCTTGTTTACCATTGCTTGGATGTGTGGCACAAACTTTAATTTATTATTGATGATAACCCCTAAATCTTTTTGTTCTTCAACTTTTTTAATCTGATCAGGTTCACCATTTACAATCATATAATAAGAACTAAATGGCTGATCTCAACCTAGATGCATGTGGTTACATTTCTTATAATTAAAATTTATTTGTCGGATGCCTGACCAGTTATCAATTCGAGATAGATCTTGTTGAACTATATTTGCTTCTTCCTGTGTGTTAACAATAGCGTAAATTTTAGCATCATCAGCAAAAAGTTTTACAAAACTATGTACTACGTTATGTATACTAAGAATAGAGTCGGTCCTAACACAGTTCCCTGTGGTTTCCCGCTGGATACATCTGCCCAATCTGATAAGGATCCATTAACTTGGACTCGTTGTTTGCGATTCTTTAGGAAACTTTCTATCCAGCATAAGACTTTCCCTTGAATTCCGTAACCTTTCAACTTCTTCAATAATCTTTGATGTGGCACTGTATCGAATGCCTTTTGGAAATTGAGATAAATGATATCGATATTGTTTTTGTTATCTAATTCATCAGTCCATTTTTCGCATACATCTATAAGTTGTGTTACACAGGAATAGCCCTTTCTAAATCCATGTTGGTGTTTCGTAAATAGATTATTACTTTCCATGTGGTCCATAATTTTATCCTTAATATAATACCATTATTTTGGCAGTTTAAATGTCACAAAGTAGGGAGATAACCAATAGTTTATTTACCGACCCTAAAATCAACGTATTCTGGAATATAAGGGTGCTTCAGTATTTTTATGATAAAAGTATGTCCTACCCCTTGAGCCAACAAGTCCATTATACTGTACTTTTTCGTGATCCATTCACATATTATAGGTGAATGGGAGCTGGTTCAAGTGGTTGAACATACTTATATTCCAAAACTACTGAAGAACCGTCATTTTCCAGTTTTTGACTGAAAGTAGATATGTCTAAATGTTGTGCAATCGCAGTAAAAAGAAAAACAAAAGTAGATACTTAAAATTAAATCTATAGTGCATGCTTCTATGGCAAATTGAGGAATCACAGATAACGGATCACTATATTGTTAGTTTCTTGAACATATGAGGATATATAAGAATCCGTTGATTTAGGTTAAGTAGAGAAACCATTGGTTATCTCCCCATTTTGTGACATTTAAACTGCCAAAATAATGGTATTACATAATTAATATATGTAGTTGATCGAGCGGACCAAAATATTCCTCATATCATACCTTTTAAAATTCAACTGCATCAAGGACTCCGCCTTAATCATAGATATCCTTTCATATGAAATGACCGCTCACATAAGATCATCTATGTGTCAGTCAAATCGAAAAAAAAGTGCTGTATTTTAACCTAAGTATTCGGACAGACAGGCTTGAGCAAATGGTGTAAACCCTGTTCAATCAGAATGTGGCATCTAATCAGGATCTTCAGTTTACCACACATCCAGTAGTTTTCAGACTTATCAACAGGTAAATTAACTTGGTCAAATTCTTTTGGCAAATAAGGTAAGAATATACGGAGTACATTGCAAAACCACCCCACCAGTCATCAACAGAGCGGCAGACATAATACTGAAATCAGAATCAGAACTAAATGTAATATTTATGGCCCACGTGTCCTTAAATCAGAATTATGCCATCTGGACTGTGGAATAGTTTTAGATTATACAATATAAAATTGGGCAGCATTTAGTCCAAATGGGGATCATGATGGCTCAGGTCAGCCTGCAATATCTGCACAATCTGATTAGGGGCTTTGCTGTCTACATACAATTTGAAAAACTTTGGCAGTAAGCTAGATCTGCAGGCTGGACTTTTGAACTACACATGGAAATGTCTTTATGCCAGTAAGTAGACATTTCATTGATGAGGATGATACCACACACTAGCATTCCGTTAAACAATCTGTCTATTCAATCCAGAATCTCAAGATCCAGAGGCTTGTGCACACTATCATATAGATTATCACGTTAGGCAGCACAGCGACAAAACTAGAAATGTGCTTGTAAAACACTATGCCCCCAACCATATGCTTGTCCATACAAAATGCAAATATTGGATAGAGACATAACTCTGAAACAAATCATAACTGAAACAAATCATGCCATTTTTTTAATCAATCAGGTGATCTATTCCTCAGTCCCAATAAGCTCACCAAGTACTAGTGCCCTAGGTCAAACAGTTATCAAGCTATCGTGCCCATAAGAAAAGTGTGTTGAATTGACGGACGGGTAAACAACCAAAAACCAATATGCCCCTCCAACTGCTTCGAAGTTGAGTGCATAATAAACCCTTAAAAAGACAAGCAAATTGTAGCAGATAACAGTCTAATTGCTTTAATTATTTTTCAGAGAAAATAAGGCATGATATTTTATGTATATTGTCTGCAACAGAAAATTCTAATGAAATATCAAGCCTTATCTGAAAAAATATACTTATCACAGCATAGAGTGATTAACACTTTAAGGGTTAAGTTGTGATTGGCACTTGAAGGGTTAACACAGCATTGTGACTGGCACTTTAGGGTTAACACAGTAGAGTGATTGTTACTTTAAGGGTTAAAAGGCAATCCTTTTTTACTTTTAACACAGTAAAGTATGATGGGCACTTTTAGGATTAACACAACAGTGGGATTGGCACTTTAAGTGTTAACACAGCATAGTTTGAATGGCATTTTAAAGGTTAACACAGCAGTGTGACTGGCACTTTAAGGGTTAACAGGGTAAAGTGAAATTGGCACTTTAAGGGTTAACACAGCAGTGTGATTGGTCATTTAAGGGTTAATACAGCAGTGTGATTGACACTAAGGTTTAACACAGAATAGTGAATAGTACGACTGGTACTTTAAGGGTTAGCATAGCAGTATAACTGGCATTTCAAGGATTACCACAGCGTAGTGTAACTTACCGTTTAAGGGTTAACACAGCATAGTATCATTGGCACTTTAGGGTTAACACAGTAGTGTGATTGTTACTTTAAGGGTTAAAAGGCAATCCTTTTTTACTTTTAACACAGTAAAGTATGATGGGCACTTTTAGGATTAACGCAGCAGTGGGATTGGCACTTTAAGTGCTACCATAGCAGCGTGACTGACACTAAGGGTTAACAAAGCATAGTATGATTGGTACTTTAAGAGTTAACATAGCATAGTTTGAATAGCATTTTAAAGGTTAACACAGCAGTGTGATTGGCACTTTTAGGATTTACACAACATAGTGTCATTAGCATTTTAAGGGTTAACACAGCAGTGTGATTGGCACTTTAAGGGTTAACATAGCGTAGTGTGATTGGTACTTTAAGGGTTAATACAGCAGTGTGATTGAATCTTTAGGACTTAACATAGCATAGTGTGATTTGCACTTTAAGAGTTAATACTGCTTAATGTGATTGGCACTTTAAGGGTAAACACAGAAATGATTGGCACTTTTAAGTTAAAAACAGCAGTGTGAATGGAATTGTTAGTGTTAAAACAGCAGTGTGGTTGCAACTTTAAGGGTTAACACAGCACTGTGAATGGCACTTTAAGGGTAAACATAGCAGTGTATGATTGTTACTTTAAGGGTTAACATAGCATAGTGTGATTGGCACTTTAAGGGTAATCGCAGCATAAAGTGAAAGGCACTTTAAGGATTAACACAACATTGTGCGATAGGTACTTTAAGGATTAACACAGCAGTCAGAAGTGTGAATGGCACTTTATGGGTTAGCACAGCATAGGGTGATTGGCACTAAGAGGGTTAACACAACAGTGTGATTGGCATTCTAAGGATTAACACAACATAGTGTTACTGACATTTTAAGGGTTAACACAGCATAGTGTGATTGGCACTTTAAGGGTTAAAACAGCAGTGTGTTTGCACTTTAAGGGTTTACACAACATAATGTGATTGGTGCTTTAAGGATTAACACAGCAGTCAGCAGTGTGACTGGCACTTTAAGGTTAATACAGAAGTGTGAATGGCATTTAAAAGTTTAACAAAACATAAGGTAACCAGCATTTTAAGGGTTCACAGCATAGTGTTATTGGCACTTAAAGGGTTAAAACAGCATTGTGTTTGGCACTTTAAGTTTTAACATAGCATGGTGTGATTGGCACTTCATGGGTTAACATAGCAGTGTGATTGTTACTTTAAGGGTTAACACAGCAGTGTGATTGGCACTTTAAGGGTTACCATAGCTGTGTGTTTGACACAAAGGGTTAACACAGCAAAGTAGGATTGGTAATCTAAGGGTTAACACAGCATAGTGTGATTGGCACACAAAGGTTTAACACAGCAGTGCAGTTTGCACTTTAAGAGTTAACACAGCAGTGTGCTTCACACTTTTAGGGTAAGCACAGCATAGTTTAATTAGCACTTTAATGGTTAACACTGCATAGAGTGTATAGCACTGTTAGGGTTAACACAGCATAGTGAGATTGGCTCTTTAAAGGTTAGTGCAGCAGTGTGATAGGCCGCTTGGCACTTTAAGGGTTTACAGGGCGTAGAGGATAGCCTCTACTTGAATATATAATGGTGTGTTTGGTCAGCTTGGTGTCGTGAAGGTGATATTTCAGTGTTTCATTATGATTAAAGCGAGTGTTGACCTTCCTGGCAAATCTGGATTTGGTTGTGCTGACTGAAAGATTACTGAATACAATGGTAAATCACACATACTCATACAAACAACATTGAAAAAATGTATAATTTTGCCTTTACAAGCTTGTCTACAAGGAATACAAATAAAAATAAATAACACTTGTATACAAGCATTGTTTTATTCTATGTTACATTTACTCTAACAAATATCACATTCATTTTACAGTGGCAAAATCATTGTAAATTTATTATCACATTGTCCTTGAATTAAATATATATTTGCATAAAGTATATCTAAAAATAGACTTTTCCAAATAAGCATACATATATATTATAGTAAAAGCTTGCTTTTCATTGTTATAATCAATTATTATTATTTAACTATTGACAGGAGCATGGACGGAATATACTGGTGTGATGTATTGCAAGAAAACATAGCTCTAGATAAGAAGGCTATACAGATAAAGATTTTTTGTTACTTCTCTATGAAAACATGTGGGTACTGCATTTATCAAGTATTCAGGGCTCATTTCCATGTCAGCATTCTACGTAAATCTATATCGGGCCGTCATTGGCCCGTCAGGGTAGCTGACGGGCCGATGACGGCCCGATGTAGATTTACGTAGAATGCTAGCTGGGTTGTTCAAAGCATCCCTAGCATAACGAGCTCATAAATGACAAACTCGTTAATTATTGTAGCTAAGGTATTTTCAAATACCATTACGAAAACATGCCTATTCTAATATATAGAAGATTTCACCACCAAAAACTAAAAAAAAATTCAGATAAAAACCCCGATATTTTTTTCATATTTCTGCTCAAAACATAGATTGTGGGTACTCGTTAGAACTGCCTCGGCGAGGCAGTTCTAACGAGTACCCACAATCTATGTTATTTAGCAAAATAAGAAAAATAATGTATACCCCTGTAAACCCCAGTTTTACTATATAAAAGTGGGGTTGAAGGGGGCCAAATTTATATAGGCATGTTTTCGTGATGATTGACATTTTTGCAGGAAAAATGTGAGTAGCTTTCACATTTTTTTTCAGCAAAAAATATACTGATGTATTTGCCATGTTTCATTAAACAGAGTAAGGAGTTAAGGAGTCTGAATACTTCAGGTAAATACAGTATTCATTAGAAGTGCCTTGCCAAGGTACTGCTAATGAGTACCACATCATAAATATGTTAACCTGAAGAAGTGAGAAATTCATCGATACTTTTTAGTTGAAAAAAAAGCACTTTATCTAGAGCTATGAAGAAACTGTACCTTGTAACAAATGGACAACAAAAGCCCAGAGCTGTTCCTGGCTGCTACCATTTACATTACACCTATTCAAATATATTGAAAATTTTACAACCAAAAAAGGAAAATTTTCAAATAAAAAAACTCTAATATCTATGTTTTTGAGTAGAAATAAGAAAAATAATGTATACCCCTGTAAACCCCAGTTTTACAATACAAAAGTGAGGTTTAAGGGGTTAAAATTATAGAGGTATGTTTTCGTGATGCAACAGTAAGGCATGAGCTTTGTAAAATGAAAAAGCACAGTTCAGAGATGAGTTAGTGCAATAAATGCCAGCTGATGTAGACTTTTGTTATTTGAATATATCACGATGACATTCAGTGAGTTAACAAAAGCAGTGTTATTAGTACCCTTAAGATAATGTTTGGCTGAAAAAAGACATCGCGCAATTTTCAAATCATTTCAAAAATTAACATAGCACTTAGTCTGGAGTTATCTGTATCAAGTAAATAATGATTATGTTGGTCATGCAAATAAAAGCATCAGGTATACCAGCATATTTGCACAGTCCAATTCAGAGTCTGTAGCCATGTGTGAGAGGGGAAGGGATAACAAAAACAAGCTTTGACAAATATTTTGTCAAGTATATGAAAATTTTATTCCACAGGTTTCTGAAAAGGAGCATGAAAGTGTTGCAGTTGTGTATATTTTTAGTAACACACAGCATGTTGGAATAATGAGGGTGCATGTGTGGGTGGCATCATGAAAACATACCTATATAATTTTGACCCCCTTAAACCCCACTTTTATGTAGTAAAACTGGGGTTTACAGAGGTATACATTATTTTTTTTTTGTCTGCTCAAAAACATAGATTTTGGGTACTCATTAGAACTGCCTCAGCGAGGCAGTTCTAATGAGTATCCACAATCTATGTTTTGAGCAGAAATCCGAAAAATATCAGAATTTTTGTCTGAAAACTTCACAGTTTTTGATAGTGAAATTTTTGTTATACCATATTTGACCTAATTACCGCACTGTGCGCTTAGGTTTTTCAAAATTACTGGGAACACTCAGTGGTGGTAAAATATGTATCTCTGTGCTAAGGATACACTATAAAAAAGATCAGAAAAGGATTTATTTGATGATGATTATACGATTTTTTCTGACTTTCTTTATAAAGGCATATGTTGTGGGTGCTCATTTGAATTGCATCGACAAGTTGATGTAATTCAAATGAGTACCCACAACATATGCCTTCATTAAGAAGTAAAGAAAAAGTACACTGGCTATAATCTGAAGACTACGGAATTTCTTGACTGTGTGCTTATAGGGGTATGTGCGGTAATTAGATTGAATACGGTATATTTGAATAGGCGTGTTTTTGTAATGGGGAGAAAGAACACTATCTGACAAACTTTGACAAATGCAAAAAAAAAAAGTGTCTGTAGTCTGTAAAAAGATGCATAAAAATGTTGCAGTTCTGTATATTTTCATATATTTTCAATATTTAACATTAAGTACTGAAAAAAGAAGATTTGGTACCTTAAGTATAAGGATTTAACTTATTTGTATCAAATATGACATGACCAAAAGTACAATGCCATATTTATTTTTCAAAAGTCAGACATATTGATGTCTTATTGTTATAAAATATATCAGCATACTTCTCTAAAACTTACATTCTCAGCTATACAGAATAAATAGCAGGATCTAGCTCCATCTTTGAAAGAAAGGTAAAATTTGTTGCTATATGGAATGCGTTTTGTTCCAACTCACTCAAACATGGAATAAGCCAAAGTGTATGAAAAGCTACCCATGACAAAAACACACCTGTATAATTCGGACCCCCTTAAACCCCACTTTTATATAGTAAAACTGGGGTTCACAGGAGTATACATTATTTTTCTTATTTTTCTAAGAAACATAGATTGTGGGTACTCATTAGAACTGCCTCACCAAGGCAATTCTAATGAGTACCGACAATCTATGTTTTGAGCAGAAATATGAAATATATCAGAATTTTTTTCTGAAAATTTTCCTTTTTTGGTTGTAAAATTTTTAATGTATTTGAATAGGCATACTTTCGTAATGCATTTACCCTAATTATTTGGACAGACCGACCTGAGCAAACAGCGCAGATCCAGATCATATGCTGCAAAATACAGTTCATCACGAAAACACGCCTATATAATTTTGACCCCCTTAAACCCCACTTTTATATAGTAAAACTGGGGTTTACAGGGGTACACATTATTTTTCTTAGTTCTGCTCAAAACATACATTGTGGGTACCTGTTAGAATTGCCTCCGTGAGGCAGTTCTAATGAGTACCCACAATGTATGTTTTGAGCAGAAATATGAAAATATCAGAGGTTTTTTATCTGAAAATGTTCAGTTTTTTGGAGGTGAAATTTTCTATATATTTGAATAGACATGTTTTCGTTATATTCTGATTAGGATTTACATTATTTGCATCATCCAGTACATTTTAAACATATCATTACGAAAACATACCTATATAATTTTGACCCCCTTAAACCCCACTTTTATATAGTAAAACTGGGGTTTACAGGGGTAAACATTATTTTTTCTTATATCTGCTCAGAAACATAGATTGTGGGTACTTGAGTACCCACAATCTATGTTTTGAACAGAAATATGGAAAATTTCAGAATTTTTATCTGAACACTTTCAGTTCTTAGTGGTGAAATTTTCAATATATTTGAATAGGCGTGTTTCCATAATGTATCAGATAGCAAACTACACTTGTTGAAATTTTAGGACATGTATGATAAGGTGATAAGATGTCCCAGTATTTAGGGTAAATATAGTGAATTAAGATATATGCAAGTATTATTGGACCCTGGTCAAATACATGTATGAGGACTACCATATATATCCTAAGTATTGGGACACCTTATCTACTTACCATACTTGTCCTTAAATTTAAACTAGTCCATTCTACTACCTGCTGATGTGTCTAAAATATACATATGTATGGCAAACAGTATAGACCCTGATCAGATGCCGCATTCTGCGGCATCTGATCAGGGTCTACACTGTTTGCAAAGGCTTGTCTGTCCCAATACTTAGGGTTATCATGGTATATCAACCTTCACATCTGTTCAGTCTGATCAATCATCCCTGTTTGCATGAATGATCTACAAACCATGAGAAATCTGTAGGACACGCAGAGAAGACTCAACTGTATCTACCATAAATATTGGGACATTTACACTCTTTACCATACTTGTCCTAAAATTAAAAAAAAACAAAAACATTTCACTACCTGTCAATGTGTTACAAACCTGCTGGATGAGTGGGGCAATGCAGATCCTGATCAGATGCTCCATTTGGCAGTGTCCAATCTGGGTCTACATCCTTTGCTCAGGCCTGTCTATCTGCACACTAAGAGTTACCAAAAATGTCCATTACCAAAACAGGCCTATTCAAATATATAGAAAATCTCACCTCCAAAAAATGAAAATTTTCAGATAAAAAACTCTGATATTTTTCATATCTTACCCCAGTTTTACTACATAAAAGTGGGGTTTAAGGGGGTGAAAATTATATAGGCATGTTTTCGCGATGATTCACTTGTCAAATGGTTTATCAGCTGTAAATTCAGAAAATAAAACACTACCGGTATTACAGTTAAGTTCTGAAAATGAAACACTACAATAATATCAGAAAATGAAACTACTATCACAGAAAAAAATGAAACACCAAACAGAACTAAACTCTAAAATTTCAATAAAGAACAAATTATCTGTCTATTTCATTTTAATCAAAACAAGCCAAATGCACTGAAACTAAGAACAAACAAAACAGGCAATTCTAGGTTAACCCTTAAACCACCAATAATAACTGCAACAGATGACATTTTGAAATACTTTTTTCATCATTTTCAGAAATGACATTTCATGACAATCAAATTTGATTGTTGTCTGCTATAACTTTGCTTGGTGCCTTAACCTTTATCACTCTCTGGGCATTTTCAGGAGACAATTTGCATGAAATGTCATATCCTGTTTTCTGGGAAAAATAAGAAAAATATTTAAAAATGTCATCTGCTGAAAATTTTACCCAGAGTGCTATTCGTTAAGGGTTAACATACAATATTTATCTTAAAAACTCATTTAAATGCTGATCCAACAATGTAGACCCAGCTCAAACAGTCTGATCAGGATCTGCACTGTTCATCAACTTGCTGTACTTTTGAAATATATCACTAGATAGTCAGATGACTTGATCCAAGATTTATGGATCAAATTTACGGATAAGTATGGTAAGATTTTAAAAGCTGATGTCTGAAAGATGCAGGATATTCATGGTTATCCAGCTGATACCATTATTAAGCCATTTTAGACTGAACAGACTTTCCCACATTATATAGATTGGAAGAGATCAATTTTAATTTTAGGTATAACAGGCTATGTGATTTAGATATTCCTAGAGAAAATATGGCTGAACTATGCAAACAGTTGAGACCCTGATCAAATGCAGCATTCTGCTGCATCAGATCTAGGTCTGCACTGTTTGCCAGTTACCCTTTTGGGGGTCTGCAAACTAAAATGGGTTTCCAAGAATACTATAATTACCCCGACAAGTATGGTAAGGAGTTAAAACATCGCAATATTTAGGGTAACTATGGTATGTAACAAGGAAATGAGGCACAAGATGAGAAAAAAAGGCCATTACATCATGTGAACAGAGAAAGACCAGATCAGCCTGTACAGGAAATACTGTAGCATATTGAGGGAAAAATGTGTTCTGTTCTTCAAAATTCTGCATTATCCATTGATTCTATTAGTGAGCAACCAAAACCTTCCTCACATCAGATCTGGGTCTGTATTCACCAAATATGTAATAAGATCCTTTTTCTTAAACTGAAGCTCATACGATAACAACTGACATCAACCCTTGTCATGCTGAATAAATTAAGATGCCAAGCCCACTTCTAATTTCCAGCCAATCAGATTACTTGATCTGGGTTTTTGATAGAAATTCATATATTTAATGACAAACAGTGCAGATCCAGATCAGTTGGCTTCTTCAGAAGCCAACTGATCTGGATCTACACTGTTTGCCAAGACAGGGCATGTTGTGTTCAGCAAGAGAAGGGTTAAATCTCATAGTTATGTAAGAGAAGAAGTAATGTAATAATTGTATTAAAAAATACTAAATAAACAAATAACTATGATTCAATAATGGACGGATATTGTCATAAAAATGTTAGCTCTATCAAACTACATGTACATGCTGCAGCATAAAAATTATGGGCCACTGAGGATGAACCAATATTTTCCACAGGATGTGGGTCTGTGCTGTTTGCTTGTTCCATTTCGGAAAATGTTGGCTTATCCCACACAGGGCCTCATTTGCTCTACAATGAGACAGGATGTCCTTCCTCTCCACAGTTCTAGATAAGATGTGTTTAATTAAAAGATTTATTGTACTACCATATTCGACCTAATTACCGCACTGGGTGCTTAGGTGTTTCAAAAGTACTGGTAAAACTTGTGGTAAAATATGTATCTACATGCACCTACTAAGGGTACACTTGAAAACAAGACCAGAAAGGACTTATTTGATGATGTTTATTCGATTTTTGTTTTAATATTTTCTAAATAAAAGCATATATTGCTGGTACTCATTTGAATTGCATCGACTTGTCGATGCAATTCAAATGGGTACCCACAACATATGCATTTATAAAGAAATAGGCCTAGACAAAAAGTACGTTCGCTGTAATCTAAGATTACGAATTTGCTTGACTGTGCCCTTATAGGGGTATGTGTGGTAATTAGGTCAAATAGGGTATGTATATTTGTATATTTCATTTTTTTTTACTTCTCCACAAAAATGTGCCCTGGGTATGATATAGTTCCAGATAAGAGGGTATCAAGTCAATATGTTTCTTATTACTCCCTGAAAACATACATTGTGGGTATTCATTAAAGTGCCTCACTGAGGCGCTTTTAATGATTACCCACAACATATGTTTTCTAGAAATAAGAAAAATATCAGTACTTTTTGGTTCTATATAAAATTATAGCTATGGAGTTCTTATCAATTCTAACAAATATGACACATGTTTTCATGGACAAATAAGAAAACAACTTACCTGTACACGTCTCTTACCTAGAGCCATGTTACATGGATACAAAACGAACATTCAAGAACCAAGTCAAAAGCAGACATACAATAAATAAAATATGTTGAAATAAATAAATAAGTTAACCTTTACCACTCTATGGACATATTCAGCAGACAACAAAGTACAGTAAAACCTGTGTAAGACAGCCACCTTTGACATTAGTGGTTGATGTGGAAAGGTGGTTGTCTTATAAAGGTACATGTCATGTAATTTTGCTAGCAAAATTACATGACATGTACCTTTATAAGACAGACAACTTTTTCCACATCAGCCACTATTTAAAGTCAGTCTACAAGGTGGCTCTCTTACACAGGTTTTACTGTAATGATATTTTTCTTCTTTTTTGCAGAAAACATGATTTGACATTTCATGCAAATTGTCTCCAATGAAATGTCAAATCCTGCTTTCTGAATAAAATAAGGAAAAAAATTCAGTTGTTGTGAGCTGAAAATTTTACCTAGAGTGCTATGGGTTAATGGACGGTTTTCAGAAAATCATGAGCAAATGCAAATATCTATATCACAAAAATTCTATCTCAGACAAAGCAGGAGTAAAATCCATGAAAATATACAAAATAAGAAAAGGGCCCTTATACAATATGTGGGTAAAGACCCAAATCAGCCTGTGCATCCATTAGTGAAGTCTGATGTGAATCTTTGTTGCTGACTTACAGAGGCACTAAGGTAGAATATATTAACCAGTTGTAGTCTGGAGACCTCTAAAAAGGTAATTGGCAAACAGCACAGGCCCTCATCAAATGCTGCAGAATGCATTGTCTGATCAGTGTCTCCACTGTTTGAAAATTTCAACTATTTTTTCTCTAGAAATATCTAAATCACATTGTCTGACATAACCAATTAATGCCACGATAGCTTTAATGCATGCAAGTTTACCTTAACCCTTGTTTGTTTGTGTTGAGGTTTTATGGCCCAGTCAACCCAATGGGTTCATGTCGAGCATGATCAGTTTACCTAACCACACATTTACTGGGCAGGCTTAGTCCTCTAAGCGGTTAACCAGTATTGTGCACATTCTTTCGCCAGAAACTGACAACTTGAATCAGCGGAAGGGAGAAAATGACCGTGCAAAATATTTCATGATCAATCTCCACAAAAGAATGTTGCCCACCTCAGCGGGGGTTGAACCCGTGACCTCGTGGTCTCCAGTCAGACGGCGCATCCAACTGAGCCACCGAGGCCAGCTGTCATGCTGAATAAATTAAGATGCCATGCCCACTTTTAATTTCCAGCCAATCAGATTACTTGATCCGGGCTTTTGATAGAAATTCACATATTTAATGACAAACAATGCAGATCCAGATCAGTTGGCTTCTTCTACTCTGTTTGCTAAGACAGGGCATGTTCTGTTTAGCAAAAGAAGGGTTAAGCTATACATCTGTATGTCTGTATGTATTGGGTTATAACACCTTTTTAGCACAATAACAGATTTCTTTTTATGTCTGTGACTCTTAACCTTTAAACTGCCAAGAAAACCTGCATCTGAAAATAATGTCTGTTTATGTCGCCCACTGAAAATATTCTTGCAAACTTTTCAAATCTATCTTTGCATACAGGCAAACAGTGTGGACCCTGATCAGACTGCTCCTAGAGGAGGAGTCTGATCTGGGTCCACATTGTTTGCAAAAATGACTTTTAAAATCACAAGCAGATGACAAAGCAGACTACAATTGTTGTGACTGGCAGTTTAAGGGTTACAAACACTACAGTTGACTAAACTGGTTTTAGAATATTATGTAAAGCAAAATGAGCAAAGGGCTTTTATTGGATATGTGGGAAATGAAGGCCCAGACCAACCTGTGTATTCCCAGTCTTTTCATGGCCACTTTTACTTAATAAATGATGATGATTTGGTGTTTTTCGTCTCTTTCAACATTACTGATGTCACATCGATGATGAATGCATGGTGATAAACGGCTCTGCACAAGGAAGCACCATAAAGTCATGAGTTGAACTTCACCTCTAGCAGGATTTGAACTTGAATCCATAGTCAGAAGCGCAAACTGCTTGGCCACCAAGATGCAGAATACAGTGAACCCTCGTTACAACGACAGCATTTGTTCCCAAAAATGTTGCCATTATAATGAATTTGCTGTTCTAAAGAATCCTTAATGGACAGAATATGTAAGAAATGCCTGGTTTTATTCTTATTTCCTCATAAAAACATGTTTTGGATATTTGTTAGAATCGTCTCTCTGAGGGGATTCTAACAAATATCCAAAACATATGTTGCTTGAAGATATTATGCAATGTTTTTGCATAATTTCTCATTAACCGTCACCTCTTGAGTGAATGTTTTGTGACATTTAAATTGTCATTATAAAGAATTTTGTCTTTATATTGAGTGTCGGTATAAAGAGGGTTGACTGTATATAGATGAAGAGAGGATATGATCAGACTGCACATATTTACTGTTATCATACAGCATAAGGGCCCTTGTCTCATGATCCATATCAAACTTATTTCAACTGCTCAAAAAAACCCAAATAAACTTGAAATTCAACAGGTACATCTCCAATTTCAGGATAATGTGCTTGTGCCTTCACTGTTCAACATCATGAATAATTATACAAGTTAGCCCTTCTCTTGATGAACATGTCATGCCATGTCTTCGCAAACAGTGTAGATCTAGATCAGTTGGCTTCTGAAGAAGCCAACTGATCTAGATCTGCACTGTTTGTCATTAAATATGTGAATTTCTATCAAAAACCTGGATCAAGTAATCTGATTGGCTGATTCAGCATGACAAGGGTTAAAATTGACCTATCTACTCATTTATGCAAAGGATCTCCACAAAACTGGTTTTATTTAAGTGGAATGGATATTTTCAAGGGAGACTATTCTTGTCAAAATTATGTTTGCTCCCTTCTGAAAAGAGGTCTACTCTAAGGGGAAGAATCTGGGGGCAAATGTTTCCTTTATTAGTGTACGCAGACCTAATTTCCAAGGGACTTGGAATACAGAAAAACAAACAACAAGTCATAAAGTTGTCTCCCTTGTTAAAAAATGGCGGCAATTCTATCAGGTGTATGCATTCACCTTAACTGCCAGCCTGTTGCTATACTTTCTACAGTAGGGACAATTTGACCATTTGTCCCCTGGCTATGATACGACGTACAGGAGAATAGTTGTTTCTAAACTGTAACACTACACTATGCTGTCCATGCCATAACCACTTTGTTGTAGGCAACAAACACCCCTTTACTTGGTTTACTGAAATTATACAGAAGAAAGAATTCCATTGAAGAATAAGAGTTATGAAAAGAAATAATTTCAACAAAGGTTTAAGGAAGTAAGGTCCAGGGAGTATTCAAGACATTTTTGTTTTCTTTTTACACCAAAACAATGTCTCTTCCTGCTTAAGAAAAAATAAAAGAACATGCTATTTTCATGTGGAAAACATTAGATCTAAAAAACAATACACAGTGTTGTCCCCTTACCCCATCTGTTCATTTCAAAAGGAACCTGCCAAAAATTTATATCATGATTTTCTCCTTAGGAGACACTTTACATGAAATGTCAAAGCCTGATTTTTTTTTCTGGTAAAAATGAGAAACATATTTCAAAATGTTGTTAACTGCTTTTTAAATTATCAAAGCAATATATAGTCCCATGTGAATGCTGACTGATATATACTGGGATGAAAAAGAAATGCCAGGTACATAGAATATGCAACAAATATTTTATTGCTTGCTTCATGGCCTAGAATAATGAGCATCGGTCCCATTGATATCTCGTTCATTGTGCACTGGTATACAGCCGAACTTCAATGGCTCGAACATCTTTAGGACCATGGAAATTTGTTCTATACATGGGTAGTTCGAGCCACTGAGGGTTAATCATAGCGCCAGGTTAGGAGGCAAATGGGGATAATTCAGGATTGTCTTTTCCAACTTTCATATAATAATGGTATGTTGTGTACCCACTAGAATTACCTCAGTGAGGCAATTCTAATGAGTACACACAACATACATTTTCAGCATAAATTAAGAAAGTATCTCTAAATATTTGTTTTCTTGAGCTTTCGGAAAAATGTCCTACGGACTCAAAAACTACTTCAAGTCATCCACGGTGAATGAGCCATCCATGTTAGAGCCATTGAGGTTACACTGTATGTGATTAAAATTACACAATAGCATACCACCACTCACGAAGAAGTGCAAGAATCCCATGCAAAACAATGTCCTGACAAAGCCCGGTCCCATGTTGCTTGAGTTTGCCAGCAATTTCTGGCTAACAACATAAACCCGCTCAACTGGCCAGCATTCAGTCCAGATCTGTCCCTGACTGAACACTTGTGGGATGAACTGGATAAGAGGGTTAGGAGGCACCCAAATGACCTCACTAATCTGGCTGAGCTGAGACATACCTTGCATGAAGAGTGGGATAACATTCCCATTGCAAGGATCAACATCCTGATGAACTCCATGCATAGGAGAATAAGGGCTGTGACAGCTTCACAAGGAGGGCACACAAGATAATGACGTGACTGTCAGTGTTGCACTACAAAAATAGAGGTACTGTCAAAAGGGTGTATTGTTTGCTCATAATCGTCACTGAAAATCAAATGAAACTTTGTCAACTTGTTCAATAAAGATGAAAGGTTATACAAAAACAATAAATCTGCAGAAAACGATGTCGCACCTGCGGGAATTAAGTCATACAAGTTACTATTTGTATTGAAAAAAAATCTATTTTGCAGTATTCAAGAAACTGATGGGTTAGTTTGTAAGAAAAAATGGACAAAGTAGAAAATTTGGAATATTGGCTTGCAAAATTTGATCTAAACCTGTCCATTTTTTCACAAGATATTGATATTGAGCGGATATCATTTCTGCCCATTAATCAAGGCCAGTAACTCAGCTGAAAATTGACGAAAAATGTCATGTGACAATCCCAAGCTAGGTATTGTTAACAACAATATGTATGCAAAATATGATCCTAATCCATCAATTCTTTCATAAGATATTGAGCGGAAACCAATTTTGGGCATAAATCAAGGGCCCCTAACTCTGGTGAAATGAATCTGAGATTTATGTGCAAATTATATGCACATCTTCAAACCATGACCTAATCATCTGTGAAGTTTCAAAACTATTGGCCTAAAACTGCAGGAGGAGTTGCGCTCACAAAACACCTAGTGACTATAAGGGTTTTAGGTAAAAACTGACTAAGTTAACAAAGCGGAAAAAGTTGAAAACAAAAATCTGAGATTTATGTGCAAACAATATGCAACTCTTCAGACCCTGACCTAATCATCTGTGAAGTTTCAAAACTATTGGCCTAAAACTGCAGGAGGAGTTGCGCTCACGAGACACCCACTGACTCTAAGGCTTTTAGGTAAAAACTGACTAAGTTAACAAAGAGAAAAAAGTTGAAAACAAATATCTGAGATTTATGTGCAAACAATATGCACATCTACACACCATGGCCAAACATCTGTGAAGTTTCAAAATGATTGGCCAAAAACTGTAGGAGGAGTTGCGCTCGCGAGACACCCACTGACTATAAGGGTTTTAGGTAAAAACTGACTAAGTTAACAAAGCAGAAAAAGTTGAAAAAAAAATCTGAGAATTATGAGCAAACAATATGCATATCTACACACCATGGCCAAAACATCTGTGAAGTTTCAAAATGATTGGCCAAAAACTGTAGGAGGAGTTGCCCTCACAAGACACCCACTGTCAATTGTTGAAGAACGGACGAACGGACGAATGTACGAATGGACGGGTCACGGCACGCCTATATCGCACCTGCGTGCTAACGCAGGTGCGACAATAACAAAAAATGAATGTAACATTACATTAAATACTTCAAAACTATCTGTGAAGGTTACCCGACATTTCTTTTTCATCCTATATACGAGGAAAATGTACCATATTACTCACCATTTAAAATATCTGATTCCTTCAAATGTCCCATCATGTTTGCCATCTGAAAATACATGCAATAAATATCTAATATAGTTCCTAATAAAAGGAGAACGCAGAAACTTACTTTTCTTATTTCTCCACAAAAACATATATTGTGGGTACTCATTAGAAGTGCCTCAAGGAGATCCTTCAAATGAGTACCCACAACATATGTTGTCATGAAGAAATAAGAAAAAATATTCATACAATTAGGTTGAAAACTGTCTATGGCTACATCTAATCGCATGGTTGTCCTAGTTCAATATGGTCTAACATCCCAGCAGGCACATGACATTTATACAACAATGCCTCAATGTCGATGCAACATCATGACGTTGCATCGATGTTGAGGCAACGTTGTATAAATGTCATGTGCCCACTGGGATAGCCCTAGATAGGGTGTTTTTTTTTTTTTTCAACCAAAATATGTCGATATTTTTCTTATTTGTCCTCAAAAACATATGTTGTAGGTACTCATTAGAGATGTCTCAGTGAGGCACTTCTAATAAGTACCCACAAGATAACTATGTTTTCATGGGTGGAAAAAAAAAACAACATATATTTGGTCACCCTTATTATCTGGAGTTATGGTCTACTGGTGAGCAGAACTGCTATACGAGAACTGCTATACGAGACCCTCCCAGTCAAAGTCCACTTTATGACATTGTGAAACAGTATAGACATCTAAGAAAACTGATCAGGATCTACATTGTTTGTTAACATCATGCGATGGTACTGAAGATGCTGTAAGTGAGCAGTGTAGACCCTGATTAGATTACAGATATGCCTGTTAATCTGGTTTTCTGCTGTTGCCAAAATGCCATATGATTTCCACTTATAGGACTTCAGTGCTGATATACAAAAGCTATGAATCTTAATCAAGTAATCTCATTGGCTGAGTTTGAGTTTTACGGCTTACATCACAAAAACATACCTATATAATTTTGACCCCCTTAAACCCCACGTTTATATAGTAAAACTGGGGTTTACAAGGGTATACATGATTTTTTTTTTATTTCTGCTCAAAAACATAGATTGTGGGTACTCGTTAACACCGCCTCACTGAGGCAGTTCTAAGGAGTACCCACAATCTATGTTTTGAACAGAAACATGAAAAACATCAGAGTTTTTTATCTGAAAATGTTCAGTTTGTGGTGGTGAAATTTTCAATATATTTGTATAGGCATGTTTTCGTGATGAGTAAACACTGTAAACATCATGTCATGCTGGCCAGTTAATCAACCTACTCACATTTCCCAGACAGGCTTAGTCCAAGTACTTGTGCACATACTTTTACCAGTAACTTACAACTGCCCTTCTTGTATAAGCAGAAGAAAGAGAATGGCAGCAGAAATTATTTCACAATCATGACAATAGAAATTATTTCACGATCAATCTCCATGAAAGTTATGCGGCTGAGCTGGGATTCAAATTTGTGGCCCCTGAACTTGCAGTCAGATGTACTACTGACTAAGATGTGGAGCCTGGTGCCTTTAACAAAATTCACTGAAACAATTAGCATTTGTCAAAAATACTCTATACCAACAGTTAAGGCCCAAGTGAGACTGTGCGGCTGTATAGCTGTACAGTCTCACTTGGGTTTTCGCTGTTGGTATGTACACTTAATCCTTATCATTCTGAATAAATTAAGATGCCTTGACCACTTTTAATATTCAGCCAATGAGATTACTTGATTTGGCTTGTTGCAATAAATTCACATACTTTATGGCAAACAGTGCAGATCCAGATCTCTGAAGAAGCCAACTGATCTGGATCTACACTGTTTGCAAATGCAGGGTATATCCGGGTTCAGCAGGACAAGGGTTGTTTTGCATTTCATAAGGTTTCTTTTCCAGGCATTTGTGCAGCCCAATGTAAAGATACTGCATTCTCCATTCAATCACTGTGTATGGGAAAGGCACACACACTCATCAGTGACAGATCTAGATCTGCATATACTTCATAACAGCTTTTGAGACAGCCAAAGGAAACTAGATCTGACAGATTCCTGCTCTTGACTTTACTGTGACATATTGTCTCTTGATGGTAAACATTTCTGTCAAGTAATTCCAAACTCCACCAAGGAATAACAACGTTATGGACTGGACACAATTTAAGTAACAAACACACACGCACATGCATAAATACATACATACACACGGACAGGGTAAACACTATATGACCATTTCGCCATTAGCTATCATCCCTTTGTCAGCAATTACCTTCTTTGTCAAGCTCCACCCCAAGGTAGATATCTCCTCGTCCTGGTAGATGGCCAATAAACTTGATGGTTCCCTGACTTAATTTGCCTCCCTGCCGAGAGAACTTGATGACATCACTGACCTGGAGATCTGCTGCACTGCGAGGAGCAAAGGGACGTAAACCCTGAGTCAAAGAGATAGTTCTGGAATAGAGACATATATATGTTACATTATTAAAAATATATGATCAGATATATCAATATATATTAATCACATTTTCAAGACTTGGTGGTATAAAATGTAGATGCACGTATGAAAATAATGTTGTTTTATGTATATAGTTCCCCACCCCCTGCCCAGTCCCTCCCCTCCTCTCAATTCAAGTGCCTTTCTATTTAATCTAATTTCTGTTCCTCTAACACCCTTCAAGCATTATACTATGTCAATAAGATAATTTACCAGGCCTTTGAAAAGCAAAAAAAACTTTCACCCATCTTTCCATCACATTATAACCCAAATCTTATTGGAGGTAAATCCCCTTAGCCTGTACAGTGCTTTATTGCAGTCTTTCATTACCATCCTACCACTGTCCCAACTTAACCCATTTGTGCCAAATGATTTATTCTACCATCACTCTTCGCACAAGTCCATTTCCAGTACAAGGAGTGTCTGGTTAGTTTTTGATATGACGATGTTTTATACAAATTCCTGCATTTAATGAAAACAGAGTAGACTCTGATCAGATGCCACATTTTGCAGCATCTGATCTGGGTCTACACTGTTTGCCAGTGTCCCTTTTATGGGATGCTCAGCATAAATGGGTTAATATAACAGAAATACCGTTTAAAAGAGATGAAACACACAAATTCATCATCATCATGCATCTTGTGTGGATGACAGACTATTATCAAAAGTTTTATCACTGTGATATTTTAAACCATTCAAGGCCAGTATTTGCAACATTTAGGTTTTTGGAATAAAATACAGGTCTTAGTAAGTTTAATCTGGAGCAAAAATAATGAATGTTTTAAAGTATTGGTTTAGCATAAAATGTACTGTAAAGTATTTACACTAAGTATTCGGTTAGACAAACAGAGTCTGATCTGTGTCTACACATTTTGCCACTCTTCCAGCAATTTGAGACACATCAACAAGAAGTCAAATGACCTTGTTAAAATTTTAAGGCAAGTATCCCAGCGGGCACATGACGTAAATATAACGTCGCCTCAACGTCGATGCAACGTCATGACGTTGCATCGACGTTGAGGCGACATTGTATTTACGTCATGTGCCTGCCGGGATGCTAATTTCAGGAGTTAAATTGCCCAAATATATAAAGCAATTACTATACTTATCCTAAGATTTCAACAAGATCATGTGACTACATAGTAATTACAAAAAAAAGTACTGACAAAACAGCAAGCAGTGCAGACCCTGATCAAAAATCTCCTTAGAAGCAGTTTGATTTGGGTTTACAGTCTGTTCACTCATGACCATCTCTTCAAATTCTAGCTTCCAATTATCCAGTCTCAATTTACAAACACATTCTCACCCTGGTGACAAAGATAATGTTTTATTATGTTGAGTAGCTAATGGTTGCGGAGTAATGCTTCGGAACCCAGCATTGCTAGATGCGGCTCTCTCCCCTGGCACAGGTGTTGTTGGACCACTTCTGGATAATGTGACTGTTGGGCCCATCCTCCTCAGCACTTCTGGAAAAGACAAAAATATTATATTAACCCTAGTCCTGCTGAACTCAGATATGCTCTGCCTTTGCAAACAGTGTAGTCCAAGATCAGTTAGTTTCTGAAGAAGCCAGCTGATCTGGATCTGCACTGTTTGTCATTAAGTCATTATATCAACAACCTTGATCAAGCAATCTAATTGGATGACAGTTAGAAGTGGGTGTGGCATCTTAATTTATTCAGCATGACAAGGGTTAAAGGTTGATACCAGTCCTGGTCTACTTTTGATATAATGCTGTTCTTTATTTGTATCAGAAAACACTACTTCCAAATGAAATGCAACTGTTTCTAGTTTGATATAAAAATTCAAAGGTGTTAACAAAGGGTATTAGAGACAATATTGTCTAAATAGATAGTTTCCTAACTAGGCTAAATAGCCAAGTTAGTTCAAGGTAACTGTAATATCAATTAAATAGTGATTATATCATTAAAGCTTTGAAATCTTTATGGCATATTCATATAAACAGTAAAACTCCAATGACTTGAACACTGGTGGCTCGTTCACATAGGCTTTTTGGAACTTGCTTTTGAGTCACTAGGAAATTCATCAAACATACAAATATTTATGGATATTTTAGGGAAATTTTATTTTTTTCATGAAAGAGTGTGTTGTGTGTACTCATTAAAATTGCTTAATCAACATAGGCTGTCTTACCTAGGTTAAACTGTTTTCATAATATGAAAACAGTTTAACCTAGGTAAGACAGCCTATGTTGATTAAGCATTAAGTGTTTGTTTTGGTTTGCTAGCTGAAAGGGTTAAATAAAACCTATACATTTGGCTAAAGGTTCATAAAAATTGGGCAAAATAAGAATTAATATTTATCTGTTTATTATATGTAGTTCATATGCAAATACTCTTTGTAGCTTTACTGCCATTTTTTACAAGTGAGACAATTTTCTGACTTCCTGATTGCTTTCCTGCACATTGAATTCCCTTCTCTTACTAGGGGAGCAAACTCTTTCCTTCTAGAATAGACACCTTTTCAGAAAGCAGCCAAAAAGTTATTTTGACAGAGTTGTCTCTCTTGCAAGTATATCCATTCTCCTTACCTGGTTAACATGATAACATGACAAAGCCATAAAATATCTGCTTTGTATTCCATCTCAAATAAAATTTGGTGTGAGTGTTGATAGCTCAAGATAAGGTTCCCTTTTTCACCCAAAAACTATTTATACTTTTCTTATTTCTCCACAAAATTATATGTTGTAGTACTCATATTAGAAGCACCTCACTGAGGCCCTTCTAATGAGTACCTATAACATATTTTTCTGAGAAGAAATAAGAAAAATATTTCCTGACACGCTCTCTTATCTGAAGCTATGTGTGCTACTGATCTATTCACCTCTTCCATCAGCTGACTTCGACCTCTTCCTAGCTGCTGCCGACAACTGTTCATCAATGTCACTAAATGATGAGTTTGAACCATCTGATCCTACAGAGCCTCGTCTTGGTCGAGTACGATTCCAGGCAGCTGTTGTGGGAAGGCGCTCCAGTGGTTGTGCATTAACTAGTATGTCTGTAGCAGTATCACTCGCATCACCATCATCCTGGTAAGAAACTGCTTGCCTGTGATCAAGTCCTAAGGAAAAGTACATGCCATGAAAACAAACAGAAAATGAACCATAAGCAGTTAAACTAGATAGTACTTATATTTGCCCCAAAAATTTCTTACCATCCTAAAATTTGAACAATCCTATTTTACTACCCACTGATGTGTCTAAAGATTGCTGGATAAGTGGCAAAAAGAGCCGACCCTGATAAGTTGCTGCAATGTGTGGCACCAGTGCTGCATTAAAAGTGTATTGAGACAGCCAATTTTTTGCCATGGCTCCATGTACCTATATACAACGAGTGCCAACAGAAGCAAAGATCCAGGACAAAACACTAGCAAGTAACTTGCACATTTGAATGCAGCCCTGATCTGGGCCTACACCATTTGACCTGTCAGTCTGAAAACTTAGGGGACAAATGCAGACACCTTAACTCTCACCAAACTTATTCTAAAACACAACAAGTCCATTTTACTTCCAATGAGGGGTCTAAACTGTTGTAATGTAATGGCAAATATTACTGATTCTGATCAAATGGCTCCTTCAGGACTGCTCAGTACATTGACTGAGTTGAGGTTTTATGGCCCAGCCAACCCATTAGGGTCATGTTGAGCCAGTCAGTTTACATAACCACACTTTACTCAGGGCAGGCTTAGTCCTCTAAGCAGTTAACCAGTATTAGTGCACATTCTTTTGCCAGAAACTGACAACTGTCCTTCTTAAATCAGAGGAAGGGAGAAAATGACCTTCAAAAATATTTCATGATCCATCCCCCTGAAAGAATGTTGCCAGACCAAGTGGGGATCGAACCTGCGCCATCCTGATCACCATTTGGAAGCGCATCTGACTGAGCCACCCAGGCTGGCTATAAAACTGACAGTCTGTATTCTGCAAATATGCAAGCAGCTATTAGATTTGTATATTTCTTACAAGATAGAAATGAAAGTATTGGAATATTTCATCCTGATTTGTCATTTTCAAATGTTACTCTAAAACATTCAAATGTTGACTTAAATATTAGCAGATGAAGTCTTGTACTACTTTTTAATTCTTTGTCCATAAAAACCAGGCTTAACATTTTGCATGCTGGTTAAAAATTTAAGCAGATGACATTTTAAAATATTTTTCTTATTTTTTCCCACAAAACAGGGCTTGGCATTTCATGCAAACTGTGCAAGATATGTCAACCTTTTTTCTTGGAAAAATAAGAAAAAATATTGTTAATTTGTCACCTGGCCAGAGAGCATTAATGGTCAAGATTTCATGTGAGCTGTCTCCTAAAAAGAGAACCTCCTAGACTAAGGAGACAAGTCACATAAAATATCAAGCCTTTTTTTATATAAGCCTAAACAAGGGCTAATAAAATCATACAACAGGACAATACAGCTAAATATTTCTAATCCGAAATCTGGCAGCTCTATTTCTATGCTACCCAAACTTTTACTTCAATCCCACACTTTTTTACTACAAATTTCAATCAGGATACTAGCAAGTACCACAGCAAATATTTGCAATTCAAGGAAAGGGTTCCACTGTCAAAAGTTTACATTTGAGAAAACTCGAGCACTCATGAAAAAAGGTTATCGAGGGAACTGGTTATATATATTGCCAAAATGTTTTCTTAGGGAAACAATTTTTGTGACTCCTGAACGCAATACCCCTTCTGAAAAGGGGTTTACTCTAAAAGGAAAGAATTTGCTCCCAAGGGGAGAAAATTCTTTCCTTTTAGAGTAGACTTTTTTTCAGAAAGGAGGCAAAACCAAATCTGAAAGAGTTCTCTCCCCTGAAAGGGTATGCATTCCCCTTAAAAGCATATTCAAATAACAAACGCCAGGATCAGCCTGCATATCTACCTTGTCTGATCAGGATCTGTACTCTTCAGTGATTCAATGGACAGCAAAGAATCTGATAAGACTGAACTGATGTGTAAGCTGATCTGGGTTTTGCTGTCCATTACGAAAACACACCTATTCAAATATATAGAAAATTTCTCCTCCAAAAATTTAAAATTTTCAGATAAAAAACTGTGATATTTTTCATATTTCTGCTCAAAACATAGATTGTGGGTACTCGTTAGAACTGCCTCGCCGAGGTGGTTCTAACGAGTACCCACAATCTATGTTTTTAGGAGAAATATTGATTGTGTTGGGGTTTAACGACACGTCAACCCTTGAGGGTCATTTTGTGTCGTCTCCCAGAGAAAGGGAGAAAAGAGATAGAAGAGAGAGTAGAGGATATGAAAGAGAGGGACAGGGAAGAAAGGGGAACAGGAATGAAAGTGAAGAAACAGAAGAAATAAAAACATTCCCCCTCTACCCTTACCCACTACAAGGATAGCAGGCCTTGCCCAACTGTAAGCCAATATCAGTTGGACGCCCCAGTGATGTAAGATACACAGCACCTTCGCACCACCCGACCACCCCCTTTAGGAGAAATAAGAAAAATAAGAAAAATAACTTATACCCCTGCAAACCCCAGTTTTACTATATAAAAGTGGGGTTTAAGGGGGTCAAAATTATATAGGCATGTTTTCGTGATGCTGCAAAAGTGTATACAATAAGCGCCTTTTTTCTAACTTATTTGAAGTTTTTAATCCATGGTAGTCTGGAGACCCCTAACTGGGTAATTATCCAAACAGTGCAGACCCAGATCAGATGCTGCAGAATGTGGCGTCTGATCAGGGTCTCCTCTGTTTGCAAATAGTTTAGCAATTTTTCTCTAGGAATATCTAAATCTCATAGCCGAATGTACCTGCAACTGAAATTGTATTCAGTCTACAATGAGTTAAGCACATGAATGTTGATTTCATGCAGAGAGCTATGCCTTAAAGCGCCAGTCAAAACAAAAGCAGATAATCAAAGGTATAGTAGTTAACAACAAGGTAAATTTGAATATGTTCCAATTAGTAGAATACTTAAAGATGAGATTAAAAAGCTAAGAATTCTTTACATCCAAATAAGAAAAGATTAAAATTATATACATGTTCATATATATTATGAAAAAAAAAAACAAAAAAAAAAAAAAAAAAAAAAAAAAAACGAGTTGTGCCCTGCAAAGGCCTGCTTTATGCAGGAACAGTGAAAGTCCAGACAAGCCTGAACATCTAACAAGGCTGATGAGAGTCTCTGGACTGCAGAAGGCAAACCCCTGAAAATGCAGGGATGAACAGGCTGATCTGTGCCTTAACTGTTTGCATAATGATAAAGTGCAGAATTTCTTTTCAGGCAGTTCAGAAGTCTCAGCACCAAAAGAATAAAAGGTGAACAAGTGATTAAAAGAAAGAGTTATCCTTTAGTCCAAAATATATAATACCGTATTCGATCTAATTACCACACATACCCCTATAAGCGCACAGTCAAGAAATTCCGTAATCTTCAGATTACAGCCAGTGTACTTTTTCTTTACTTCTTTATAAAGGCATATGTTGTGGTTACTCATTTGAATTGCATCGACTTGTCGATGCAATTCAAATGAGCACCCACAACATATGCCTTAATAAAGAAAGTCAGAAAAAATCGCATAATCATCATCAAGTAAGTCCTTTTCTGATCTTTTTTAGTGTATCCTTAGTGGGTAGATACATATTTTACCACAACTGAGTGTTCCCAGTAATTTTGAAAAACCTAAGCGCACAGTGCGGTAATTAGGTCGAATACTGTAGTCCTTTTCCCTGTGAGTAAACTTATTTTGATGTGATAATTGATGCTTATGATGCTAGGAAGAAATTTCAACAGATGACAGTTTTAAATATTTCTTTTTTCTAGAAAATAAGGTTTGACACATTTCATGCATGAAATATCAAATCTTATTTTCAGGAAAAATTAGAAAATTTTCATCAAATTGTTGTCTGCTGAATTTGCCCAAAGCTTTTTGAATACTGCAAATGAGGCATGTTATTCAAGATATGATCTGACATTGTCAGCACTCCAGGTATGATCTGCCATAAGTACCTAAACCCTTAAAACGCCAAGAAAATCTGCATCTGAAAATGTCATCTGTTTATGTCGTCTGCTGAATATTCTTCCCAACTTTTCAAACCTATTTTTGCATATAGGCAAACAGTGTGGACCCTGATCAGACTGCTCCTAGAGGAGCAGTCTGATCTGGGTCCACACTGTTTGCAAAAAGGACTTTTAAAATCAGAAGCAGATGAGAAAGCAGACGACAATTGTTGTGATTGGCAGTTTAAGGGTTAACCTATGTCTTGCTGAATAAATTAAGATGCCATGCCTTTTTTCAAATTTTCAGCCAATCAGATTACTTGATCCAGATTGTTGATATAAATTCACATACTGAATTGCAAACAGTGCAGATCCAGATCATTTGGCTTCTTAGATGCCAACTGATCTGGACCTACACTGTTTGCAAAGGCAGGGTATATCTGGGTTCAGCAGGACAAGGGTTAACCTTTACCACTCTGGGTAAAATTTTCAACAAATGACATTCTGAATTATTTTTTTCATTTTTTTCCCAAGAAAAAAGATTTGACATTTAATGCAAATCATCTCCATTTCAACAAATGACATTTTGAATTATTTTTTTCATTTATTTCCCAGGAAAAAAGATTTGACATTTAATGCAAATCATCTCCAATTCAACAAATGACATTTTGAATTATTTTTTTCATTTTTTTCCCAAGAAAAAAGATTTGACATTTAATGCAAATCATCTCCAATGGAGATGATTTGCATTAAATGTCAAATCTTTTTTCTTGGTAAAAATATGAAAAAATAATTCAAAATGTCATCTGTTGAAAATTTTACCCAGAGTGCTATAAGCATTAACACTTAAATTGCTAACCACAAATAAAGCAGCTGATGTTTCTGTCTTTTTTTTTTTTTTTTTCATTTTTTCAGAGAAAAACAGGCTAGACATTTCATGTGAATCATCTATCCACTTTCTCTGAAAAATGATTTTAAGAAATTTAGAATGTCATCTGCTATAATTTTGCTTTAAGGGTTAAATATTTGGAGAACACAGTTATATACCATACTTAATCTAAAATTTCAACACCAATTCAAAAATTAAAATCACCCTCATTTGCAGCATATCTTCTGTATATGTTTTCATCTCTTACCTAAATACCGGGCAACTGTGAGCAAAAATGGCAGTTTAAAGAAAAATTTCCGTATATATAAGATACTTGATACATCAAATCTTCAACACTCATTTATGAAAACCAGACCAAAACATAAGACATGTAACTGAGAATGGGCTGTTCTTTGTCTTTTTAAACTGATCATCCATGGCATGTTGTTTTTTTTTTTTTCTACTTTATACCTACTAATGATACAAGTAAATTTCCACTATTAAGACCATCTTTCACTGCCTAATAGTGGTCTTATTAGTGGATTGGTCTTAACCATTGTCATGCTGAATATATTAAAATGCCACACACACTTATAATTTTCTGCCAATCAGATTACTTGATTCAGGCTGTTGATATAAATTCACATACTTTAAATGGCAAATAGTGCAGATCCAGATCAGTTGGCTTCTTCAGAGACCAACTGATCTGGATCTACACAGTTTGCAAAAGCAGGGCATATCTGGGTTCAGCAGGACCAGGGTTAATATTGGATATATAATAATAAGAAAAAGAACATTTAGAACTAGCAAAAGCTGCTCTCAACAGTGGAGTGAACTTAACTTTGAGTGTTCTTAACGCTTAGCACTCTGGGTAAAATTTTCAGCAGACGACATTTTGAAATATTTTTCTTTTTTTTCCCAGAAAACAGGATTTGACATTTCATGCAAATTGTCTCCTAAGGAGACAATTTGCATGAAATGTCAAATCCTGTTTTCTGGGAAAAATAAGAAAAATAACATCATTTTGTCGTCTGCTGAAAATGCCCAGAGAGTGGTAAAGGTTAATAGAGGAATTTTACCACGATTTCAAAACCTGGACCAGCTGAGAATCTCAATATTTACCAGCTCCATTCCACAAAGCACAGAAGTATTAATGTGGCTAGAGAAGTCAGTGGTTCTACCTGTATATCTAATTTCATTATCCCCGGTAGACAAATTTTTGTCTCTTAATTGAAAGGATATCATAAAAAATCAATTTCAAAAAAGGAAAAAAGGAAAACAATCGGGTTCAATGCATGTCACATGCATTGAACCAGATTGTTTTCCTTTTTCTAAAATTCATTTCTGATCAAAATCAATGCTCCAAATATGAGGGTTATCCAAATACATATTTTTCACATCTAGTGTGAGATCTGCAATGCATGCAGCAAGCCAGTTACCAGGAAGGGGGCCACTGATGTGGATGTTGCCCCTGTACCTGCATGTTTATCAAAACTCTGATGATGATGATGACAATGATGATAATGATGATGATGACGATGATGATGATGTCCATAAAAGCACTTGCTGATGCTGTGGTGACTCATTTAAACTGCCATATCTTGGAAGTAGAGGTGGTGGGAAGTGTAGTGAAGGTGGGTGTTAAGGGTGAACTCAAATGAATTGCTTAGCAATAGATCATAATAATTCACCATTATGTTCACATTTTCATTTTCTACAGACTAAAAGATTCACTTTCAGCAGGTTCCCTTTTGGAAGATCTTTTTACAGCCATTACCATTTAACACACGTCAGTAATCGAGGGTTGAGCGCAAGACTATAGTAACTCAAACATATTTTTGAAACCCTTGTTTAGGGGCAACTTGGACCCCTTTGTAAACAATGCAAATTTAGGTGCCATTGCTCATACGAGCAATGCCACCTAAATTTTCATTGTTTACAGAAAGAAATGTTGTAATCTTCATAACGCCTTCATGGTGAGGAGATTAGGTTTGGGGAAAAACAACTATCTGACTTACGCTAGTCTTGCGCTCAACCCTCGAGTTATGGGAATTTCTCCATGTTGAATGCTTCTCATACTTTATATAGTAAACCCTGGAAATGGTGGGTGTCTACTTGTGGCTGGCACTTGAAATGGTATCATCAAACAATTCTGGCCTATACATGGATGACAAGAAAAACGTTGTAGAATAATTCTACAAGGTTTTTCTTGTCAACTATGCAAACTGGTCTGGCTTTCATTGTTGGTAGCGGGAAAAATGCTGGGTTTTCTCGCAACAGTTTCCATGTCACTTTTAAAAAAGAACAGAGTGAAAGCACATTAATATTAAATGGAGATTGATTTTTATTGCCAAACCATTTAGGCTTAAATAAAAGGTAATGATCAGACTACTTCCTTTCAGATTTTTCTTTCAAGTCTTTGAATGCTTAATAAAAATATTAGCAAATAACATTTTAAGGACATTCATGTTTTTTTCAGGAAACAGGGTTGGACAATTCACATAAATTCAATCATCTTATTAGGAAATGATTCATGAGAAATGTCAAACCCTGTTTTCTAGAAAAAATAAGAAACAAATTGCACATTTGTCATCTGCTAAATCCATTTTCAGAATACAAAGAGTTGTTTTCCTCTTGGATACACAATGCCAGGTCACAACAAAGTCTATCATAAGGCAATGTATACATCCTAGCTTAAGATGAATTAAGAAACAAATGGACTGGTACCTTTATCTTCTCTGGTATATGTATCTGTATGTTTCCTTGAAACTGAAGTTACAGGCTGTGAACTTCTGGTGTAGCCTGAGCCACCATGATCTGGAGATATTCGAAGTCTTGTCTCATCTGAAGGAAATATGACAACAATAATATAAACAACAAACTCTACATGCTTTGGTTTTTAATCTTAAAACTTAAAGGACCAAGCAACAACAAAAGCTTCACAGTAAGCCTTACATTTATGAAATCAGACATAGCTTGAGATAAGGTTATTGTGTTTTGTTTGTTTGTTTTTTTCAGCCAAAAAGTATTGCTATTTTCCTTATTTCTCCATTAAAACATATGTTGTGTACACTCATTAAGAGCCTCACCAAGGTACTTATAGTGAGTACCCACATGTTTTTTTTCTGGATAAATAAGAAAAAACATTTACCTGATACCCCCTCTTATCTAGACCTACGATCAGCCACCATATTTACCCTAAGAACTGGGACAAACAGGCCTTAGCAAACAGTGTAGCCAAGATCAGATGCTGCAGAATGTAGCATTTGATCAGGACCTACACTGTTGGCAACTCATGCAGCAGTTTTAGACACATCAACAGGTAGTAAAATGAACTTGTCAATTTTAGGAAAAGTATGGCAAGCAATTAAGATGCCCCAATATTTTGGGTAAAAAAAAAAATAAGATAAATTAACAAGACATATTTACATTATTTTTTTTTATCCTAGTGCCACAAGATGACAGACTGAAAATAACCTTGTAGTTGGTACATAATTAAAACATCAAAAACTATGTATAGATAATAATAATAATAATAATAATAATAATAATAATAATAATAAATGTAATAATAATATCATCAATAATATCAATAATAATACTAATAATATAAAATCCATCAACAATAAGAATATCCTGTTAAAACAGTCTGCAGCTGGTTATCTTTCCTGTCTCTTTGACCCTCTATCCTTTAATAATAATTATAAAAATAATAATAATGAAAATAATAATAACACAAATGATAATAATAACAAAATAAGAAGACACAAGGGGAATTCAGATGACTGTTCTTACCATATGTACCCTAAATATTTAGACACATTAAATCTTTATTGCACTTAAATCCTAAATGTTGAACAAGTCCAGTGCCCAAAAGGTACTAGAAGATCTACATTTCTTGCAAAAAGAAGTTTGCCTAATAACAATATCACATACAGTAAATGTCCTAAAATTTCCTACACCAAAGTTTCTGACAAAATGGAATGTGCAAACTGTGTAGATCCAGATCAGACTGCTTCTAAAGGAGCTTTCTGATCTGGGTCTATACTGTTTGCCATACCACAGAGTATTTTAAAAAGCAAAATTTAGGCCAAAATAATATAGAATTATGTATTTGAAATTTTATGACATTTACCATATACATGTTCTGGGATATAACTGGAATCATCTCATGTAGTTACCGGTATATCAAAGTGATTTTACAATGTGTTTACATCCTGAAATGCTAATAAATAATACCTTAAAGAAATTTAAAAAAAAAAGAATTTCTTTTGGCTAGCCATAACTATACATGCTGTATTCCAACTACAATTCTAGACTAACTACAATATTATTCTACATAATTAAGAGATTTATCTTGATAAATATTTTTCATTATTCCTCTAAAAAAATGTATATTGTATACTTTCATTAGAATTACCTCAGTGGTATCATCGGCCATTCTACATGTGTATCATAAGATTTTGTAGAAAAATAAGAAAAAAAATGAGACCTAACTTCTCACCATACTTGTCCTACTTAACCCTTGTTCTGCTGAATAAATTAAGATGCCACTCCCACTTCTAATTGTCAGCCAGTCAGATTATTTGATCTGAATTTTTGCTATAAATTCATATACTTAATGGCAAACAGTGCAGATCCAGATCAGTTGGCTTCTTCAGAAGCCAACTGATCTGGATCTACACTGTTTGCAAAGGCAGGACATATCCGGGTTCAGCAGGACTAGGGTTAAGTTTGAAAAGTCCATTTGACTACTTTCTAACATGCATTAAAACTGCTGGATTAATGGTAAACAGTGTAGACCTGATCAGATGCCACATTCTCTAGCAACTAATCAGGTGTCTACACTATTTGCTCAGACCTTTCTGCCCAAATAATTAGGGTTTATATGGTACTAATAGCTCTGGGTATGGATTAAAGGCTGTTGACAAGTTAAAATATGTGCTTTTTTTTACTTTTCTATAGAAACATATACATGTACTGCCACATGTTTTTAGAATTACCTCATTAAGAACCCTTATGTTTGGTTTTATTCCATTATTTACTTATTTATTTATTTACCTCTTTATTTATTTATGAAGAAGCTGAAAACAACATCTGACTACTTTGTTCAACAGCCCTGCAGGCAACACAGCAATACTATAAATGGTCTGGCATGATTTATTTTAATTTTGTTCTACTACAAAGAGACTTTACTGATAGTACATGCAATATTCAAACCCAATTATTCAATGTCTTATTTCAACCCTTAATTAATAAAAGAGGGCCAAGATGGCCCTGTATTGCTCACCTGATCACCAGATAATTGGCCTTTTGGTTCAGGAGAAGAAGTGCAAAATAGATTTCAAAGATAGCAGCCATGGCAGCTATCTTGGATTTCTGATCCAAATGATTTTAGCTTTTTTTATCTACAAGTCAGCCTGATGCTTCATACCAGGTTTGGAGTCAAATGGCCTTTCGGTTCAGGAGAAGAAGCAAAAAATAGATTTTCAAGATGGCAGCCATGGTGGCAATCTTGGATTTCTGATCAGAATTATTTTAGCTATTTTGATCTACTATTCACCCCGATGCTTCCTATCAAGTTTCAAGACAATTGGCTTTTCATTTCAGGAGAAGAAGTGAAAAATAGATTTTCAAGATGGCGGCCATGGCAGCTATCTTGGACTTCCCATCAGAACAATTTTAGCCATTTTTTTTCTACAAGTCACCCCGATGCTTCCTACCATGTTTCTTGTCCATTGGCCTTTTGTTTTAGGAGAAGAAGCGAAAACTAGATTTTCAAGATAGTTGTAATGGCGGCCATCTTGGATTTCCCATCTGAACAATTTTAGCTATTTTTTTGTACAAGTCACCCCGATGCTTCCTACCTTGTTTCATGTCAATTGGCCTTTTGTTTTCGGAGAAGAAGCAAAAAATAGATATCCAAGATGGTGGCCATGGCGGCCATCCTGGATTTCAGACTGGAATGATTTTAGGTTTTTTGCTCTACAAAACACCCCGATGCTTCCTACCAATTTTAAAGTCAATTGCCCTTTCGGAGAAGAATTGAAAAACAGATTTTCAAGATAGCAGACATGGTGGTCATCTTGGATTTCAGATCAGTTTTTGATCCACAAGTCACCTTGATGCTTCCTACCAAGATCCAAGTCAATTGGCCTTTTGGTTCAAGAGAAGAAGAGAAAAATAGATTTTCAAGATGGCCACCATGGCATCCATCTTGGGTTTCCGATCGGCACAATTTTAGCCCTTTTTGATCTACAAGTCACCCTGATGCTTCTTACCAAGTTTAAAGTCAATTGGCCTTTCAGTTCTGGAGAAGAAACTAAAATGGATTTTAAAGATGGCGACTATGGCGGTCATCTTGGATTTCCGATAGGAACAATTTTAGCTATTTGTTATGTACATGTCACCCTGGTGCTTCCTACAAAATTTCAAGTCAAATGGCCTTTCAGTTCAGGAGAAGAAGCAAAAAATAGATTTTCAAGATGGCCGCCATGGCGGACATCTTGGATTTCCATTGGAACAATTTTAGCTGCTTTTGGACTTCCTTTGGAACAATTTTAGCTGCTTCCTATCAAGTTTCAAGTCAATCGACCTTTTGGTCCAGGAAAAGAAGCAAAAAATATATTTTCAAAATGGCGGCCATGGTGGCCATCTTGGATTTTTGATCAGATTTTTGTATTTACAAGTCATCCTGATGCTTCCTACCAAGTTCAAGTCAAATGGCCTTTTGGTTCAGGAGAAAAAGCGAAAAATAGATTTTCAAGATGGCCAAAAAGGTGGCCATCTTTGATTTCCAATCACATGTTTTTGATATACAAGTCATCCTGATCAAAATTAGTTGTACTGATATGTATTATTGTCTGGGATACAGATTTAAAAAAATCAAACAACTTTCTTCTGGATCCCATTGATATATATTGATGTTTTGTCATGTCTTGTTGTCAATTGTAATGTTATATGTATACAAATAAAATAATAGTGGAAACCAAGTCACCCCGATGTTTCCTACCAAGTTTCAAGTCAATTGGCCTTTTGGTTCAGGAGAAGAAAGAAAGATAGATTTTGAAGATGGTCCCCATGGCGGCCATCTTAGATTTCTGACTAGAATGATTTTTAGCTTTTTTAGATCTACAATCACTTTGATGCTTCCTATCAAGTTTTGAGTCAGTTGGCCCAGGGTTGTAAGAGGAGTAGGCTTTTAAAGCAAATGGATGACGCCGCATGACGGATGATACACGATGCACAGTGTACGCGGGACGACAGACGACGGACACTGACCAATCACAAAAGCTCACCTTGAGCATTTCCTGCTCAGGTGAGCTAATAATACCAAGCTGTAGCAGATAACATTCTATTTTTTTTTTGTTTTTTTTTTTTTGTTGTTTTTTTTTTCAGAGAAAATGAGTCTTGACATGAATTGTCTGCTCATGAATTGTCAGCCCAACAGACATTTCACATAAAATGTTAGACATATTTCTTTGAAAAATAAACAAAAATTCAAAATGTCATCTGCTGCAGTTGTGATTGGCACTTTAGGTATTAAATGAAAGTTGCATAAAGAATTGTACCCATAATGGCAAAAAAAAACAACAAACAATTAGCACGCTGTTAAAATTTTCAGTAGACAACATTTCAAATATGAGAAAATAGGGTTTGACATTTCCTTAGAAGACAATTTGCATGAAATGTCAAAGCTTATTTCTGGATAAACAAGACAAATATCATCAATTTGTCCTCTACTGAACTTGCACTAGAAGCATACTTCAACATAATACTAAACACAAAATGTAAAAATTTAGTTTAGTGGGAAATCAATTCATGTTAATGTTTTGAACTAAAACAATGTCATTTATGTTTACAGCACTATTAATTACATGTTATACAATCTTGTGTTAGAAAATAAAAGCAGTTTAATTATCAAAATGAAATAACAAAAACCAGCACAGCTGACAAGGTTTTTACCAATTTTTAAAGCAATAAAATGGCACAGTTATATTGCTCTCCTTCACAGGTTAACCCATTTATGGCCATCATGTACTCTTCTACCTAACTCTTTTTTTTTTGGACTTGAACTTTTCCAGTAGAAGGGGAGATAATTGCTTTATTATTATTATTGTTTTATAGAAATTCATGAACTTATTGGAAACAGTGTAGACCCTGATCAGACACCACATTCTGCAGCATCTTATCTGGGTCAACACTATTTGCCAATGTCCCTTTTATGGGATGCTGTTACACTTGGCATAAATGGGTTACTGTATCAATCTGGCTAGCAGCAAACCTTAACCCTTGTCATGCTGAATGATTTAGGATGCCACACCCATTTCTTAATTTCAGCCAATCACATTACTTGATCCAGATTACTGGTATAAATTCACATACTTAATGGCAAACAGTGCAGATCCAGATCAGTTGGCTTCTTCAGAAGCCAACTGATCTGGATCTACACTGTTTGCAAAGGCAGGACATATCTGGCTTCAGCAAGACTAGAGTTAACACTAACATACATCTTTAAGAGGTTGTCCTTACAATATAAAAATAGCCATTTGACGTTAATTTTAGATATCTGTCCCGTAGACTACAAATGTACTAAAATCTCTGTACAATGACATCTGTATGGGGACAAAACCTGTGCTGATTAGCTGAAGACAACATATTAAACAACGACAAAAATTTGACAAGACTTTATATCCTTAATGTACTGCCTACCTATGGATACATATTTCTGAGTAGTTATGTTCTAGGTTACCGTATTTACCACATGTATTCGGACAGACAGGCCTGAGCAAACAGTATAGACCCAGAAGAGATGCCGCAGAATGCTGCGTCTCATCTGGGTCTACACTGTTTGCCACTCATCCAGCAAGTTTTAGACACAACATCGAGTAGTGAATTGTACTGGTTCAAATTTTAGAACATATATGGTAAGGAGTTGAGGTGTCCAAATACTTAGGGTAAATATGGTATACCACTTCAAGAACTAGATTCTCAGTAAAACAAGGGCATGCTTAGTAGTGAGGGCATCAGAAGACAACATTTGTACTTTCTCGTAATTATTTTTGTGTTTAAACATAGGCCAACCTGTGCATGCTTTCTCTGATTAACCCTTGTCATGCAGAATAAATTTAGATGCCACATCCACTTCTAATCTTCAGCCAATCAGATCACTTGATCTAGGCTGTTCATACAAATTCACATAAATAATGACAAACAGTGGCAATCAAGATCAGCTGGCTTATTCAGAAGCCACCTGATCTGCATCTACACTGTTTGTAAAAGCATATCCAGGTTCAGCTGGACAAGGGATTAAGGAGAGTGCATCACAGGTCTAGATAAGAGTGGGTATCAGGTTATTAGTTTTCTTATTTCTCCATGAAAACATAATATGTTGTGGGTACTCATTAGAAGTGCCTCAGTGAGGCACTTCTAATGAGTGCCACAAGATATGTTTTCGTGGAGAAATAAGAAAAATATCAAGTTTTGGATTGAAAAAAGCGCCTTAACTAGAGCTATGGCGCATACACCTGACAGATTTTGCTGCACTCTGCAATGGGAGATAATTTTTTTCTAACAAGAAGTTGCCTCCCTTGTATTTGGAACCTCTCAAACCTTGGGGCTACTCTTGATAGAAACAATGTGCTCTCAGATGGAGCAAATTCTTTCTTTTAACCCTGGTCCTGCTGAACCCAGATATGGCAAAACAACTGATCTGGATCTGCACTGTTTGTCACATTCTATGTGAATTAGTCAACACCCTGGATCAGGTAAACTGACTGGCTGACAGTTAGAAGTGGGTGTTACATCTTAACCCTTGTCCTGCTGAACCAGGATATACACTGTCTTTGCAAACAGTGTAGATCCATATCAGTTGGCTTCTGAAGAAGCCAACTGATCTGGATCTGCACTGTTTGCCATTAAGTATGTGAATTTATAGCAACAATGCAGATCATGTAATCTGATTGGCTGAAAATTAGAAGCAGGCATGGCATCTTAATTTATTTAGTAGGTCAAGGGTTTATTTATTCAGCATGGCAAGGGTTGTACGTGTCCTAAAATTTTACATCGTCCATTCTATTACCTCTTGATGTGTCTAAAATATTGCTGAATGTATGGCAAACAGTGTAGACCCTCATCAGATGCTGCAATCTGTGGCATCTGATCTGGGGTCTACACTGTTTGCAAAGGCCACTCTCCAAATACTTAGGGTTATTTAGGTAGCCTGTCCCACAACTTTGACTTGAAGAATTTATACACCAGAAGACAAAATAATATCTTTTTTTTTTTTTTTTTGTATTTTTCTCCATAAAAAACATTTCATTAAGACTAAAGAAAATCTCAATGAAATATCAAGCTATACTTCCAAGAAAGAAATAAGAAAAAATCTCACATTTTCGTATGCCAATGACATCAGCATGCTAAAGCTAAACATCTCATGCTGTCACCTTCTGATGTTTAAGGTTTTTGTTTTCAAGTGGTTAAACTAAGCAAGCACACTTAAAGTTCATCCAAAATTTCTTTTCAAAATCCAGTTAAGATAAAGAAAATGACATAAGTCAAAATCAAACTGTCAGAGCCCTTTCACATCAACACAAAAAACCTGTGCATCACACACAAAAGGCTGTACTTAACTTCCCACGTGAGTGTTTTAGTCCCTGTAACAGGCAGATCATATGAGCTAAGGTATAGGAGGAACTTTTACCCTAAATATTCAAACAACTTAAGGGGACAGGATAATTGGTATACTTTGGTCATTTCTACAAAGGAGGAAACTTTTAGGACCTCTCGTTTGCTTTCTTGCACACAAAGCCTTTCTGAAAAGGGGTCTTCTCTAAAAAGAAAGAATTTGCTTCCAAAGGAAGCAAATTCTTACCTTTTAGAGTAGACCTGATCCCTTAAAGAAAAGAATTTGCTCCCAAGCAAATTTTTACCTTTTAAAGTAAACCCCTTTACAGAAGGGAGGCAAAACAATTTTGACAGAGTTGCCTCTCCTGTGAGTGTATCAATTTCTATTTAAATCCTTTGCCTATTTGTATTTTAAATTTTGAACAAGTTGATCTATTAGGTGATGTGTTACAAAATTCTGGTAAAATAACAAGCAGTGTGGCCCTGATCAGACTGCTGCTCTTTGCAAGCATTCAGATCAGTCTACAATGTCTGCTCAGGCTATATCTTTAGGGTAATTATGGTATACTACATCGGAGCATCCGTGGCCCTGCAGACGGTCTGAGAATTTGTGCAGTCTGGTCTTGCTGTTCATTGCTAATACTGTCAGTAGCAGAACTATCTGAATATGATGATGGTTTCACCCCAGCGGGCACATGACGTTTATACAACGTCGGCTCAACGTCGATGCAACGTCATGACGTTGCATCGACGTTGAGGCGACGTTGTATTTACGTTATATGCCCGCTGGGACAAATTATTTCCACCTCTCACTCACTATAAAAGTTGCCCAAGCTAGTATCTAAATAATGTCTTTTTCTGACTTTATCTAAATCTGAACTTAAAGAAATTGACAAAAATTACACAAATTGATAAGCTGCTGTTGGTTTTTGCTGTTTGCATAACCAACAGCATAACACTTAACCCATTGTAGACTGAATGAACTCCCCAACACAGTACTTTGGAACATTCTAATTTCCATTTTAGGTTTGTGCTGAGGTTTTACAGCCCAGTCAACCCAATGGGGTCATGTTGAGTGTGGTCAGTTTACTCAACCACACATTTACTGGGCAGGCTTAGTCCTCTAGGCGGTTAACCAGTATTGTGCACATTCTCACGCCAGAAACCGACAACTGCCCTTCTTGAATCAGCGGAAGGGAGAGACTGACCATAGAAAATATTTCATGATCATTTTAGATATGTCAGGCTATAAGATTTAGATATTCCTAGAGAAAAATCGTTGTACTATTTGCAGTGTCTGATCTGGGTCGCCACTGTTTGCCATTTACCCTTTTAGGAGGGTCCAGACTACAATGAGTTAAAAGACCAATCACAACAGTTACTTGAGTCAACTACATAAAATATTTTTGTTTTTACTTTCAGAGAAATAATAATAAATAGTTTGAGACTATCAAACTCATATATTACTTTTTCAGAGATTTTCAGCCTTTACTACTTTAGCATTATTTATTCATACAAGGTTTGTTTGGCAAGTAAAATATTCTTAAAAAGACCTCAAAAGCACATGAAAGAAGTGACACACTCAAAGTTAGGTGCAAATAACCCAAACAACATAAAAACATAAATTTACTGTGAAACAAAAATCATACCCGCCCATTTATTTGATTGTTTTCTACTGGGAAGATGAGGCTTGATAAAAATTTTGGATGACTGTGTGACAGTTTTAGAGTATTTCTGGTTATCATGACTATCTGCAGATGACTCACTATACTGTAATGGTCTGCTGCTAGGTGACCTTGACCTTGATCTAGAACGTAGGTCGGACAATGACTTGTAGATAGCTATAAACAGTGCAAGAGATAGAATTCATTCTAGTAAGACTATCATCATAAATTCTGAAGTCATGACAATTAACAACAAGAAAAATGCCTTATGGCATTATGGACAGGTTTTTCAAAAAGGTTAATCAAAAGGTAAACCTCGGACGTTGCCCGATGTTCGCTCAACTCCCACCCACCTGCCCGCTCAGACATCCCTTTTTGAAAGGACAGATTTTTGAAAAACCCATCCAAAAAGCAATAATTTATACTCATAGTAATATTACAAATGTACATTTCATCCATACAAGCAATTTTTCCTTCCTTAAATATTATAAATCAAGATAGTATGCAAATTCTTATTCAGAAAAGCAGCTCTGGATAACAAATTTTGTCAATCAAATGGTATTCATATTTCTTAATTCTAGACAAGATGTCCAGGTAAAATAAATATTTTTCTATGAAATTCATTAGAAGTGCCTCTGCCATGCACTTTAAATGATTATTAACAATGTTGTATGTTTTCACGGAGTAATAAGAAAAATATCAATGCCCAGTTGTTCAAAGCTAAAGACGTCGTTAGTTAACGATTTGTTAAAATTTACATCGAGTGATACGCAAATATGCTGAAATTTTTTGCTGAAAAAATGTGAGTAGCTTTTGCAGTGCAAAAGCTACTCACATTTTCTCAGCAAAAAATATCAGAATATTGTATATTGAATCCGCTAAAACAGTTAATGATATGACCCTTAATGAGCTCGTTAAGCTAATAACACTTTGAACAACTGGGCCAAGTACTTTTAAGTTGATAAAAAGAATTATGTCTAGACCTATATTCTTATTTCTCCATGTAAACATGTGTTGCTAGCAGTCATTAAATAGTCTCCATGTGGCTAATCTAATGAGTACATGCAACATATGTGTTTAAGGATAAATAAGAAAAATACCTAGTTTCCACACAGTGTGCTTAGGTTTTTCAAAAATACTGGGAAAACTTGTGGTAAAATATGTACCTAAGTATAGTAAGGGTACACTTAAAAAAAAAGATCAACAAAGGACTTATGAAATGGTGTTAATGCGATGTTTTTGTGTTATTTTTTATTCTGATTTTCTTTATAAAACCATATGCTATGGGTACTCATTTGAATTGCATTGACAAGTTGATGCAATTCAAATGGGTACCCACAACATATGCCTTTTTATTAGAAGTAGACAAAAAGTACATCGGATGTAATTTGAATACTACGGAATTGCTTGACTGTGCACTTATAGGGGTATGTGGGGTAATTAGGTAGAATACAGTAGCTATCTGAATACTTAAAACTAGAGCTGTGTGAACAAAAATGAAAGTAAAATCTATTATCATTAGTGATCAGTAATATGCAAACCATTAAGGCTAATCACCCTGTGCATCTGCACAGTCTGATCATGGCCTTAAGGTGAATGGAAACACTTGTCAGATTTTCAGCCATTTTGCATAAGGGAGATAACCCTTCCTGTTTGCTATCCTATACATCAAGTCACCAAGGGGAGCAACTTCTTTCTCTTTACAGTAAGCACCTCACCTCCCCCCCCCACCCCCCACCCCACCCCCCACACTTTCAGATGGGTAGGAAAAACAATCTATAAAGTGCTGACTCCCCTGAAGGTGTATCTAGTTCCTGTAAAGCTCCTCTGTTTGTCAATATATATATTTTAAAGTATCTGTCTAATTCTATGTGGGCAATAAAGGCCCTAATCAGACTGTACCTGTGCAACCTCAGCCTTTGTTGCCCCCATAGAGCGTCAAGGCCATTTTCTTACACTGGGCATTAAATACAGTTCATTTTGCACAGCAAAATCAAACTGAACAATGGAAGTAAGTACTGTAATGATCTTTTTATAAGCACTGTATTAGAAAATGTCTGTACTTTTTGACGTGGATATTTATTTGCTCCATTAAACACAATGCTAAAATCAGACCCTAAAGTGGGTTCAGTCACTGAAAATATGCCATTTTTGGCAAATATGGAAATTTCAAGTGTCTACCCAAAATCATACATTAACCTTTGTCCTGCTGAACCCGGATATACCCTGCCTTTGCAAAAAGTGTAGATCCAGATCAGTTGGCTTCTGAAGAAGCCAACTGATCTGGATCTACACTCTTTGCCATCAAATATGCAAATTTATAGCAACAATCACGATCAAGTAACCTGATTGGCTGAAAATTAGAAGTAGGTGTGGCATCTTAATTGATTCAGCAAGACAAGGGTTAACTCATAGCTCTAGATTAGGCACTTTTTGCAACAGAAAAAGTACTTATACGTTTTTGTTCTCCACAAAAACATATGTTGTGGGTACACATTAGTGCCTCCGTCAATACTGGTATTCTCTGGTTGACATCACATCATGTCCAATGATTCAACAGTCAATAATTGTATATTACCATCTAAAGTTAGTGACAAGCAATCAAATAAGTTTGATATTTTGGTGCATAAAATTGTGAAATGGTTATAAAAATTAATACTAAATCTAACAGAAGTGGCTGAGGATGAGTTTGTTTGTTTGTGTTGAGGTTTTACAGCACAGGCAACCCAATGCAGTCATGTCAAGGGCGATCGGTTTACCTAACCACACGTTTACTGGGCAGGCTTAGTCCTCTAAGCGGTTAACCAGTATTGTTCACATTCTTTCGCCAGAAACTGACAACTGCCCTTCTTGAATCAGCGGAAGGGAGAGCATGACCGTAGAAAATATTTCCTGATCAATCTCCACGAAAGAATGTTGCCGACCTCGGCGGGGGTTGAACCCGCGACCTCCTGGTCTCCAGTCGGACGGCGCATCCAACTGAGCCACCGAGGCCAGCAGGCTGAGGATGAGTCTTTGATGATAGTTCTGGGATAATTTTTTTTTTCTACTTATTCATAACATATTTTGTGGGTACTCATTAGAAGTGCCTCTGTGAGGCACTTTTAATGAGATCCACAACAAATGTTTTTATGAAGAAAAATTATCCCAGAATTATCACCGAATACTCCACCGTAACCTCTGATAAACACAAAAATAAATATTAAAACTTAATGAACTCCTAAAAAATACATTTCAAACCTGAAATTCTACACAAGATACAACAAACTTACCTCTAGATCTCCCCGATAAAGCTGGCATAGTTTTTGACAAATCAGAGTATTGAGATAGTGGTGCTGATTTAAAATCTCTGTCTGCTGAACTTGTTCTGCTTCTTTCCCTCTTTACTTTGGTCATGCTGTCAGATTCTAGTCTATCCATTTTACTTCTGTCAAGAGATTGTGGGCTGCTGTAGTACTGCGTCTCCCGTTTTGGTGGGCCAAGAGCACTTGGTCTTTCTGGGGTTAAAGGTCGAGGCTCGTATCGAGATCTTGTTGTTGATTTTTCAGTTGAACCTCCATCTGGTACTGATCTATAGCTATCATACCTGTAACAGGGATAAATATAAGGAAACACCACTGAAATTAACCCATAAAATGCAACTTAAATTGTAGGAAACAACCTAGATCAAACTACATGGAATGTACAGGCTCATCAAAGTCTTCACTGGGCACTAGTGACACCAGTGCAACAAATCCTAGCTCTTCTTCTTGACGCTGAGTTAAGCAAAAGAGCAACAATTACCAATCTTAACAAGTCTTGACAAGTCTCAGGTATGACCTGACTGGGGACTGAATCCACAACCTCCCAATCAGTAGCAAGTGCTTTCCCAATTGAGCCACATGGATAGTCACTACTTTTAGCTGCCAATATCACTAACTTTTTTTACCTGTAAAATTAACTGTTACCACTCTCTGGGCTAATTCAACAGAGTAGAATTGATGACATTTTCCTTATTTTTCCAAGAAAACAGGTTTTCATATTTCACGCAAATTGATGAAACAGCAAAACCTGCTTTCTGGGAAAATTAAGAAAAATGTTTCAAAATTTTGTTGGCTGAAATTTTTACACAGAATGCTATAAGCGTTAAAATAAACCCTCCTTAGTCTCTCTTTAGAGAGCTTATAATCATGTGTCTGCTGATTTTTTATGTTCAGCACTCTGTATAAAATTTTCAGCAAACAACAGATTGAAATATTTTTCTTATTTTTCCCCAAAAACAGAGGAAAATAATAAAAATATCAATTTGTCGTCTGCTGAATTAGCTCAGAGAATGTTACTGTTAATATGGGTAATTGATACACTTCAGGGGAAGCAACTCTGTCAAAAATTCTGCTTTGCTTTCCCTGTGTTAAGGGGTCTACTTGCTGCGGCAGCAAATTCTTTCTTTTTGAATGGCTCCCTTTTCAGAAGAGGCTTAGTGTGCAGAAAAGCAATAGGAAGTCATGGCCATTGTCTCTACTATAAAACTGGCAGAAAAAATCTGAAAAGTGTATCCCATCTCCTTAACCCATTTTAGTTGAGACATCAAAAATGGTAATAGGCAAAGAGTGCAGACCCAGATCAGATGCCACAGAATGCAGCATCTAATCTGGGTCTCCACTGTCTACAAAAAGGTTAGACATTTTTCTCTAGGAATGTCTAAATCACATATTTTGACATTCCTAAAATTGAAATTTGACTCTTCCAATATATTGTATGGGGAGTTTATACTTTTCCCATATATTGTGTGGGGGAGTTTATTTAGTCTAAAATTTTATCCCAAAGTTTCTGACATGGACTTTTCCATCTCTGAATTTGGACACATTCATTGTTGCAAATAGGGGTGTCAGTCAAAAATCAATAACAGAATGGCAAACAGAGTAGATCCTGATGAAACAGTTCATAGCCGTTTCAGTCAAAAATCAATGACAATATGTGACATACAGTGTAGATCCTGATGAGATAGCTGGTTTTGAGCTGTTTCATCTGGATTTGCACTATTTGCAAACTATTTGTATTGGCCTGTAGGAATGAAACAGTTAACATAGAACATCAAGCGTTTACCTTGCTGAGGTCTCTATAGATGTGTATCTCTCGTCCACGTAACTTCTTTCACCTCGAACTCTCTCAGTTTTTACATCATATTTCAATTTAGAGTCATAGCCTGGTGTGGTATAACTGTACACATGCTTTTCCCGTTCTTTTTCTCTCCCCAAATCTGGCTTCAAGTCACTCAGGTACTCAGAAGACTTATAATCTCTATCAACATGTTCACTTCGATAACTGCTGTCTACTGACTTCAACTTTGGCTCTACAAATATTAACGTAAGCTACTATAAGTATTGGGATAGATAGGCTGGAGCAAATTGCCTATACCCAGCAAACACAGGAACATCATTAAAATGTTGCAGTGACATTGTAACTATGTTGTTTCGATGTTGTGTGTTTGCTAGGTAGTCTGATTAAGAGCTGCTATTCACTCAATATAGGTGCTGTCATTATCTTTAAAAATAATTTTTTTATTATTATTATTTTTTTCTGTATTATTACACTAATCAACTATTTGCAAGTAATTGAATGATGTCACTGTTCACTTGTGATGTCATCAGCATTAGGATTACATGACGTCATTGAAACCCTTATCATGCTGAATAATTTAAGATGCCATGCCTACTTCCAATTTTCAGCCAATCAGATTACAAAATCCAGGTTGTTGATATAAAAGCATATACTGAATGACAAACAGTGCAGATCCAGATCAGTTGGCTTCTTCAGAAGCCAACTGATCTGGATCTACATTGTTTGCAAAGGCCCAGGGTATATCTGGGTTCAGCAGGACAAGGGTTAAAAAAAAATGGCATCCTACAATAATGAAAATGCAGGAAAGTTTGAAGAAATTGAGGTAAATTCAAGGGTCAAACTATTTGCAAAATAGTTTAACCATTTTTCTATAGGAAGGAATATCTAAATCACATAGACTGACGTACATAAAACTGAAATTTGACTCTTCCAATATACATGTATAGTGTTGGGGAGTCTATTCAGTCTAAAATAGGTTAAGCCTTTCTTACCCTTTCTCTTGCTAAACATGACATGCTCTGTCTTAGCAAACAGTGTAAATCCAGATCAGTTGGCTTCTGAAGAAGCTACCTGATCTGGATCTGCACTGTTTGTCATTAAATATGTGAATTTCTATCAAAAACCCAGATCAAGTAATCTGATTGGCTGGAAATTAGAAGTGGGCATGGCATCAATTTATTCAGCAAGGCAAGGGTTAAGATTTACAGTGATTTTACTGTATTTTCCTGTACTCACCATGACTCTTATAACTTTCTATGTTTCTAGAACTATGTCTGTCTTCTATGTAAGATTTGCGATTACTTTCCACAGCTTCTAATGACTTTCTAAGTGTAGCTAACTCCTCTTTAAGTTTGATATTGTCATCATGTAACTGGTAATTCCTCTCACGTAGGCCACGATTATCTTCCTTTACTTGTTGTAGTTCTATTTTCAGGCGATAATCACTGACCTCGCTTTGACTCGTTTGTTCTTTTAACCTAGATAACTGAAATATTACAAAGGCATTAAAACTTTGCATGCTCGGTAAAATTTCAGCAGACGACATTTTGAAATTTTTCAGCCCACAACAATTCAATTTTTTTTTCTTATTTTTCCTCATCAATAGGACTAGACATGTCAAGCAAATGACAATTTGCATGAAATGTCAAATCCTGTTTTCTGGGAAAAATTAGAAAAATATCACCAATTTTTCAACTGCTGAATTAGCCAAGAAAGTGGTAACTTAGGTTAAGTTTGAAAGAAATAATCATAGGAATATCATTCTGCAGTCGAATTTACCACTTTAGTGGACATTCACCATTTTAGTTGAAGTTTACCACTTGACATTCACCCTTTTAGTGGTAGTTCACCACTTTAATAGACAATCACCATTTTAGTGGAAGTTCACCACTAAAGTAGACATTCACCATTCTGGTAAAAGTTCACATCCACCATTTTAATGGAAGTTCACCACTTTATTGGACATCACCATTTTAGTGTAAGTTCACTACTTAAAAAGACATTCACCATTTTAGTGGGCATGTATTTTAAGTTCCTGTACCACATATGTAACTTCACAAACTGGTTCTTTGCCAAGTTAAGCAGTAGGGTCACCCCCATACAGGTACTATATAACCAAGTAATCAGTTAACTGCTTTACTTCGTAGAAAAGCCACACCACCTTACTGCATTCCCAAACAAAAAGTTAAACAATAAATTTCCACTAAATGGTCTGAGTATTGCCAGAAGATGGTGAAACCACAATCCATTATCCCAATCTTGTGACCATCCATTCAATAGATCGCCATGATATCAGAATAAGTTAAATGCCTGTTTAACCTTTCTGATTTAAAAACAAGTTATTGGCAATCCCCTGGCAATCAGTTAACTTCGGAACTTTTCAGAAGACAATCTTTTGGCAATTTTTTAGCTTAAACATTTTAAGCTAGTGATTTTTAGACAATCTTAAAATTTGATCATTTCCACTAACCGATCTGCAAACAATCTTAAACAATCTTCACCTTTGACGGAGTTCACATTAACCTCTGAACTCTGAAGGATCCTGGTATTAACACATTAACCCTGGCCCAGTTTGTTCTGATTGGCTAAATTTCAAACTAAACATCCTTTGTTAGAAATCTGCAACTTTCTCATGCCTGAATATGAGACAACTTTACACAAAAGGTTTAGTTTAAAATGGAATTTTCATACTGACGCATGAATTTGTGATACTGATGCAGTTTCAAGTGAGTTCTTTTTTCACTTTTATTGACAGATGCATGTTTGAAGTAAAATGAGCATGCTGAAAAAAAAAAACAACAACCTTGAAGTTCTATACAGTTTTTATGTTGAATGGCTTGGCATATGGTCAGGCATGGCATAAAATTCTCTTCAAGTTTAATTCTGTTTAAGTTACCAGTATACTGACATAAAAACTGAAACTTTTTCAATCATATATCCTGTTTTCCATTGCCCATAATGTTCATTAAAGCTTGCTGAAATTAAACTTTAAAGTAAGATTCTTATGCAATGCTTTGTATAATTTAGATGACTTTTTTTAGGAAACTGTCCACAGCATCCGTGTGTTGTTCTTTTTTACTTCTCAGTAATCTCATTAAAACTTAATTACCAATTCTAACATGTTGATCGATGGTAAAATTTTCCCCAATAAGCCTAATAAATGCCATCATGTGAAAATTAGTAAGAAATCAAGTTACTAATATAGTGCATGCAAAAAAGCATATTTCATGGCATCACATGTAAAGATTTACTTCTGCTGAAGTCTCTCACAAAATAGTCCTTTTAGAAAATGCAATAACATGGCATTTCCTTTTTGTATCCCCTATATAAAAAATGACCTAAGTAGTGTTGACAGGGACATAAAACCCCAAACAAAGAAACAAATGCAGTGATATTTAGACAATCTACATTGTCAAATAAATCTGATTTTTGAACAATCTGTTACAGTCAGTACAGTAAAATAGATTGTTCACAGATCAGCTTGTTCACAGATCGGATATTGTAGCTATTATAATCCCCCAGTGATATTTAGACAATCTATTTCCATTACTATTACCATACACTGACATTTAGGCAATCTGTTTTTCTCATAAATATTAATTGGCGATCTATTTGCATGTGAAATTGTTCGTTAAAAAATCAGCTTTAGATTGTGATTTAAGAATGATTTGTTGTGGCAATCATGAGACAAAACATTTTTTTTTGGATTGCCATAAAAGCTAAATCTATGGTAAATAGTTAAATTGTCTAAACAAAACAAATGAAGTATTTCAAGAAAGGGTGGGTTGGGTGCAGGGGTAAACAACAAAATGAACAACCATCAGACAGTGGGGTCTATTTTAGGTTGGCATAGATCACATAGGTGACTATGATGTGGGGGCGATGTCGTTTCTGGTCATAAGCACTTAGATGGTGTTGCTTTGGCATGGTGTTGTGTGCCCACTGGGGCAGCTCTAGGAAAATTTCTTTTTTCATTTTTTTACCCAAGTGTATTTAGATGTTCTATAAGTGCAAGCAATCATAATTAAAATCTATTTGCAATGTTTGTATGTTCAACATATTGTTAGTATGCTAACCTATGAGGAATAAACAGAATATATCCAGTAATTTACCTCATGTTTCAAATGTCTGTTGTCCTCCTCAAGATCTCTCATGTTACTGGCCTGTGTAGCTCGCAGAGTCTCGTTATCTCCTGCTAATTGTTTAATCTTGTTTTCAGCAGCACTAATTTCCTCTACTGCTGTTTCATTGGCTTCTTGAAGATCCTGGATCTGACTTTGAAGGTCATCTAAAAGAAAGTATTAATCCTTAATGCTTAGCACTCTGGGTAAAAATTTCAGCAGATGACATTTTAAAATATTTCTCTTATTTTCTTCCAGAAAAAAGGCTTTGACATTTCATGCAAATTGTCTCCCTTTGGAGACAATTTGCATGAAATGTCAAAGCCTATTTTCTGGACAAAATAAGAAAAATATTATCATTTTGCCACCTGCTGAATATGCCCAGAGAGAGGTTAAAGGTAAAGTGTCAAATTTAAATATGACCAGATGGCAATTTTGCTATATATTTCTTTTATTTCACAAGAAATATCAAGCCTCTCTACTCAGAAAACTAAAAAAATATATAATAATGATAATATCACGAATTTATCATCTCCGAAGTGTTTATACACAGTTATAGATAAGTAGAGTAATCTTTTCTAATATTTTTTTTTTCATATTCATCCACAAAAACGTATGTTATGGGTACTCATCAATGATACCTTGCAAAAGTGCGTCTGGTGAATACCCAACACATATGAGTTTATCAAGAAATATGAGAAAAAATATTTTTCAGTTAAAAAATTGTCTTATCTAGAGCTATTGGCCCCAGTTAAAACATTACAGATCACATAAGACTTTGAAAAAAGTGCTTGAGTTTTCAAAATATAATCTCTGTCAAACAAACTGGCAACAGTGTCAGATTTACATAACATATTTAACCTAAATATTCAGACACCTTGACACCTTACCATACTTATCCTAAAATTTCATTTCCTGCTGATGTTTCTAAAACTGTTGGATGACTGGCAAATCATAAGTGCAGACCCTGATCAGATGCCGCATTCGGTGGCATCTGATCTGGATCTTCACTATTTGCTCAGGTCTGTCTGTCTGTCTGAATATTTAGGATAAATACAGTAGGCTTCGATAAGTCATTTCCAGATAAGAAGTATTTTAACCTCAAAAATACATTTTTATCATTATTTTTTTCACTAAACCTGAGTTGCAATCATAACATGATGTTTATTTCTACACTAAATCACATATTGTTTGTATTTATCAGAAAGGGCTTTTTGAGGTTATTCTAAGGATTATCCATATATGTTTTCATGGAGAAATAAGAAACTGCTGTATCTGATTGCCTTTCTTATTTGGAGTTTTGGATCTAATTCAAAATCCCCACACATAATCTTATTAAGTTTATGAAGTTCACTATAAGCTAAATCAACAATAACAGTTACACACTGACTGGGCTCTAGGTAAGCATTCCGCAAATATAACACTTTATTTTTGTGTGTGTGTGTGAGGGGTGTGTGGGTGGGTGGGTAGGGGGGTGGGGGGGGGTGGGGGGGAGGAGGGCGGGGTGCATATGTATTTCTCCAGCAAAGAAAACATATGCTTTTTGATCTCATTAAAGTATCTCAGAGAGACATATCAAATAAGATTCCACATAATATATTATTTTGAGGAGATTTTTTTTTAAACTGAACTTATGGTATACAGCTTATCTTGGGCATTGATGTATAGAATATTTCTATTTTATTTAATCAGTAAATGCAGCATTTAAGGGGAATTAATAACCTTCAAGGGAGGCAACTAACAAAATTGTTTTTGCTCCTTCTGAAAATTGGGCTACTCTAAAAGGAAAATAAGTTGCCTTGGGAACATTTTTTTTTCGTTTTAGAGTCAACCAATTTTCAGAAGGGGCTTCATGTGCAGTAAAGCAAACAGGAAGTTGTCTCCCTTGTAAAAATGACAGAAAATCTACCAAGTGTATCCAGCCCCCTTAACTCTTGTCATGCTAAATAATTTAGATGCCACGCCCACTTCTAATTTTTAGCAAATCAGATTACTTGATCCAAGTTGTTGATATAAATTCACATACTGAATGCCAAACAGTACAGATCCAGATCAGTTGGCTTCTTCAGAAGCCAACTGATCTGGATCTACACTGTTTGCAAAAACAGGGTATATCCAGGTTCAGCAGGACAAGGGTTAAGTATTCATAAGAATGTTTATGGTCAGTCTACAAAAAGAATTGCACTATTACAGTATATCAATAATGCTGTCATGATACAACCTGTTCTTGACATATGCAAACTTAAAGAACACAGACCAGTTTGCATAAATCTGCAGACAAATTTACAAGCTCAGGTCAGTTGGTTGGGTTGTAGTTTAACAGCCCAATCAAAACTATTAAGGTCATGTCAAGCTGGTCAACCTACCCACACTTTTCCTGGGCAGGTTTTGTCCTGAGTGGTTAAACAGTATTTGTGCATATTCTTTCATCAGAAACTGACAATTGCCCTTCTTGAATCAGTGGAAGGGAAAGAATGACCATAGGAAGTATTTCATGATCAATCTCCACGAAAGTATGATGCCTGAATTGGTAGGGATCAAACCAACGATCTCATGATCACCAGTCAGACATACATCTGAGAACCGGCTGTCACTCAACTCAGACTCATGTTTATTTCAGGCTTTTTTTACCTGTATTCACCATGAATAAAAAATAATTCAAATAGGCGTATAGACAGCTTTGTATTTCATTTTTTTACAACTTGCCTATTAAAATAAAAAGTGAGAAAAATAAATTTCTGGAACAGAATTTCTGGTTAATCAACTATAAAAATCCTTTCTGATAAGCAGTCACAAGAGGCAAAAGTGACATAATCTGATGATCGATTATAATCAGTCATCCGGACAACACTTATTCCAACCTGATCACAATTTGTACATGTACACTTTTGTTTATCCAATTTAACTTAAATAATTTTTCCCTCTATATCACATTGATTACAGTGTAAATCAATCACAAATGACAAACATAGTATGGCCAAGTTCCATGTCTTAACCCTTGTCCTGCTGAATAAATTAAGATGCCACACCCATTTCTAATTTTCATCCAATCAGATTACTTAATCCAAACTGCTGATACAAATTCAAATACTTAATGGCAAACAGTGCAGATCCAGATCAGTTGGCTTCTTCAGAAGCCAACAGATCTGGATCAATACTGTTTGCAAAGGCAGGACATATCTGAGTTCAGCAGGACAAGGGTTAAGGTGTTTAATGCAATAAGTGTTACATGTACCATTTTGACCCTAATATTCACAAACAGGCCTGAGACAGTCTTGAACAAAGAGTGTAGACCCAGATCAGATCTGATCTGGGTCTGCACTGTTTGCCACTCATCCAGCAGTTTCCAGACACATCTAAAAGTAGTGAAACAGACTTAAAATTTTACAATAAGTTTAGAAAGGAGTTTAAGTTGTTAGAATATTCAGGGTAAATACAGTATTGGTTGCAGGAGATATCATTTATAATTCATTAATTCTTAGTATAGTGATCATGAAATTAACACTAAGTATTATGCTGGGTAAAAGTTTCAGCAGATGACATTTTGAAATATTTTTTCTTCATTTTTTTTTTTTTTTTAGAAAATTGGCTTTGACATTTCACGCATATAGTCTCCTAAAGAAAAACTTTGAATTAAATGTTAAAGCCTCCTTCCTGGGAAAAAAAGCTAGTTTTCTGGGGAAAATAAGATTTTTTCCCCCCATAAAATAGGCTTTGATATTTCAAGCAAATTGTCTCCAATGGAGACAATTTGCATGAAATGTCAAAGCTTGTTTTCTGGGGTAATAAGAAAAATATCATCAATTTGTCGTCTGCTCAATTTGCCTAGAAAGTAGTAAAGGTTTACAAGCAAGTCATTTTTCTTATTTCAAATCCTGCTGAATCCAGATATGCCCTGTCTTTGCAAACAGTGTAGATCAAGATCAGTTGGCTTCTGCAGAAGCCAACTGATCTGGATCAACACTGTTTGACATTAAGAGTATGAGAATTTGTATTAATAAACTAGATCAAGCAATCTGATTGGCTAAAAATTACAAACGGCATGGAAAAAGGGCCTGTTATGATTCATATGAAATGTACAGCCTTATGTTCTCAGAAAAAAGTAAAAATGGTATTTTATGTTGTTACCTACCAGTTACCATTTACAGTTGTTGCCCTTTAACTGTATCATGGTGAGTTGAGCCTCAGAATGAATGATGGCTCTTTCCTCAATGACCTTAAGAAGATTAGCACATGCCCAGTAAGCATTCTTTATAAATCTATAGTGGGCCTTTATCGGCCCGTCAGGGTAGATGATGGGCCGATAATGGCCCACTATAGATTTATAAAGAATGCTAGCTGGGTGACAATTGTTGTCTGTGTTAAGGCCTTAGACTGTGATCCAGCTCTTGAGTTGCTGGTGCTCTGGCTGTAGAATGCCAATGCACCCTATGCTATGTTTCAAATATAGTACAATTACCGGTATATGTGTTTTATTATGTTTCACTGCTGAGGTAGAATATCCCTATGCATGTACCAAAAATATATTTACTGTATGTATTCTGTGCTTTGTGATAATGGCCTTTCCTCAATCCTGGGTATGGTAACTATCCTAAAATTATGTATATCAAAATTTCTGACAAAATGGCTTATTAAAACACTGCTCTGGGTCTGCACTGTTTTTATAAGCCGTTTTGTATGAAATTTTAGGATACTGCCTTAACCCTGGTCCTGCTGAGACCAGGCATGACTTGCCTTTGCAAACAGTGTAGATCCAGATCAGTTGGCTTCTGAAGAAGCAAACTGATCTAGATCTGCCCTATTTCCCCATGTGAATTTTTATCAACAACCTGAATGAAGTAATCTGACTAGTTGAAAATTAGAAGAGTGAGGTGTGGCATCTTAATTTATTCAGCATAGCAAGGGTTAAGTTAACTACTTACTGAAGGAAGTGTATAAGTAAATAACATGTCACAAGCAATAAAGCAAAGCTGTATAAATGGCATCTATGTTTTGTTTCAGCACAATGGGGGGAGGGGTGGTAGGAGCGGGGGGTAACTTGGGGGTAATTTTGGTACTGGTGTGTGAGCAGACCAAGCAGCCTCAAAAATCGCTGAGTGAAAAATATGTGCATATACCGGGATGTCAGAAAAAGTGGGGCCTTTCATATACCAATCAAGAAAAACTGGGTCAGTCATATACTTTTTGTTGAAAAAAGGGGGGCCAATCATATACCTGGCAGCGCTGAAAAAGGGGCCATTCGGCATGCACATTACATACTATGCCATATCTATGCCATATATCGGAAGCTCCACCCCTCCTCCACTCCCCGCAAGAGTGAACATAGAATATGTATACAATAAAAGAGTGACATTTTTTGTTTTGTTTGTTTTCTTTTTTATAGGGGTTAGCATTTTGTCCTGAGGAACATTTTTTGTTTCACATAGCTCCATATAAGGCACTATTTTCAACCAAAAAGTATTGATAAATTTTCTTATTCCTTATTAAATCTGTTGTGGGTACAAATTAGAAGCACCTTAATGAGGCACTTCATATGAGAACCTACAACATTTGTTTTTGTGGAGAAACAAGAAAAACATTTATCTGATATGCTCCCTTAACTAGAGCAATGGTTTCAGATTATGACATTTAACATGCTTTGACAGATTCAGCAGACGACAAATTGATGATATTTTCATATTTTTTTCCAGAAATTAGGCTATGGTTCAAGCTGGAGCATTAAGATTATCTTACCAATCTTTCACTGAAGTGCCTGTGAGCCATTTGGATCATAACTATTTAGACTTGACTCTTCATCCTTGGAGACATTTTGCATGAAATGCCAAAGCCTACTTGTGGGAAAACTAAGAAAAATACTTCAAACTGTTGTCTGCTGAAATTTTTACCCAGCATGCTAAGTGTTAATTAAGACAATCTTACCAATCTTTCGTTGAAGTGCCTGTGGACCATTTGGGTCATAACTGTTCAGACTGGGCTCTTCCTCTTTACGTCTAAGCTCATCTTTGAGTCTGAACAATTCTGCTGCCATTGCCTCTTTCTCATCCACAGCTTCTCGATACTGTCTCTCCAACTGTGGGAACAAATCATAGCATCAGCTTATCAGCTTTAACCTTTTTCACTCTCTGGGCTAATTCAGAAGATGACAAATTGATAATATTTTTTTCTTATTTTTCCAGAAAATAGGTTTTGACCTTTCATGCAAATTGTCTTTAGAGACAATTTGCCACTTTGCTTGAAATGTCAAAGTTTATTTCTGGAAAAAATAAAAAATATTTCAGAATGTTGACTCTTGAATTTTTATCCAGAGTGCTATGTGTTAACCTTTAGCCCAAAACATAATAAAAGGCCCACAAACAAACTCCAAAGATGGGAGGGTCTCTCAGACAATGGGGGTGGCGGGTGGGGGGCATATTTTTTAAAGCAACTTTAAATTTAAGGATGTAAAGTAAACATTTAGTCAAAAATTGCATGACTTTGACTTTGATACAATGTATATTTTGTCCAAAGAAGTGGGTGCATTTCTAGCCCTCACACCCTGCCACCACAGCCTGAATAAGTAGAAAATCTATCACTCTAATTTTCAAGAAAGGAGAGAAAAGAAAGAAAACAGACTGACACATGGCACAAAGAGTGCAAAAAAGGAAAACAAGATCTAATTTTACTGATTTTTTTATCTGCAATGTGGTATGCAAAAAATGTCTTGAAAAATAAAACACACCACTAGACACCCCTAGTAGTCCCACTTTTAAAGGTTAAACTTACCACACATCCATTTTATTTATTATTTTTAACCTTGACTTTGTGGAGAAAAATATAGATGGATAAGACCTATGCTTGTGCCAAAGTTTTTTAACCTATTTTAGTCTGGAGACCCCCAAATGGGTAATTAATTGGCAAACAGTACAGACTCAGATTAGATGCTGCATACTGTTGTATCTGATCAAGATCTCCTCAGTGTTTGCAAATAGTTTTGCAATTTTGCTCTAGGAATATCTAAATCACATAGCCTGACATACCTAAAATTGAAATCAGACTCTTCCAGTATATACCAGTAGTGTGGGGAGTTTATTCAGTCTAAAATGGTTTAAATTAGAGGAAGAAAAGAGCAATTATTTTAAACCAAATGGCACACTGTTAAAAGTAAAGCTCATGCACAAAAATCTTTTTTGCAATGAACATACCAAGAGAATTGATGGAATCTTATCTTCAAAGTGAACACACGTTTGATATTTTTGTGACCATTACCAGGTAGGAAAATGTCACGTCATATGTTCTGCCCACTTGTTTATATAGACATGCTGTTTATATAGTTAGTTTTTTTCTATTTTTTTTTTTTTTTTTTTTGTTGTTTCTTACTTTTTCAAAAGCAAGAACATGTATTTACAAACTCAATCCAACATCAGAACTGAATAATGATTTTTTTTTTTCCAGACTTGCAGAGTCTTTATCTGGATGCCTATCAAAACTTTCTTTGGAGCTCTGATACGATGGTATGCAGATATATACTTCTGTTATTCTCTGTGAAAACATATGTTGTTGGTACTCATTAGAAGTGCCTCACTGAGGCACTTCTAATGAATACCCACAACATATACTTTCATTAAGCAACAAGCAAAAAAAAAAAATTAAATTGTTTTGCTGGAAAAGGGCATATTATTTAACCCACTTATGTTTAGACTTCTACCACAACTCTTTGGACTGGTCAATTTCCAGTAGCAGGGTGTCTGATCAGATTTTATCATTACAATGTTTCAAAGAAATTCCTATTTAATGCAAACAGTGTAGACCCTGATCAGAAGCCAAATTCTGCAACATCTGATCTGGGTCTGCACTATTTGCCAATTACCTTTTGGTGGTCTCCAGACTAAAATGGCTTAAGCCTATGTTTCTATCATAAATTTCTTCCGACCAGAACCTCTGGCAACAACAGATCAGTATGACCTGCAATTTTTTGCCTTTTTATTTTTACCTATTTGGCAGTTTATCTCGCCTTTGTTTTGATTTCATTATTTACTTGTTTGAACATATTTTCAATCAACTGTTCATAATTTACAAGAATTTTAGTTTATGATCAATAAACATTCATAAATCTTTAACATGGGCTATGGCATGCAAAAAAGGTCCTTGGGAATATGTGAGGGCAGCAGAGGTCCAGATCAACCTGCAATCTCTGCAGTCTCATCAGGGCCTTCATTGTCCACTAATAATATCATTGGATACTACAGAATGTATGAATGGAGAGCAAAAGCCCAGATGAAACTTTGTGAATGCACAGGCTGATCTGAACCTGCACATTCTGCGCATGTTTGAGAGAACATTCTTGCTTGATGTGGCCCACAATATATTAACCATTGTCCTGCTGAATAAATTAAGATGCCATGTCCACTTCAAATTGTCAGCCGATCAGATTACTCAATCCAGGTTGTTGATAAAAATTCACATACTTAATGACAAACAGTGTAGCTCCAGATCAGTTGGCTTCTGAAGAAGCCAACTGATCTGGATCTACACTGTTTGCAAAGGCAGGACATATCCGGGTTCAGCAGGACCAGGGTTAAAGTTTTCTTGTGCTGTTATCTTGAGAATACAAATATGTCATGTTTTTCTCTCTTAAACAGAGTTTGAGATTTCATTCAGATTGTTTTCTTTGGAGACAATTTGAATAAAGATTTTAAGCCTTGTTTTCTTCAAGAGAAAGTAAAGCAAACATTTTATGCAATATGTGAATCATCTGCTTAGCAGAAATTCACAATACATTTCAAGCTTTGTTTTCTCTGAAAATTAAAAATCAATGTTTTAGAATGTTATCTGCAATAACTTTGAATTGCACTTTAACATTTATCATGCTATGGGCAGATTCAGCAGATGACACATTGATGAGATTTTTCTTATTTTCCCCAGAAAACAGACTTTGACATTTCATGGAAATTGTCTCCCAAGCACACAATTTGCATGAAGTGTCAAAGTTTATTTTCTGTAAAAAAATAAGTAAAATATTTCAAAATGTTGTCTGCTGAAATTTCTACCCAAAATGCTAAAGGGTTAATGATGAAACAACATACCTACTGGTAGTTGCTTACAAAGACATAGCTTTTCATGAGGATTTAGTAAAAAATATTAACCCTTAAACTGTAGCAAATGACGTTGTTTTTTTTTGTGTGTGTGTGTAGGGTGGGGGGGGGGCGGGGGGGCGGGGGGGCGAGGGGTTGTGTTTCTTTTTCTTTTTTTATATATTTTTTCAGTTAATAAAGGATTAAAATTCCATGTTAATCATCTATCTCCTAGCAGACTTTTCACATGAAATGCCAAGTTTTATTTTCTCAGAAAAATAATACAAAAAAGTTAGAATGTCATCTACTGAATTGCTTAGTGATTTCAAATTAACCCACTGATGTTGAATGGACTATTTTACCACAACTGTTTGGACTGGTCTATTTCCAATAGCAGGTTGTCTGGTTAGCTTTTACATACTATTACAGTATGTTATATAGAAATTCCTGTATTTCATGCAAACAGTTTAGACATTAATCAGATGCCTTATTCTGTGGCATCTGATCTGGGTCTGCACTGTTTGCCAATTACCCTTTTAGGGATTTCACCACTAGAACGGGTAAATATTTTTTTTTGAAAATCATCCTGTTTTATTGTTTGGAATAATTTCTAAATGTAAGGTAATCTAGGATTTGAAACACTTTCAAAGGGATGGCTCCTTAAATATATTAATTCAAAGATAAGTACCTCAGCTATCTGCAAACCAGGTGAAACTCGAGCTCGTCTTTGATCCAGTTCTTCTTGTAATGATTGATTGACTTCCCTGACATCTTGTAAATGCCCTTTCAATTCAAAAACTTCTTTCTCTCTTGAAGCAAGAAGGGTGCGTACATTAGAAACTGTATTTTCCAGGTCCATAATTCTCTGAAGTAGTAATTATAAGAATACATTACAGCAATAAATCCAGTTCAACATACTTATACTATTGTATCACAATTTCGCTGGTCCAGCAAGTTCAAAACAGCATATCGAGGGTTGAGCGCAAGACTGGCGTAAGTCAGATGGTTGTTTTTCCCCAAACCTAATCTCCTCACCATGAAGGTGTTATGAAGGTTACAACATTTCTTTCTGTAAACAATGAAAATTTAGGTGCCATTGCTCGTATGAGCTGAATAAATTAAGATGTCACGCCCACTTCTAATTTCCAGCCAATCAGATTACTTGATCCAAGTTTTTGATAGAAATTCACATATTTAATGACAAACAGTGCAGATCCAGATCAGTTGGCTTCTTCAGAAGCCAACTGATCTGGATCTACACTCTTTGCTAAGACAGGGCATGTCGTGTTTAGCAAGAGAAGGGTTAAAGTTATGCATTCAAAACCTTTCTTGAAAATATTTATACTATGTCACGTGATGTTACATGCAGAACACTGTGACAAAAAAAGTCTGGGTCGTAACCCTTGTCCTGCTAAACACAGATATACCCTGCCTTTGCAAACAGTGTAGATCCAGATCAGTTGGCTTCTGAAGAAGCCAATCGATCTGGATCTGCACTGTTTGCCATTCAGTATGTGAATTTGTATCAACAATTTGGATTAAGTAATGTGACTGGCTGACAATTAAAAATGGGCATGGCATCTTAATTTATTCAGCATGACAAGGGTTAATTAGCTGTCTGTTAACAGTATCACTGGAAACTACATATACATAATAGAGTGACAAACAGTACATACCCTGACCAAACAATGTGGCATGCACAGTCTGACTCTTCACAATATGTCTTATTTAAGACCCCAAAAATATGTTCTCTTTGGGAATGGTTCAAATCTGTAACTCTAGAAAAAGGTGCTCTTTAAGTCACAAAGTACAGACAATTTTTAGTTCTCCATGAACACTTAATTATGTTCTGGGAACTCTTCAGGAGCACCACATTAAGGCACTTCTTCTGATTTGCAAGAAAAAACATATGAGCAGTCCAATACTACCCCACTTACCTAGAGCTATATCAGCTATATTATAAGAAATAATAACTGAAATCTCTCTTTGTACATGCAAATTAATAATAACACAGAAGAATTATTTCTTGGCTAGAATCAACATGTCAAAAGGGCAATTTTATTTAGGGACCCATTTCATATTTGAAACTTGAAACTTATCATATCTCCAGATATCTCAACTCAGACAAAAAGCAAGGTAGCTCGATAAATATTTTTGTTACTTCTCCAAGGAAACATAGGTTGTGGATATTCATTAGAAGCAGCTTGGTGGAGGTGCTTCTAATGAGTACCAATATGTTTTGTGGGGGAAATAAGAACAATATTCATGTAGATACCTTGCTTCTGTCTGAGTTGAGGTTTTATGGCCCAATCAACCCATTAGGTTCATTTTGAGCATGGTCAGATAACCAACTTATAATGTTCCTGGAAAGGTTTAGTCCTCTAAGCAGTTAACCCTTGTCCTGCGAACCCAGATATACCCTGCCTTTGCAAACAGTGTAGATCCAGATAGGTTGGCTTCTGAAGAAGCCAACTGATCTGGATCTGCACTTTGCAAACAGTGTAGATCCAGATAAGTTGGCTTCTGCAGAAGGTAACTGATCTGGATCTGCACTGTTTGCCATGAAATAGGTGAGCTGACAGCAGCAATCCGTATGAAGTAATCTGATTGGCTGAAAATTAGATGTGGGCATGGCATCTTAATTTATTCAGCAGGACAAGGGTTAACCAGTAGTTGTGCACACACTTTTGTCAGTACCTGACCACTTCCATTCTTAAATCAGCAGAATAGGAATGACTGAAATTATTTCATAATGAATCTTCACAAAAGTTGTGGCTGAACTATGAACTAATATGTTAGTATAGCTCTAGTTAAGGCACTTTTTTCAATCCAAAAGTATTGATATTTTTCTTATTTCTCCACAAAAACATATATTGTGGTACTCATTAGAAGCGCCTTGGGGGAGAAGCGCCTCGCCAAGGCACTTCTAATGAGTACCCACAACATATGTTTTTGTGGTAAAATAAGAAAAATATTAACCTGATACCCCCCCACTCTTATCTAGACCTATGAAATTTAATTTAACCTTGTCCTGCTATACCCGGATATACCCTGCCTTTGCAAACAGTGTAGATCCAGATCAGTTGGCTTCTGAAGAAGCCAACTTATCTGGATCTGCACTGTTTGCCATTAAGTATGTGAACCTATATCAACAACCTTGATCAAGTCATCTGATTGGCTGAAAATGAGAAATGGGTGTGGCTTCTTAATCATCACGAAAACACGCCTATATAATTTTGACTCCCTTAAACCCCACTTTTATATAGTAAAACTGGGGTTTACAGGGGTATACATTATTTTTGTTATTTCTGCTCAAAAACATAGATTGTGGGTACTTGTTAGAACCGCCTCGACGAGGCAGTTCTAACAAGTACCCACAATCTATGTTTTTAGCAGAAATATGAAAAATATCAGAATATTTTATCTGAAAATTTATCATTTTTGGGGGTAAAATTTTCAGTGTATTTGAATAGGCGTGTTTTCATAATGTTATTCAGCAGGACAAGGGTTAACTGTGTTACCTCCTGTAATCTGGTGTGCTCCTGTGCATCTATTGCTGTATTAACTGGTGTCACAGTTCTACTGCTGGTATTAGATCCCGGTGTTCGCTGCACATTTCTGTTTGGCAACAAGGAAGACTTGATAATAGGACCTGTCACTGGTACTCGGATATGGTTGTCTGGTGTCATGCTCCTCCTCTCAAATGATTGTTTCTGGGTGCCAACTGTTGAAAGGCTTGAAGCACTTCCTGTACGCTGAACTTGACCTCCATTAACACCTGAGACAGGGGGAAGTCCTGATGACCCACTACCACCAGTTAACTCATAATACTGGGTAAGTTCTTGTTCACTAGTAAGACTCTGAGGACGGGAACCATGACTGCTACCACCACTTAGTGAACCATTCAATTTTTCTGTTGACCTTCTAAAATCCTGTCCTATGTACAACTTTTCATGGCTTGCTCGAAGAGAATCATTGATGATATCCTTCTGTGGTGTCTGTCTTTGTGAGCTGTGAGCAGAGCCATGGGCTGATCCGTGTTCTGAACCCCTCTGTGAGCTATCTGAGACATGTGGAGAACCAACCAGATACTCTCTCCTGATGGGTGAATGTCTATCAGCTGGGTTTAGTACATCAGCTATTTGTTCAGCTTGTGGAGTACTTCTCTCTGATCCACTTCTGGAGTCCCTGTACATCTGTGTTGGGAATCTTTCTCGTTTTAGGGAACTGTCAATTAAATCATCCACTATATGTTTTTCTAAACTGTGGCCAGAACTGTCTGAGTGGACAGATTCCCTGGTAAAATCCTGAGTTTGTGCTAGAACTGGAGTGTGCCGTGCAGAACTGTGAGCAGAGCTATTTCTGGAATATACTGGAGTTTCTGTAGAGTAGACAGGAGCCCTCGACTGACCATTTCCTAAGACATCATCTATCACTGCCTGAGGTGTGTGTGCTCCTGATCCAGTGCCTGAAGCATTGCTCAACCGACCACTTCTTCTTTCAACATCATCCTGGATCACTGAATCAGAGACATATTCTTTTTTAAGTGTAGTATCACCATTCATATGATATACATGGTTCATATCTAGTTCTTTAACTGCTGCATCTCCGTCCTGATACTGTTTACCACCATCATCCCCTACAGGACTTCTCCGACCATCCAACCGAGAAAGAACTGGATTTTCAAACATATCAGTTTCCACTTCCATATTATCACTAAGAGCACTTTTAGTATGAGACATCTGAGATCTTACAAGGTCCTCGTATTTGCTAGATATATGTATACTATTATCTTTATTCTCCTGATCCTTTTCCTCCTCCATACTGGCCCTAGAATCTGTATAATTGTCAGTGCTGGCCCTGACAGCAGTATAGCTGATATCCTTAAAGGTGTCTATATCAGAACCATTCTGCCGCTGTTCCAGGAACTGTTCTGCTTTACTTATACCTGTCTTGTCCACCTCATCATCAATGATATCTGAAATAAGAATCAGAAAAAAATGTTAAACATTAACCCTTTCACCTGAATTTCTAATATGGACTCTTCCATCGCTGAATTTGGACACATCCATTGTTGAAAATAGGAGTTTAAGTCAAAAGTCAATAACTGCATGGCATACAGTGTAGATCTTGATAAGATGACTCATTAAGAGCCATCTTATCTGGATCTACAATTTGCACAGATATCTTGTTTTGGTCTCTGCAAGCTAGGCTGAAAGAGTAAACCCTTAAAGTGCAAATCACAACAGCAGCAGATGACAACTTTGATTTTATTTTATTTTTCGGAGAACACAAGTCTTGACATTTCATGTGAACCATCTGCTTGGCATATGATTCACATGAAATGTCAAGCTTTGTTTTTTATGAAAAATAAAAACAAGACAAAGGCCTATCTGTCCAAGTATTTAGGGTTATTACAGTACAATTTACTAACTGTTGATTTTTTTAAAAACTGACAGATGCATGGCCAACAGTGTAGACCCTGATCCGACCCTGATTTCTGAGCATCTGATCTGGGTCTGCACCCTTTGCAAAGGCCTGTCTGTCCGAATACTTAGGGTAAATACAGTATATGAGAAAAACAAGTTTCAATTTTCATATTGGAATGACCTTGGGCCAGGTCAAGGAATGACCTTGACCTTGAATACTCATGTAGTTTCATTTAATTATTTAACTACCTGCATCAACAGATTTTCAGATCACAGGCTGCAATAGTTTCTAAAACATACAAGGTTTTGACTTTTTCCCATGCAAAAGCCTATGCAACCAAAGTTGACCTTGGCCTAAAATAGGTCAAGGCCAGCCAAGGGTCATCATTTGAATTAACTACTACTGGCTTGAGTCTCCAATGCTACATACTAATTTTCATGATAATCAGCCCACTGGTTCTCGAGAAGAAGATTTTTAAAGGGTTTTAATCTTATATGAGCATGCTGGCCATACTGTTCAAGTGACTAAGCTCATATTCATTAATTTTCATTTTTTGTTCCTTAAAAATGTTCATATGAAATTTGGTTACAAATGGCCCAGTAGTTTTTGAGAAAAACAAGTTTTAATTTTTATATCTAAATGACCTTGGGCCAAGGTCAAGGAATGACCTTGACCTTGACCTTGAATACTCATGTAGTTTTATTTACTCATACAGCTCACTGCATCTACCAATTTTCAGACCACAGGCTGCAACAGCTGCTGAAAAATACTAGGTTTTGACATTTTCCCACAAAAGTCTCTGTAAACAAATTTGACCTTGGCCTGAAATAGGCTGAGGTCATCCAAGGGAATAAACTATGATTGGCTCGAGTCCCCAATGCTACACACCAAGTTTCATGACAATCCGCTTACTGCTTCAGGGGAGGAAGAGTTTTGAAGGGTTTTAACTTATATTGGCATGGCGGCCATCTTGGTCATGTAACCTGGACCCTGTGAACAAACTTTCATTTTCCCCATCCCATGGATGGCCCACATGAAATCTGACTTCAATTCACCCAGTTGTTTCAGAGGAGAAGATGTTTGAAAATGTTGACAGACGACAGACTACAGACGACAGATGACGACAACAGAGGCAAGCCATACTATAAGTTCACCAGTGAGCCAACTGCTCAGGTGAGTTAAAAACTAGAAATGATCTTTGAGAAAACATGATATCCTGCCCAACCCCCACCACATGAATTTGACACTATCTGCCCTATACTGACCTTGAAAATGAGGTTAAGGTCACCAAAATCAATTCAGCTCTAAAGCTTGTCACACTGATGTATCTCTGCAAGTCTGTATACAGCTTTGCCAATGAATTAAAGAGATAATGTCATATAAGAAACTGTCAGGTTGGTACCAGTGCTAAGCAGATCCAAAAAAAAAAAAGTCAGGTACTGGTATTTAATTCAATATTCTAAAGATTAAAGACAAATGTAAGCTTATCATAGTAAACCTTTATATTTGTAATGGGAAAGACAGGCCTGAGCAAACAGTGTAGATCGACTCACCTGAAAACAGTGTACCATAGCTCTTGATAAGATGCTTTTTTTTTCAATCCAAAAGTATTGATATTTTTCTTATTTCTCCATGAAAACATATGTTGTGAGTACTCATTAGAAGTGCCTCACCGAGGCACTTCTTATGAGTACCCACAAAATATGTTTTCATGGAGTAATAAGAAAAATATTTACCTGATACCCACTCTTATCTAGACCTGTAGTGTACACTGTTTGTCACACACCCAGCAGTCAACAGACATTTACCCTTAAAGTGCCAATCACAACCGCAGCAGACGACATTTTGAAATTTTTTTTTTTTTTATTTTTAAGAAAAAAAGTCTTGATATATTTCACATGAAATATCAAGACTTGTTTCCTTTGAAAAATTAAAAAAACAAAAATAAATGTCGTCTGCTACAAATTTTGCTTGGCGCTTTAAGGGTTAAATCAACAAGCAGTAAAATGGACAAGTGAGGGTAAGGTGTTGATGTGTCAGAATATTTAGGATTAAAGAAAAGGCCAAAATAAGCCTGATATTTTACATTATATTTTGAAGGTCTTCACATTTTACCACTGGACTGTACAGTAAACCAGACAGGCTTGAGTCAGATAAGATACCGTATTCGACCTAATTACCGCACCGTGCGCCAAGGTTTTTCGAAACTACTGAGAAAACTTGTAAAATACCAACATATCCACCTATACTTAGGGTACACTAAAAATGATCAGAGAAAGACTTGTCCAATGATACTCATGCGCTTTTTTTCTGAATTTCTTTATAAAAGCATGTGGGTACTCATTTGAATTGCATCGACAAGTCGATGCAATTCAAATGAGTACCGACAACATATGCCTTTATAAAGAAGCAGCAAGAAAATACACTTGCTGTAATCTGAAGACTACGGAATTGCTTGATTGTGCGCTTATAGGGATATGTGCGGTAATTAGGTCGAATACGGTAATCTTTTCTGGGTCTAAACTCTTCATCACTCAACCAGCTGGTTTTAGACACATAAGTAGATAATAAAACTTTAAGTTCACTTGTTCAAATTATATTATAAGTACGGTGATTTCAAGGACAAGTAGTTAAGACGATGTCCAAATATTTAAAATAATATGGCACCTATAATCTGTTTTTTATGAACAAACAGCAAAAGTCTAAACAGCACATATCAGAAGAGTTGTTCAGGAGTAATATTTGGTGATAATTCTGGGATAATTTTTCTTATTACTCCATAAAAAAATGTTGTGGGTACTCATCAGAAGTACCTCTGTGAGGCACTTCTAATGAGTACCTACAACATATATTTTTATGGAGACCTATATAGAGAAAATTATCCCAGAATTATCATCATATACTCCTTAATAAGTCTTCAGATGTAGGTGAAGTCTGATTACAGCACTTGTTGCACATGACTATGCTTTAACCCTTGTTATGCTGAATAAATTAAGATGCCACTCCTACTTCTAATTGTAAGCCAATCAGATTCTTTGATCCAGATTGTCTAGATCTACACTGTTTGCAAAGCAAGGGTATACGGGTTCAGCAGGACAAGGGTTAATTGTCAGGTCCATTCTTGAATTGGCGCATTTAATTCAGGTCAGATTCTTCCTTAAAGTGTAATTAAGATACAGAGTGTTTTTGAATGTTATTTCACATTTTTGAACTGAAGACAAAACAAAAAGAATAATTATAATGATGAAAAATTCTATTCAAAATCCTCAAGTATCTAAGAACAGTTATTTCATGGTCACTCAATGCAATTCAATTGTGACTTTAACTTGAAATAAGTTGACATTTTTTTTTTCAGTTTGAGTTCTACAGTCCAGTCAACACAGTTAAGGTCATGTTGAGCAAGTCAGTTAATCTACTCATTTATCCTGGGCAGGCTTCAAGTCCTCACAGCGATTAACCAGTACTTGTAAATATACTTTTGCCAGTAACTGACAACTGCTCTTATTGAATCGGCAATTACATGATCAGTCTTCATGAAAGTTATAATGCAGCCGGCTGGGATTTGAACACGCAATCCCTGCATGGCTCTGCAATCAGACAAGCTACTGACTGCGCTATAGAGCCTGCTTTGAGTTGAGGTTTATAAAGGCCTTGTTAGAAATATTTTGGTCATGTTAACCCTTGTCATGCTGAATAAATTTAGATGCCACGCCCATTTCTAATTGTCAGCCAATTAGATTACTTAATCCAGATTGCTGATATGATTTCACATTCTGAATGACAAACAGTGCAGATCCAGATCAGTTGGCTTCTGTTGGCTTCTTCAGAAGCCAACTGATCTGGATCTGCACTGTTTGCAAAGACAAGATATATCTGGGTTCAGCATGACAAGGGTTAAGAGGGAGGGTGAGAGAAAAGAAGAACTGGAAAGATGAGACGAGTCCCCAAACCCTGATCTTGCTTGCCAAAAGCTAGTGCTTGACAGTGCCAACTGTGCAAGCGTTTCAGCAGGTCCCTCAGCTACCACATATGCTAAGCTACCATTCAGAGAAAGGGAGAGAGGTAATAAGAATAGGATCATAAAATAGAAAGGCTCCAATCCCTGATCTTGCTTAATTCACATGTGCTAAGAACCTTTCTGCCAAAAGTCAGTAATGGTAGAACCAACCCACCTAAAGTTTCAGCAGGCAGGCCTACACAAGAAAGTATCGAAGTTCTTAACTCAAATAGCATGTTGGGTAAAACTCATTTTTTTAATTTTTTAGACCAACTTTACTTATTCCCACCCCACCCTCATCCTATCCCCCCACCTCCACCCCTCTCCCCTCCACCCAAAACATAGTTTGACACTTCATACAAATTATCTCCTTAGGAGATGTGACATGTCAAAACCTACATGTATTTTAACAAATGACATTAATTTGGTCATCTACTGAATTTACCCACAGATTGCTAATCATTCTGAAAAGAAGTACTTTCTCTCTCTCCCTGGCTTTAACTTCAAAACTTATAATACAATCAAAGCATGTATATCATTAGTTAACCCTGAAAGCGCCAATCACAACTGCAGCAGACGACATTTTGAAATATATTTTTTTAATTTTTCAAAGAAAACAAGTCTTGATATTTCATGTGAAACGTCTGCTCGGCAGACGATTCAAATGAACTATCAAGACTTGTTTTCTTTGAAAAATTAAAAAAATAAAAATAAATGTCATCTGCTACAAATTTTGCTTGGCGCTTTAAGAGTTCAAATTAATAAAATAACCTTAGCAATCAAACAACAAAAGCAAGCAAACCTCTAAGAATCTGTCAATCCAATGATCTCAAGAAGCTATGAACACATTTGTGGGGATATATAATTCGATAAATTGCGATAAAATCAACAGACAGAAGAATTTTGGTTAAGAGATTAGTCTATAACAATGATTTTGTGTATTAGCCTAGCAGTAAGTTAACTGTGTTAAGTCTTTCCAAACCATTCAAAGTCAAGATACTTATCGATCCCGTATTACAAGGTGTATTAAAAATCACTCTTGCAAGGTGGAAAAATCATTTGAACTCAATATTTACACAATAAAGTATGTGTTTGTTTTGAAGAGACAGATATTTGATAGCTTCATTTGTAAATACCACCATATCTACATGTATGTATCTGTATGTATACTACCAGTACATTAGTTTATAAAGCCATGCTCCAGATAAGAGTGGGTATCTAGATCTCAACAGATATTTTTTCTTGTTTTTCCACAAAATATATATTAAACCCATTTATGTAGAGTGAACTCTTCTACCACAACTCTTTCCAATAGCAGGGTGTATGGTAAGTTTTCATTATTACTATATATGTTTTTGTGCAAAATCCTATATTAAATGCAAACAGTGTAGATCCTGATCAGATGCCACATTCTGCATGGTTTGCCAATATTACCCCTTTTAGGGTTCAGCATTTGGGGGTCTCCAGACTAAAATGGGTTAACCCATTGTAGTCTGGAAACCCCTAAAAGGATAATTGACAAACAGTGCAGACCCAGATCAGATGCCGCAGAATGCAGCATCTGATCTGAGTCTCCACTGTTTGCAAATAGTTCATCCATTTTTCTCTAGGAATATGTAAATCACATAGCCTGACATACCTAAAATCACAATTAGAATCTTCCAATATACAGTGTGGGGGAGTTCATTCAGTCTACAATGGGTAAATAATGAATGGATACACTTTCATCATTTCATGGGAGGTAGCTCTGTCAGAATTGTTATGCACTCCTTCTGAAATGTTAATTGTCTTGCTACTTTAACCCATTTTAGACTGAACAAACTCCCCCATATCATCATATATTGGAAGGGCCAATTTCAAATTTAAGTATGTCAGGCTATGTGATTTAGATATTCCTAGAGAAAAACAATGCAGACCCATAGCATATGCCATTTTGTGGTATACAATATGGGTCTGCATTGTTTGCCAATTACTCTTTCAGAGTCTGCAGACTAAAATGGGTTAAAAGGGATGAATTTGCTACCTATCATAATTCGAGGGTTGATCACAAGACTGTAGTATAACTCAAACATATTTTTGAAACCCTTGTTTAGGGGCAACTTTGACCCCTTTATAAACAATGCAAATTTAGGTGCCATTGCTCATACGAGCAATGGCACCTAAATTTTCATTGTTTACAGAAAGAAATGTTGTAATCATAATGCCTTCATGGTGAGGAGATTTAGTTTGGAGAAAAACAACCCTCTGACTCACTACAATCTTGCGCTCAGCCCTCAATGTCCTTTTGGAGTAAACGCTTCAGGGTTAGCATGCAGGAAAGCAAACAGGATGTCACAAAAGTAAACATCTTTAAACCCATTTTTGAATAATTTCTCCCCACCCCCACTTCCACCAAGAGTTTCAATTCATATGTCAGGCTTATTAATGTGATTTTGGTATTCCCAGAGAAAAATGGCAAAACTATTTGCAAACAGTGGAAACTCTGATCAGATGCTGCATTCTCTTGCATTCATTATTCTTTTGGAGGTCTCCAGACTGAAATGGATTAACCCTTGTCCTGCTGAATAAATTAAGATGCCACTCCCATTTCTAATTTTCAGCCAGTGAGATTATTTGATTCCAATTGCTGCTATAAATTCACATACTTCATGGCTTCTTCAGAAGCCAACTGATCTGGATCTACACTGTTTGCAAAGGCAGGGTATATCCGGGTTCAGCAGGAAAAGGGTTAAATACTTTAGCAAAGAAATTTAACATGACTATTTTTAAGTTTGTGACCTTCACTTCATGTCACTTAGTGGGTTTAGGCTTGCACTAATGAAACTTTGAGCCAAACCAAACATCAATATAATTCAGTATAATGTATAGGCATTCAAAAGATTTAGATTTTTGAAATCTTCAAAATAAATCACCATGTAAAAAAATCCTAATTAATATAACAGTACACTTCAACCTCTTTATAAAACGGTTCATTATAACACGGTTTTGGATATAACATGGTTCAAAGATGGATCCCAAAAAATGTATAGATTATATTGAAAAATGACCATAAATGGTCATTTATCAATATAATCTATACATTTTTGTTTATATATAACACGGTTGTTTAAGTAACACGATTTATGCTATGGACCCTAACAATCATGTTATAAAGAGGTTGAGGTGTACTATTGTCACTGAGGGGAGACAGGTACCTGCAAATAGCAAATCTTAGAATCAACTAATACACACAAGCATTTAGGAGAAAACAGAGCTTTAAAAATTTTAATGAAAAAAAAAAATCAGCATGAACATTCTATGTCCATGGTTAGGAGTGTGCATTTGCAGGAGAGGACTTTGAAGTAATAAAACTTTGAACCAATATCCAACATTATTTCAAGTAGCAACTACACCACAATCGCTTTATAACACTATTGTTGGGGCCCATATCATAAACCGTGTTAGTTAAACAACCGTGTTATATCCAAACAAAAATGTATAGATTATATTGAAAAATGACTATTTATGGTCATTTTTCAATATAATCTATACATTTTTGAGATCCATCTTTGAACCGTGTTATATCCAAAACCATGTTATAACAAACCGTGTTATAAAGAGATTGTAGTGTAACAATCCATTGAAGCAGTAAGGAGATATTGATCTAAATCTTTATCACAAAAGTTTAATGGGAAAGATCTAAGTCTGTGTCCTTTGTCACAAGGTCACTGATGGGGGTAGGGCTGCCACTGAACAAAAATTTTGAATCAGTATCTAACATCAATTCAAGTATTTAGGTATTTAGGACATATCAAAATATTTTTTTCTTATTTTTTCCAGAAAACAGGTTTTGACATTTCATGCAAACTGTCTCCAATGGAGACAATTTGCATGAAATGTCAAATCCTATTTTTATGAAAAATAAGAAAAAAAATCAGTCTGTTGTCTGCTGAATTAGCCAAGAGACTGATAAAGGTTAAATGGAAATTTTAGCATGAAAATGCAGTCATGCTGTGATGGTATGTGATGCCATTTCTACATAGTGCTGTATCATTGCAGTATCAGGCCCCAGACACATGAACTCTGGCCTTGTTAAATCAATGAAGATGTCAAGCTCATTTCTAATTGTCAGATTACTTGATCCAGGTTATTGATACTGAATGACAATCAGTGCTGAAGAAGCCAACTGTCTACACTGTTTGCAAAGGCAGGGCATATCTGGGTGTAGCAGGACCAGTGTTAACATTATAGTATTACCAATTTGAGAAAGTCTAAGATATGACCCAGCCAGCTCGGTCGATGCTCTACCGAGCCACACAGACCAATTATGTGGGGACTGCTTGCTATTTTTTTATTTTGTATAACTCAATAAATATATAGCTAGACATTTCCCCTAAAGAGTCTTCTTTCTTCTCATATTTCTCAGAGAATAGGGTTTGACAATTCATTCAAATGTTTTGAATTAAAATATCAAGCCCTATTTTCTGACAGAAATAAACACAAATCTGACTAAACTTATACACCCATTTCTGAGAAAAAGAAAACAAACAAACTTATTTGAAACTGTGACCTGTTGGCAGTAAACTTGTTACCTTGCACACAGTTGAGAACAGCTTGAGGTAGGTTGGCAGCAAGTTTTTGCCATTTTTCCTTGTGTTTATACTGTCCCAAACCACCAGAATCATTCTTCTTCCTGAGACCCACTTTAGAACATAGTTGTTCAACAACAGAAGCAAAATCAAATTTCACACCTAACTCCATGTTATTATTTGTCTATATGAACATTTCAGTACCATCAGCACTTTCAATAACTCCAGACAAGGCACTTTTTTCAACCCAAAAGTATTGATATTTTTCTCATTTCTCCAAGAAAACATACATATTTGATCTAATTACAGCACACTTCCCTATAAGTGCACAGTCAAGCAAGTTTGTAGTCTTCAGACTGCAGCACAAGTTCTTTTATCTCCTTCTTTATAAAAACATATGTTGTCAGTACTCATATGAATTGCCTCGACAAGTCGAGGCAATTCAAATGAGTACCAACAACATATGCTTTTTATAAAAAAAAATCAGGGGAAAAAAAAAAATGCTGCATAAGCATCATTAGATGTCCTTTGCTGATCTTATTTTAAAGTGTACCCTCAGTGTCGGTAAATACATATTTTACCACAAGTTTTCCCAGTAATTTTGAAAGACCTAAGCGCACAGTGCAGTAATTAGGTCGAATACGGTATGTTGTGGTATGCATTAGAAGTGCCATACCGAGGCACTTCTATTAGTACCCACAACATATGTTTTCATGGAGAAATAAGAAAATACATACCCGAATACTACTCTCTTATCAGCAATTATCTTCTTTATAACAGCTCATTATAGCATGATTTTTGGATAGAACAGTTTAAGATGAACCTCCAAATTGTTGTTTTCAAATAAAAATGTACTGATTTATATAGAAAAAATTATCATTTATGATCATTTTTTCTATTAATCTATCATTTTTTTTGTTCGGATACAAACTATTTTGTTTAGCTAATGCAGTTTTTGCTTTGGATCCCAATGACAGTGTTACAAATGTATATTCATCACGAAAACATGCCTATATAATTTTGACCCCTCAAACCCCACTTTTATATAGTAAAACTGGGGTTTACAGGGGTACACATTATTTTTCTTATTTTTTCTCAAAAATATAGATTGTGGGTACTCGTTAGAACCACCTCAGTGAGGCAGTTCTAATGAGTACCCACAATCTATGTTTTGAGCAGAAATGTAAAAAATATCAGAACTTTTATCTGAAAACTTTCAGTTTTTGGTGGTGAAATTTTCAATATATTTGAATAGGCGTGTTTTCTTAATGTAAGAGGTTCTGGTGTATATTTTTTCAAGTCATGGCAGCTCAGTGAAGATCATGCTAATCTATGAGCCCACTGAGTGGCTACCAGTGGTTTCTTTGTTGCTTTCTATGCAAATATCAGTATCATCTTTACATTCTATGATTCCATCATGAAATAACTGAAATATTGTTAGTAATAAGCTTTATACAAAGCCTATAAAATAAATGCAGGACTGAAAGTCAAGATTTGCAACCACTGCCGGAAACCACTGAGACATTACAAAAAATTAATAATACATGTACATATCTACATCTTTACATCCTTCTAAATGAATTTAATGTCCTTTCCACTGAAAATTGTTTAACTATTTGACATTTTAAAAAGACAAAATTTAAGTTAAAAGGTCCAAATGAAATTATTCCAAATACTATTGTGAAATGAAGAAGAAATTCTGTGTCAACCATGTAAACATTTAATTTAGAAACTAGCACTATCATCGAAACGACCAATACCCAGCATTGCAAAGATCTTATCTGAAAGTGAGAAAAACTTTCATGGCAGGGATCTAGCCAGGCTGAGTCTCTGGGAGAACAATTGTTTTACCCCCATGAAAACATATAGTTAACATTACTGAGGGATTTCATTAGAATAACCCGGGTAGAAGTTCCACCCAGATCACACATTAGGATTTCATACAAACATAAGACAAATATTAGTATTTAATGTCAGAAATAATAACTTATCTGGAGTTCTGTTTTTGTCAATATTTCCTCTTAACAATAGCAATAAAATCAACCCAAGATATCAAATAATCATTATAATTGCCTCCATGAAAACCTAAGAAAACTTCACTCACGGTTAATTTCTACAATGAATTCACTGAATCAGAAAATGAAACATTCATTTTTCTATTAATTTTATTTTGTTACTCTGTGGATGGATGGAAGGATGCATGATATCTCAAGATAAGAAGGGGTATCCATATAATATTCTTCTTATATAACTATCAAAACATCTTGTGGGTACTCATTAGAAGCTTCTCTCAGAGGCATTTGTAATACCTTTTCATGGAGAAATAAGGAAAATTTTAGTAATTTTTGACTGAAAAAAAATGTCATCTGGAGCTATGTGGATGGTTTGATGGATGGATGGATTTAATAGCCCAGTTAACATAATTTAGGTCAATGTCAACTGGTTAATTTATCTAACAACACTTTTCCTGGGCAGGCTTAGTCTTCTAAACATTTAACTAGTACTTATGCCAGTAAAGGCTGGATAGATGGATGGATGGATGGATGGACAGACTGATGGATGGGTGGATGGATGGATGGATGGATGGATGGATGGATGGATGGATGGATGGGATGGATGGATGGATGGATGGATGGATGGATGGATGGATGGATGGATGGATGGATGGATGGATGGATGGATGGATGGATGGATGTATGGATGGATGGATGGATGGATGGATGGATGGATGGACAGACTGACAGATGGATGGATGGACAGACTGATGGATGGATGGATGGCTGGATTTAGTCACCAATAGAGCACCCAGCAAATGTACAGGCTGATCCATGTTTTCTTTGTATGGACACAAAATTGTAGCAGAAGACATTCCAATTTTTATCATTATTTTTCAAAGAAAATAAGACCCCAGCTAGCATTCTACGTAAATCTACATCGGGCTGTCATCGGCCCGTCATCGGCCCGTCAGCTACCCTGACGGGCCGATGACGGCCCGATATAGATTTACGTAGAATGCTGACTGGGACTTGAAATTTCATGTGAATCATCTGATAGATATAAGAATACAAGATTTCTGCAGAAGATGGTGTTTCAGTGTCCTGCCAAGGCTTGTCAGTCTTATAATACTTAGCACTCTGGGTAAAAATTTCAGCAGACAAGATACTGAAATATTTACTTTTTTTTTTCTTCAAAAAACAAGTTTTGACATTTCATGCCAGTTTTTTCCAAAATAGACAATTTGCATGAATTGTCAAAATTTGTTTTCTGGGAAAAATAAGAAAAATGTCATCAATTTATCATCTGCTAAATTAGCCCAGAGACTGGTAAAGGTTCGAGATATACACTAGAATCCCTGTAAAGAATGATAGTCATTGAACCATGAAATAGTACCATAGGGTTTGAATCCCATAGGTACCAAATGCTGACAGACAGACAAACAATGAACATATGGATGCACAGACAGATGGTTGCAACCTGACCCCACCACCTCCTTTCAACACCCTTGTCCTGCTGAATAAATTAAGATGCCATGCCCACTTTTAATTTTTAGCCAATCCGATGCCTGATCCAGATTGTTGCTATAAATTTGCATTCTTGATGGCAAACAATGCAGATCCAGATCAGTTGGCTTCTTCAGAAGCCAACTGCTCTGGATCTACACTGTTTCCAAAACAGGGTATATCCGGGTTCAGCAGGACAAGGGTTAATGCATCTGCTTTGCTGAAGCAGGTTCAAAAAAGGTTTTTTTCTTTCTTTTCTTTTCTTATTTTCTCTCTTTTTTTCTGATGTCTTAATCTGGAGTCTTCAAAACAAATGTGATCATACCAAGTTTGTAATATCTGATAAAAAGTAATTTAAGATCTCATTAAAATTTAACTTTGTCCTTAACATTTATTGCATGTTCAAATTCTAGAGATCTTCACATAGAGAACTTCCTACAATACTAGCATATAAATCATGGCTTTTCACAACTACTCCAATCTAGAGATCTTCACATAGAGAACTTCCTACAATACTAGCATATAAATCATGGCTTTTCACAACTACTCCAAACTAAATACACGGAAACCTCTTTATAAGACAGTTTCAGATATAAGACAGTTTAGAAGGTGGACCCAAAAATGTATAGATTATATAGAAAAATCACCATTTATGGTCATTTTTCATGTATGGTCATTTTTCTATATAACCTATACATTTTTGTATCAACAGTTTTAAGATGGATCCAAAAGGTGTATATTTCCAAACAAAAATGTATAGATTATTCAGAAAAATGATCATAATAAATGGTCATTTTTCTATTTAATCTATATACATTTTTGTTGGGATGCTTCAGGTTTGTGTAGGGTTTTTGCTTTGGATCCCAGCAAAAGGTTATAAAGAGGTTGTGGTGAACATTTCAACATCACTTAAATCTCTCAGTCAACCTTTTACTCCTCCCTACCCTCAATTTCCAATTTTCAAATTCAAATCCTCATATACTAGATGTCAAATTTAGATATCAAATTTCTGGAAATTATTTCTATAAATAGATGTAAGTAGATGTAAATAAATAGATGTAAATAGATGTAAGTTGTGCTTTTGATCAAACAGTGCAAAAGATCCATATGTTTCAATCAAATATACAGATTCACTTCAGAACAGTTGCACAAGCTGAATTTTACAGACTGATCTGATCCACCATCAGAATAATTCTACAAGCTAAACAACACTACAGACTGACCTGATCTACCTTCAGAACAATTCCACAAGCTAAACAAATCTACAGACTGCCCAAATTCATCTTCTCAATAATTCCACTAGCTAAACAAATCTACAGAGTGACCAGATCCACCTTCAGAACAATTCCACAAGCTAAACTGCTCTACAGACTGATACGATGCACCTTAAGCTTAATTCTACAGACTGACCAGATCCACCTTCAGACCAATTCCGAAAGCTAAACAAATCTACAGACTGACCAGATCCACATTCAGACCAATTCCACAAGCTAAACAAATCTACAGACTGACCAGATCCACCTTCAAACCAATTCCACAAGCTAAACAAATCTACAGACTGACCAGATCAACATTCAGACCAATTCCATGAGCTAAACAATACAGACTGACCAGATCCACCTTCAGACCAATTCTGAAAGCTAAACAAATCTACAGACTGACCAGATCCACCTTCAGACCAGTTCCACAAGCTAAACAAATCTACAGACTGACCAGATTCACATTCAGACCAATTCTACAATTTAAACAAATGTACAGACAGACCAGATCCATATTCAGACCAATTCCACAAGCTAAACAACTCTACAGATGGATACGATCCACCTTAAGCTTAATTCTACAAAGTTAAATACAGACTGACCAGATCCACCTTCAGACCAATTCCACAAGCTAAACCAATGTACAGACTGACCAGATCCACATTCAGACCAATTCCACAAGCTAAACAACTCTACAGACTGGCCAGATCAAAATTCAGACCGATTCCACAAGCTAAACAAATCTACAGACTGACCAGATCCACATTCAGACCAATTCTATGAGCTAAACAATACAGACTGACCAGATCCACCTTCAGACCAATTCCACAAGCTAAACCAATGTACAGACTGACCAGATCCACCTTAATCACAATTCCACAAGCTTAACAGCTCTGCAGACTGATATGATCCACCTTAAGCACAATTCTACAAGCTAAACAACTCTACAGACTGCTAAGATCTATCTTCAGCACAATTCCACAAGCTAAACAACTCTAAGAACTGATCAGATCCACCTTCAGAACAATTCCACAATCTAAACAACTCTACAACAGACTGATAAGATCCACCTTCAGAACAATTCCACAAGCGAATCAACTCTACGACTGATCAGATCTACCTTCAGACCAATTCTACAAGCTAAAAACCTCTAAAGACTGATCAGATCCACCTTTAGAACAATTTCACAAGGTAAACTACTCTACAGACTGATAAGATCCACTTTCAGAACAACTCCACAAGCTAAACTACTTTACAGACTGATGAGATTCATCTTCAGGAGTATTCCACAAGCTAAACAACTCTATAGGCTGATGATACATCTCAGAACCATTCTGCATGGAATTGATTTGATCAACTTTCAGAACAATTCCAAACTAGAAATGTGTCAAGATGACATGGATGCCCCCGCCCAGGGCCACTCTCATCCACACGCAGGCATTTTGCAAAAAATTAAGTTGAAACAATGTGACCCCTGAGGGACACACGGTATGTGTCATTGAATACATATTATCATAATGAAAAATAATATATATGGTTTAGGGGTGGGGATCTGAATAATTTCTGAGATATTTGGCTTTTGATGAAATGAAAGGGGCAGGGCAGGGTGGGGCATGATCCCAGGGGTCACAAGGTATGTGACATTGAAGGCATCTCATCATAAGGAACAACAATACATAGGTTTAGGAGTTGGGATCTGAACAGTTTCCGAGATATTACATATTTAATACTTTTACATTTTCTTTGGCCCCACCCAATAGCCCCACCCCGATCCAGAATCAGTGGCTTAAAACTTGCCTTTTCATCAACAACTAAACAGCTCTCCTCTATGTAATTATTGTGCTAAATTTTAACTCATCAGCCTCACCAATGATACCATAGTGATATTTTTAGTCACATTTTTGTATGTTTTCTTGGTGACCTGTTATATATTTTGACCCCTAGCCCCACCCAGGGGCATGACCCTGGGGCAATAGTACCATGCATTGAAAGGTCTTGCTCTAGGTAAGTATCATACCAAGTTTCTAGCCCAAAAGGTATGAAAGTTATAAGCTGCAACAGAAACGCGGACGTAAAATTGCACCTAAACTTGCAGGTAAACTTGAACCTGGTTACGAACATGACATACTCACATACACACGTATGGACGTAACATCACGGCGAAATGCTATATGCCCCACTCCTGCCTTTGGTAGGTGGGGCATAAAAATTGAACATATCATCTGAATGATGAGATTCACCTTCAGAACAATTCCACAAGCTAAATAAATCTACAGACTGATAGGATCCATCCTCAGAACCATTCTACATACTGACCAGATCCACCTTCAGAACAATTCTAAAAGCTGAACAAATCAACAGACTGATCAAGTCAAGATTCAGAACACTGCCACAAACTGAACAAATCTACGGTCTTAGATCAGATTTTCCTTCAGAATAATTTCACAAAGTGACAAATTATATCCGATTTACTTTCAGAACTATTCTACAAGCTGAACAACATACAGACTTAGAATCAGACCTATCTTCAAAATCCACAAGCTGACCAAACCTACAGAATGATCAGATCTGCATTCAGAACAATTCCATAAGCTGATAAAATTTATAGACTGATCAGATCCACATTTAGCAAAATTCCACAAGCAAATCAAAACAACAGATTGATATGATCCACTTCCAGAACAACTCCCAAGCTGAACAAATCTACAGACGGATAAAATCCACCATCAAAACCATTCTACAAATCTACTGTTTAATCAATATCAAGTTTCAGAACATTTCGACAAGCAGAACATTTCGACAAGCTAATCAAACCTTCAGACTGATCATCTAAAGGAAAATTTTTTTCAGGGCCTGCACTGTTTGCTCATGCCTTTCTGTCAAAATATTTTGACCAAAGAGTAAAATGTGTCTGTGTGTGACTTGGTAATGTCTAAAAAGTGCTGGCTCAGAACAGCAAACTGTGTAGACCCTGATCAACCTGCTCCTTAACAACAACAGTTTAACCTGTAATATGCTAAGCAAAATTGTGACAACAGATTAATATTTTCTTTTACTTTTCAGAGAAAATAAGACTTGGTATTTCATGTGAATTGTCTGCAAGCAAACAATTCACATGAAATGCCAAGTCTTATTTTTCTGAAAAAAAAAATTAAAATATTGTTGGTTTATCAGGGTCTGCACTTGTTTGGTCAAGGTTTTGTCTGAATATATTGGACAAATTGATACATTTTTGCTTGGGTGGTTCAATACTAAAACAATATGAATCGATGCTGGGTAGAAATCAATTACTTGGTGACATACTATAAATAAATAATTACCCTCTGTATTGTCATTTCTAACACAAGAGATGTCACATGATAACAAAGTAGGCCTTGCTGAAAATGAAAAATTTAAGCTGGGGACAGGGCTAACGATGAGAAGAGGGTGCTGCTGGTGCACATGAAACAATTTTAATTTCCAGTTTAATTTACACAGCTCTAATTTTTCTTTTAACCAAAACATATCAATATTTTTCTTACTTCTCCACATAAACATATGTTGTCAACGTGTGGGCACTCATTAGAAGCATCTCGCTGAGTTACTTCTAGTAAGTACCACAACATACATGTTGTGTTTTTTTAAGTTTTTCTACAAAAGATTTTAATACTCAACAAGTCTATAAATGTCTCCTGCAAATAAGCAAGTAACACTGACTTCTGCAGTGTTTGATCTGGGTCTATACTGTTTGCCAATTATCCTTTTTTTGGGGGTGGGGGTGGGAGTTGGGGGGGGGGGGGGGGGCACATCTTCAGACTAAAATGGGTTAACCTGTTCTACAATATTATCAAGTGTTACCCAGATGTATCAAAATGTATTAAAATTACAACCCAAACATAAAATTCATCAAAAAGAGAGGGGCATAATAATTTCTCAAATCTAACATTCTGTGTTCAAACAAACTGAAATCTATGGATTACCTATAGGAATTTTGAACCACTTTCATGTCAGGGTAAGTGGGACTTAAAAAGACAGAAACAATTACTTGTAAAACGATTTGTCCATAACTATTTGTCCAGTATATTTGACACTGACCACAAAAGTAGAATCAAGGTCATCAAATTCTAATCAAATCTTTGATCTGTCCCAAAGGTCCTGTGCAAATGTGGTAACTGATTCTGCCCACATGTTCAAGAGATAGAATGCAGATAAGATATTATTATGAAATTTGACATTTTAACTCTGCTTCTGACTTTGAAAATGGGGTCAAGGTCAACAAACCTAGTTACCACTTTGGCCCCACCCCTAATGATGTAACTATGCAAGCCTGGTAAAAGCTAGCTTACTGGCTCAAGAGACAGGTGCAGGCAATATTTCTTGCACTGAAAACAAAATTGCAAAACATGACATTTATGTAAACTACCTATCTGACTTTGAAAATCGGGTTAAGGACATGAAAACCTGAACCCAGCGGGCACATGACGTAAATACAACGTCGCCTCAACGTCGATGCGACGTTGTATTTACGTCATGACGTTGCATCGACGTTGAGGCGACATTGTATTTACGTCATGACATTGCATCGACATTGAGGCGACGTTGTATTTACGTCATGACATTGCATCGACGTTGAGGCGACGTTGTATTTATGTCATGATGTTGCATCGACATTGAGGCGACATTGTATTTACGTCATGACGTTGCATCGACGTTGATGCGACGTTGTATTTACGTCATGTGCCTGCCGGGAATAAGGCTTTATGCTATCCCAATGATGAGACCATGTGATTTTGCGAAGAATCTGCCCATTCATTTAAGAGATCAAACAGACAGATTATTACTTCTTGCAAAATTGTGACATTTTGCTACCCCAATTCTGACCTTAAAACGGAGTCAATGTCACAAAAATTTAATCCCAATCATTCTCTAATAAATTTAATCAAAACATTTTATAATCCAATGATATAGCAGTATTTGTTTAAATTTGGTAAGAAAGTGTGTATTGGTTCAGCAGATGGGTACAGACAAGGTATGTTCAGCAAACATCAAAGCTTTAGATATCATAAGGCTCTTTTTTAACTTTAAAGTACAGTCGACTCTCGCTATCTCGAATTCCAAGGGACTCTCTGAAATACTTCAAAATATCCGTATCTTGACATATCAGATTTGCAGAATTGAGGTAAAAAATAATTTGATTAACCACATTTAACAAATATATATGTAATTAGATCCTTGAGATTAGAGATATATTGAAAATATTGTGGAAAAGAGGAGAAATTGCTCCTTAGGAGCAATTTCTCCTCTTTTCCACAATATTTTTTACCTGTTATTAGATTTTCATGTTTAGGCAGGGACCAGATTTTCACTTTGAGATAAGTGATTATTCGAGATAAGCGAGGTCGAGACAGCGAGAGTCAACTGTATTGTTTCTTATTTCTACATGAAAACCTATGTTGTGGTTACTCACTGGAATGTTCTAGTAACAGGAGCAATTTCTGCTCTTTTCCACAATATTTTTTACCTGTTATTAGATTTTCATATTTAGGCAGGGACCAGATTTTCACTTCGAGATAAGTGGTTATTCGAGGTGAGCGAGGTCGAGATAGCGAGAGGCAACTGTATTGTAGTTTTCTTATTTCTAGATGAAAACCTATGTTGTGGTTACTCACTGGAATGTTCTAGTAACTGTCTGGATACTCCTCTTATCTGTTGATGATCTCTGCAAACACTGACATTCACTTTCTTGCATTACGAAAACATGCCTATTCAAATATACTGGAAATTTTACCACCAAAAAATGAAAATTTTCAGATAAAAAAATTCTGATATTTTTCATATTTCTGCTCAAAACATAGATTGTGGGTACTTGATAGAACTGCCTCAATGAGGCAGTTCTAATGAGTACCCACAATCTATGCTTTTGAGCAGAAATAAGAAAAATAATGTATACCCCTGTAAACCCCAGTTTTACTATATAAAAGTGGGGTTTAAGAGGGTCAAAACTATATAGGCATTTTTTCATGATGAAAATGAAATCAAGGTCACTAAAAACCTAATCAAATTCTTTGTCTATCCCTGATGAAATCATGTAGATTTGGTGGGCATCTGCCAATTGGTTTATGAAAAAAAGTGTCGACATGCTACTTTTGGCAAAATGTGCCCTATTACCTTGGAAATATTGTCAATCTTCAAAACTATACCAACTCATTCCAATGATGCTTCCCAATATTTTCTTGCCAGTTTGGTTAGAATTCACCTACTGGTTCAAAAGACAGAGTGTTTAGACAAGTTTATTCACAGATGATCAGATTCTGACCAAAACCAATAGGTCCCTCACCTTTGGTGGAAGGGGAGTGAGGTGTTGTGTGAGTACGGGATAGACATATCATTTGCTGAAAACAGCAGCATTTTATTGTTTATTTGTGTTGAGGTTTTACAGCCCAGTCAACCCAATGGGGTCATGTCGAGCGCAGTCAGTATACCTAACCACACTCTTCGCCAGAAACTGACAACTGCCCTTCTTGAATCAGCAGAAGGGAGAGAATGACCGTAGAAAATATTTCATGATCAATCTCCAAGAAAAAATGTTGCCGACCTCGGCGGGGGTTGAACCCGCAACCTCCTGGTCTCCAGTCGGACGGCGCATCCAACTGAGCCACCGAGGCCTGCACAGCACTTTATTGCCAGCGTGACTTATCTGACATTGCAGCTAGCAAGCTGAGGAAAACAGTTTGCCGGTGTTTGTTCTTCTTCAAACAGAATCAAAATGAATGGGATTTCAGACATCTGGAATAAAATTGATTCTTGCCAGCTTGTTACCAGACATAATCTCAACTGACTAGTTAGGCCAAAAAAAAAAAAAAAAAGAAATATGTGTGTTTATGGTAACCCAACCCTACCTAATTCTCCTGGTGAACCAGTAAAACAGTATCTTTTTACATTTTATAAAAAAGGTGTTACTAGGACATATTATTTGTGCTGCAATATTTATACTAAATATGTACAGTCCCTTATGCATCAGATGTGTTTCCAGAAAAGGAGGAAAACAAAATAAAAACTAGAAATGTGTCAGTATGACACAGATGCCCCCGCCCAGGGCCATCCTCACCCACACGCAGGTATTTTGCAAAAAATGAAGTTGAAAAAGGGCTATAACTCTCCTAATAATTGGCAGATTTTACAATAAATCGAACTTGACCATATTTTATGATTATATTACCTGGGTATAAAATATAAATCCAATACACATATCAATCTTTTTTAAAACAAAATATCAGAAGAAAAACATCTTTTGAAGGTCAAAAAGGGCCATAACTCACATAATAATGGGTTGATTTTACCCAAATTGAAACTTGGCCTCTATTTTATGATTATATACCTGTGTGTTAATTATGAATTCAATACACAAATGTTTTCAAAAGATATCAAACTGAAACTATTTTTCAAAGTTGAAAAAGGGATGTAACTCCAAATATAATTGGTGGATTTTACCCTAAATCAAACTTGACCTATATTTTATAATTATATGCTTGTGTATAAAATATGAATCCAATTCACTAATCTTTTCAAAAGTTATGGAATAGAAACCATTTTTCAAAGTTGAAAAAGGGCAATAACTCCAAAAATAATTGGTGGATTTTACCCTAAATCCAACTTGACATACATTTTATGATTATATACCTGTGTATAAAATTTGAATCCAATACACTAATCTTTTCAAAAGATATTGAACGGAAATCATTTTTTCAACTATTTTTCAACATTTGATAAAGGACCATAACTCCAAAAATAATTGGTGGATTTTACCCTAAATCAAACTTGACCTATATTTTATAATTATATGCTTGTTTATAAAATATGAATCCAATTCACTAACCTTTTAAAATGTTATGGAACGGAATCCATTTTTCAAAGCTGAAAGAGGGCCATAACTCCCAAAATAATGGATGGATTTTACTCTAAATCGAACTTGACCTAAATTTTATGATTATATACCTGTGTACAAAATTTCAATCGAATACACTTACCCTTTCAAAAGATATCACACGGAAACCATTTTTCAAAGTTGAAAATTTTTCAAAGTTGAAAAGGGCCATAACTCCCAAAATAATCGACGGATTTTTTCCTAAATCGAACTTGACCTACATTTTATGATTATACACCTGTGTAAAAAATTTCAATCCAATACACCAGTTCTTTCAAAAGATATCGCATGGAAACCAAAAGTGTTACGTACGGGACGGACGGAACGGGACGGACGGACGGGACGTACGTACGTACGGACAGCGGTGATACTATATGCCCCCCCCCCTCCCCCCGGCGGGGGCATAAAAAACAATACAAAGAAGCGAGAACGAATGCAAAAATATACCGCTTCACTAGTAACATAGCCAAAGTCGTCTATACTAAACGATAAAGCAGCTCAAAGCCTTACTGAACAGTCACACTATGATAGTCTACAATATGTTAGTTATTGCTGGCAACATGTGTGTGGGTGGGGGGGGGGGGGGCGGTGGAGTCACTATCCAAAAGGGTAGGGGTATGCTGCCCGGAGCCCGAAGCCTGGGTCCCCTATCCTTTTCCAGACACAATTGAGACCCCTTTCCAGACAAAGTAAGATGAACATATTATACGGGATCACGCCTCTGAGGTTTAATTAGAACCCATAAAATAGTTTGAAAAGTCATCTGGTCATTAACATCTAAACACGCAACTCTGCGAGCAACGCTCGCTTGGATGAAACGTCTGACGCCCGTGCTCGGATAAAAGACAACTTTATCGAGTGCGCAAGTATAATTTGCCACCGCTATTTACCCTGCGTTACTGTCGCGCGGGAAATTTGCATGAACATGTTCTACCCACTAGAATGTGTCCCGATAAAACCAACGCGTGTGCAGCATCTGCCCAGAAAATAATAGTGAGAAAATGAGAAATTTATAGTCTGAAACAGAGACTCTACTTCTGAATGCTTAACAGTTTATCTCATACTGGAGTAAAAAAGGGCCTTTACGCCAAATGTAAACAGCGAAAGACCAGACCAGCATGCGCATTCTGGTCCATCGTTGGCCGCATATGGCGTATAAAGATCTTTCCCTTGTGCTGGGTATCAGGTATCACGTAGGCATATATATTTTTTCTTAATTCTACCTACCATCCTTTAGATATAAATCCACTTCAAACGTGTAGTGTTTTACAGTAATATCTTCTACAGGGTAAAATACTCCATCTATAACTAAATTTCCCACATATTTTCCCGTTGGAATTTTAAACTCCTCGGAATAAAAACACTTGGAATTTTCTGTCCAAACAAGTTTGATGGGCTCTATTTCCTGAAATGCGAAGAAAAAAATGGAAGTCTGCGTTTACTCTTAGTATTTGGACAGACAGGCCTGAGCAAACAGTGCAGACATAGATCAGACGCCGCAATGTGCAGCGTCTGATCAGGGTCTGCACTGTTTGCCATTCATCCAGTAGTATTTAAGACAGATCAACAGGTAGTTAAATTAACATGTTCAAATGCTAGGACGATAGTGGTAAGAATTAAGGTGTTTGAATATTTAGGATAAATACTATAATGACTCCCTATTCTCGACAATGCTGCATTGACAACCAAAATATCCATAAACCAAATAACCGTATGTGTCTATCGTGTGTGCGTGGTGATATGCTGAACTTCTAGCAAAGCGCAAAATTAAATAAAAGACAATAAACACCACGCATTTCCACGTGTTTTCTATGGCTTTCAGTACACCTTTAGCACGCGAAAAATTATTCAGCCAATACCAATAAACCGGAAGTAGGCTATCTGAGATTTATTCCACAGACACCGATATCAATGGGTTGTTGAATGTAATTCCCCGTTTTTTTAAATAATTTCTTCAAAAAAATTATATAGCTCATGAAACACAGAAAATGCAAAGTTTATCTTTTTTTTGAGCCATCGAATTCCAAACCGGATGTCGCTCTAATTGTTTCACGTTCTAAACCAGTGGTTACGCATTCTTCCGTTTAGCAGGCGTGACATAGAGGATATTTCGCCAAAGGAGACATTTTTGACGTCCTGACTGCTTCATTGCACGCCAAGCCCTTTCTGAAATGTGGTCTATTCTATGAGGAAAGAATTTGGGAGCAAAGTCTTCTTTATTCAGTAGATCCCATTTCCAGAAGGGGACACAAACTATTTTGACTCATTTGTCTCCCTTGAAAGTGTTTTAATTGCCCTTGAATAACACATCATAAAACACTGTTGACAGTTGTGTTCTAAATATATGATACAGTCTGGAAACAGTAGTCCGCATTTTCTCAAGATTACACAATTCCATGTTTTCATGCACATATATAAATAATATGTAAACCCCTGAACTTTCCATAAAACATTTTCTTTTGAAGGAACATACTTAGAAATCCCTATTTATCCTAAATATTCAGATACGTTTTATTCCTTACCGTATTGGTCCTTAAATTTGAACAAGCCGATCTCATCACGAAAACATGCCTATATAATTCTGACCCCTTAAACCCTACTTTTATATACTAGAACTGGGGTTTACAGGGGTATACATTATTTTTTCCTATTTCTGCTCAAAAACATAGATTGTGGGTACTCGTTAGAACCGCCTCGCCGAGGCGGTTCTAACGAGTACCCACAATCTAAGTTTTGAGCAGAAATACGAAAATTATCAGAAGTTTTATCTGAAAATTTTCATTTTTTTTTTTTTGGGGTGGTAAAATTTTCAGTATATTTCAATAGGCGTGTATTCGTAATGTGGCTATCTGTTGATTTTTTTAAACTACAGTATGAGTGGTAAACAATAAAGACCAGACGCCGCATGCAGTGGCCTTTAGTCAGGGTCGTCACTGTGTGTTCAGCTCTGTCTGTCCAGTTACATAGGGTATATATGGTAATAAAATTATTAATGCATCTGAGTATCATTTCGCGAGTTACACTTTAGCACACTATCGATATGGTATAGGGCCTATACATGTTAACTGACTAAAGAGTTGGCGGGTATCCCGCTGACAACGTCGGGTTCATGTACGCCAAGAGAGCGCGTGATGCGCATTTTGCCTTATAGATATAAATACTGTCAGACTTATGACAGCCTATACACAGAGCGAACGATCAAGGAAACTTTCTTATTGAGGCAGTTTAACCGCTTACCATACTTGTCCTAAACTTTGAAAAGTCCATTTTACTTCCTGTCGATGAGTCCAAAACTGCTGGCAAAATCTCTGGTCATCTGTGGCGTTTGACCTGTATCTGTCCCAATATTGAAAAGTTATTATGGTAGTTGTTTCATCGGTAAGTGCCACCTTTTAACAAAACTGTTTCCATTTTTACAGGGGAAACGAATTAGTATTATCGCAGCAGCAATGAATCATTAGTTTTCTTTTCTTTTCTTTTCTTTTTTTTTTTTTTTTTTTTTTTTTTTTTAATTATCATTGGTCTGGAGCAACCGCTTTCCTACCAACTTTCCTGTGAACTTTTCTCAAGATTTAGTTTTTAATCCATTTATGCCTGGGACACCATAAAATGGACACTGGCAAACAGTGTGCATCCCGATCAGACGCAACAACGCGGCGTCAGATCAGGGCCTACAGTTTGCATTAAGTACAGGAATTTCGATGGTAAGGGATAATAACAACAAGAGCTGTCATCAGACAGCAGAGCTCGCCTGAACAAGCGCCTTAAAGCCATGGGCAAAGGCGAGATGTGGAGGTGGGAATGGGGAGTGGTATTGCAGAATAAAAAATTGGATCTAAATCTGTGGGGCGGGGGAGGGGGGGGGAGTGGTATTGCAGAATAAAACTTTGGACCTATTTCTATCATCATAACAAATATAAAACAAATCCATCGTATGGTCTGGAAAATATGTGATGCTAAAAACTATAACATAAAAGTTGCAAGTCCATGATCGTGATCTTAAGGTCGTTGGCAAGGACGGGCGCATTCTGAATTTGCCCCTTGGACCTACATGTATATCTATCGTCATACCAAATATAAACCAAGTCCATCAAATGGTATGGAAAATGTGCGCTGTTAAAAATTAAATGCAAAATCGACATAAAAGTTCTAAATCCATGACCTCGATCTTAAGATCATAGATTTGGGTTAAGGTATTGTTGAACAGAATTCTGGGTTGCCAATTCCTTGTGTTTTGGTGCATGTCGTGTCAGAATGATGGCAACTTTCTTATTTATTTTATTTCTTTCATCTATAACATGAATTTTTCAAACAGTAAGAAACATTTCGCCATCATGCCAGTTTACCGCTGTGGGGGTCGTTTTATCCTTTTACTTCACTTTCTTGTATTAACAGCTATATATCAACATGACATAGTTTCGTTTTCGATATTGAAGTGGGTGCAAGACAGTGAAAAATTAGGTCTTAATTTTCGTCTACATAACTACTACCGTCGTGAAAAGCCAGGCAGCAGAAGGGTCGAAAATATTGAATTTGCGTCCAATATTGTTATCATGTTTTCTTTATGTGTGCTTACAGCTTGGATTGTCTTTCTTATATTCCTGTCCGGTGATGTTCATCCGAACCCCGGACCCGTTTCGGAGCACTCGCTAAATAGCTCAATCTCCTCATTAAGTACAAATACAACAGTTTTAAACTCCCTAAATCTTACTCATAACTTATCCATAGTTCATTATAATGTGCAAAGCATTTTTCAAAAGTTGGATGTATTACATGCAGAACTGAATGACTTTGACATTCTCTGCTTTTCTGAAACATGGCTTAACGCATCAACAGATACAGAGGATTTGTTGCTACAGTTCTTTAACAGACCCGAGAGGAAAGACCGTGCTGGAGATACGCATGGCGGCGTCATGCTGTATGTTAAAGAAGGCTTACACTACAAGCGTCGTGACGATCTAGAAATACAGAATATTGAAAGCATTTGGATTGAAGTTGCAAACTCTCATAAACGTATACTAGTAGGCTTATTCTACAGACCTCCAAACTCGACCTCTCAGCTTTTTTCAAACATTGAAGATTCAATTGGCTTAGCAGTTGATACAGGTATAAATGACATAATATTAACCGGAGACTTTAATCTGAATTTGAATAGCAACACTTCACTAAGAAAAATTGAATCAATCTGCTCACAGTTTTCTCTATATCAGTCTATCAACGAACCCACACATTTCACAGAACACTCATCTTCTGTTATCGACCTACTATTTATGAGCAATAAAGAAAGCCTAATTGTCAGTGGAGTAGGCGAACCCTTCTTACAGCAGAATATACGATATCATTGCCCAATTTACGCCATTATTAAGTTTTCAAAGCCTAAATATAAGTCATTTGAACGACATATCTGGTATTATGATAGAGGTGATTATAATGCACTTCGAAACAAAGCACGCCGTGTTGACTGGAATTCGCTCCAGGATAATGACATTGATGTATATGCTAATAACGTAAGTAATCAAGTCTCTGTATTAGCTAAAGAATGCATACCAAACAAAATAATTAGAATTAAACCTCAGGAACCACCTTGGATAACATCGCTCATTAAACAATTTATAAGGAAACGCAAAAGATCATATAAGAAAGCTAAAAGAACAAATAATTGCACGGACTGGGCAAAATTTAAAACACTGCGCAATAAAACAACACAAATGATTCGTGATTCCAAAGAAGCACTCTATGAAAAAATCACTGCAAAACTTACTTCTAAAACTCTCTCTACTAAGGATTGGTGGTCAACCTTGAAGTCTTTTATTACGCCAAACTGTAAATCTTCACTGCCCCCTATGGAACATAACAATAAACTCTATTCCGACGAACATGACAAGGCAAATATTTTGAATAACTACTTCCAGAGCCAGTCATTTCTGAACGACAAGGACGTGCATTTGCCAGCTATCCTACCAACATCAGTGACCTCAGATTTAAACAGCATTATTCTAACAACAGATGAAGTTGAATCTGTGCTTAAAATATTACCAGTTGGTAAGGCTACGGGCCCAAATGGGCTCAGCAATCGTATCCTACGCGAACTTTCACAAGAACTATCTACCCCTTACTGTTCTCTTTACAATCAATCATTACGTACTGGCTTAGTACCAAGCTCTTACAAAGAAGCAAATGTCTGTCCTGTCCCTAAGAAAGGTGATCTATCAGTTGTCTCTAACCACAGGCCCATTTCACTACTCAACTCGGAAGATAAAGTGCTCGAACGACTTGTATTCAAACATTTCTATAACCATCTTCGAGACAACAACATTCTGTCATCTTTACAATCAGGCTTTATTCCCGGTGACTCCACCATTAACCAATTAACATACCTTTACAATGTCTTTTGTCAAGCACTAGATGAGGGAAAAGAAGTCAGAGCTGTCTTCTGTGACATCAGCAAAGCATTCGATCGTGTTTGGCACGACGGCCTAATACTGAAATTACAAGCAGCTGGTGTCACGGGAGAAGTGCTTGCCTGGTTCAAAAGCTATCTTAATAATCGAAGGCAACGTGTAGTCATACCCGGTGCAACATCTGACTGGACATTTATCTGTGCGGGTGTTCCTCAAGGTTCAATCCTTGGTCCTTTACTCTTTCTCGTTTATATAAACGACATTGTTACCGACATAGGTTCTAACATACGCCTATTTGCCGATGACACAAGCCTTTACATTATTGTTGATGATCCCATTTCTGCTGCTGGTTGTATCAATATCGACCTTCAAAAAATATCACGATGGGCAGCCACATGGCTAGTTTCCTTTAATCCTTCAAAGACCGAAGCCCTTCTGGTGTCTCGCAGGTTGTTCAGAAACAGACATCCACCTATTTACATGCAAAACCAACTTATTACAGAAGTTGATACTCACAAACATCTCGGTATACATTTTTCGAGTGATGGTACTTGGCACCATCACATCAGATATATTACTGAAAAGGCATGGACAAGGATCAATATTATGAGAAAACTTAAATTTAAATTAGACAGAAAGTCTTTAGAAACTATATATTTAACTTTTATAAGGCCTATTCTAGAATATGGAGATGTACTCTGGGATAATTGTAGTCAATACGAAAAAAATGAACTAGAAAAAATACAGAACGAAGCAGCCAGAATCGCGACCGGTGCAACAAAAATAGTATCTTTAAATGCTCTATATAATGAAATTCAATGGGAAAATCTCGAAGAGAGACGTAAAAAACATAAACTGACTCTATTTTATAAAATGAAATCTAATCTCTGTCCTAACTATCTCTCTTCCCTTGTTCCACAAACTGTCCAACACAGATCACGCTACAATCTTAGAAACTCAAACGATCTTGATCCAATTAATGCCCGAACAACCCTCTATTACAATTCCTTTTTACCTTCCTCTATTAGAGCTTGGAATGATCTCTCAGAAGCAGCGATACAAACTGAATCTGTAAATGCTTTTAAAACCTTTCTTAACAAAGATAGAATTCCTGTTCCCAAACATTATTACAGAGGTAAACGAAAGCTCCAAATCTTGCATACACGTTTAAGGACAAATTGCAGTTCTTTAAATCTTCACCTCTTCATAAAGAATATATCTGACTCACCTTTATGTAGCTGCGGTAGCATTGAGGACAACCAACATTATTTCTTCCACTGTATGCATTATCAGCGACAGCGAAATGAACTCTTAAATGCAATCGCAAGGTACACTACCCCAACCTTAAATCTACTTCTGTATGGAGACCCATCACTTTCTTATGAAACAAACACTGCCATATTTGAAAATGTTCACAAATATATTATAGACACAAAACGGTTTTAATTACGTTAATGACCTCTACGACGACTTTTTGTAACAGTTCACGAGATCCAAGGATGCCTTATCGATTGCCTGCGCCCTAGCACTCACCAATCCGTTTGTTTGTTTTTTTTTTTTTTTTTTTTTTTTTTGTTGTTGTTTTTTTTGTTTGTTTTTTTTTGTTTCTTTTTTTATTTATACTGTTTACTTTTTTTCTCATTTTTCGGTTTTTTTTCATATTCCAAATTGCATCCCAAACTTACATTTTTTAAGTAAAATCTATCCACCATTTGGCTTATTCCTTTTTTTTTTTTTTTTTTTTTTTTTTTTTTCACTTATAATCTATCCTTTGATGTATTCAATTTTTCTGTTTGCAATTACAATTAGTTAATTACATTGACCTTCACGTATTTCCAAAATAGTAACTTCTTTGCTATCACTAGTCTAATTTGTTTACTTTATTCACATATTTTTTTCCTTAATAATTGCTATGTAGTAAATGTCAGCATGATCCGTAGTACACATTATTTGACAAACAACCACCTGAATTTATACAATATTTATAAATGTAAGGAGAAGAACTCTATAAGTACTTGTGCTTTCGTTCTTATCCTATGATTTGTTTGTGTTTACTTGCTTGTTTACTCAATATTGATTCTGAAATAAATATGTTTAAACCAACAGAACTTCTATATTCGAACTGATATACTAGCATACTAGCATACTAATTATAAACCAAATCCATTGAATAGTCAGGAAAATAGGAGGTCTTAAAAAACTTTAATGTTTAAGTTTTACATTAAAGTTTAAGTTCGTGACATTGACCTTATGGCAATGGGTATATGTGTAGGTATTGCTGAATAAAGTTTTTAACCTATATCTATCATCATACCAAATATAAACCAAATCCATCGGGTGGTTTGGAAAAACACTTTTACGGAAAACTCTAACTTCAAAGTTTTAAGTCCGTGGACATTAAGGCCAAGGTTATTGATGTGAATATTGCTGTATAAAACTTTAGACCTATATTTATCATCATACAAAATATAAACCAAATTCATCGTGTGGTCTGAAAATATAGCTGTTAAAATCTTTAACGTAAAACTTTAATACAATAATCCGCGACTTTAACCTTAAGGCCATAGTTATGATGGGGGTATTTGTGAATAAAACTTTGGACCTATATATCTATCATCATATCAAATATAAACCAAACCCATCACCAGGTCTTAAAAACTTTAGCTAAAATTTAAACATTGTGTGGACGCCGACTCCGACGCCGACGCCTGGGTGTAGTGCTTTGTCTAGGCGCGAGGGCTAAAAACAAACCAGACACACCTTAACATGGGCATGGGTCTGTCCAAAGAGAGAGGAAAAAGATACCTCTAGGCAATAACGGGTATTTTACCTTGTTATTTAAGGTCACAAAGACCACACTGTCCGACTGCGTCACAATTGTTTTCTCCCATCTGTATCTACACATCGCAAACATAAGCGATGGCGACATACATCCTTCCGTTTCTTCACGTGTTTCAGGCATTTCTAAACAGTTTTGAGATTCTGCTGCTATTATTTGTTTATGTTCATCTCCTTTAATATCATTATCTGTACATACATGTTCAACTATGATCTGATTTTCTACAGAAGCTGGTTCTAATGGATTTACATTTCCGTTAATATCACAAATACCATTGAGCACATTTACTTTGACAGTATCAATTTTGATAGTTTGTTCTACGACTTCTGTTATGGTTGGTACAATATCAGTTTCTGTATCTTGAATATTGTCTTTATTACTTGCTAGCAAATCATCCAAGGAGATGTCAGCTTCTGCTCCTTGTACTTCACGATTATACCTTTCTTCTTCGTCTAAATTAACGTCCTCGTTTTGTTTACTGTTATCCACAGTTAAAGTGTTTTCAGTGGCCTCAGTTTGTTGAATCAGCTTTATAGCACCTTTGTCTTCGTTGTTTTCTTTCTCCGATGGTATTTCAGTTTCCTTAAATTCTCCTGGTGCCACGGGGACCCTTTCACTCTCAGATGACTGGTTTTCAACTGATCCCGCTCCTGAAACATACGGTAAACGTATTATTATTATTACTCAAACACCGGAACTCCTTACCGAACTACATAACTGAATGGCAAGCAGGGAATTTCCTGTTAAAGATACTCCACTTTTGGTTAACATTTTTAATGTTTTCTCCGGCGTGTCTGTTCGACAATTTAAGAGTACTAACCGCCCAGTCGTACTATCCGCTAAAATGATGAGCGGAGAATTTTGATACAAAATATAACAAAATTGAATTTTACTTGAACAACTCATATTCCGGGTCACAATATCGCATATAAAATCTTTACAAACTAATCTGGTTAAACATGTATATCAATAAATGTGACCATTTAATAGAGGGCAAGAACACTTTCCTAAACACGTGGAATCGGATTGTCGTATTATGTCGTATTGTTCTACCCCGGGGAAGACAAAATGTCTATTCGAACAGCGAAAAGAAAAGAATACATATTTTCCCTTTCAGATCTATGAAAGTACGTTTTAATTGTATTGGTGAGAAAGTATTAAGAGGGTTACCATTTAGACGAAATGAAAGGAAAATTGCTGACAGATTGCCAGAAAATGACAAATAGTCAACAATCGATGATAAGTATTGTACTGTGAAATTAGTCTGTTTTGATATATTTGAACTTTGTCAGCATGTTTAATCTTTACCTCTCTCTGGGCTAATTCAGCAGACGACAAACTGATGGTATTTGCATATTTTTACTAGCAAATAGGCTTTAACATTTCGTGCAAATTGTCCCCAAAGGAGACAATTTGCATGAAATGTCATAGTCTACTTTGTTGTTAAAATAAGAAGATACCATCAATTTTTCGTCTGCTATTTTTTTTACCCATCACGCTAAGCGTTAGGCGATAACTATACATGCATTATGAGTAGCATCGTGAATTTTATTTATTCACTGACACAGTGATATGCTGCCCGACACAAGCGCTGTCAATTAAATATATATGCATTTTGAAATACTGAGTTTTATATTAACTTGCGTTTAAAATATTTCTTTTATTTTTGCAAGTGAACAGACATAAGTATATAAAAGCGACCACGTGTTATCTTTGAAATATTCATGCAAGTATACCCTACCCGCAGGCACATGACGTTATATAACGTCGCCTCAACGTCGATGCAACGTCATGACGTTGCATCGACGTTGAGGCGACGTTATATTTACGTCATGTGCCGTTATATTTACGCCATGTGCCCGCTAGGTAAGATCAGCAACCACTATATGCCCGCAAATTCAGCAGCGGACGGCAAACTGTTCATATTTTGTTCATTTTCCCCAGTAAACAGAGTTTTACATACTATGCAAACTGTCTCCACTGGAGAAAAAAAATGAGAAAAAAATGTTTCGATATTTTCCTCTGCTGAAAAGTTTACACAGAGTACTAAGCGTTAAAACTAAAATTATATGCAGGGGCGACGGAACTGCTCGGTCGGTAGCCAGGTTGGTCTCACAAATAGCTGCACACTTTTGCCGCGTTGGTTTGAGTCCAGCTGGGGATATAAAGACCAAGTTATGTGTAAATAATTGGTAGTTCTCTCCAGGCTGAGGATTTCCCGTCCCTATTCAACTAGGAACTACCTTTCCTCCAATACTGAACTGTCCTCTTACGCTATAGTCCGATGTGATTGTTTCGTGGAGAACAAAGTGATTTTGAAAATTTGACACTATTCAGACCAGTACGGTTATTTTTTGGACTGATATATCCAAACAAATGCCAAACAGCAGAACAAATGCAATGGTTATCTTTGAAACAACTCGTACAAACGATATTAAGACGTTCAAAAGAAAAATGCACAGTAAACTGTACAGTTATTAGAGTCTACACAAACAAGCGCCCCAGGCGGAATACTTCCTACTGGCTGCATGGACATGCCTTAGACGCCGTTGACTGCAGCAAGTACCTGGGTGTCAACATTAATGAAAACCTTACAATGTATCTAGACGAAGCATGTTGACCACACTTCTCATTACGAAAACACACCTATTCAAATATATAGAAAATTTCTCCTCCAAAAATTTAAAATTTCAGATAAAAAACTGTGATATTTTTCATATTTCTGCTCAAAACATAGATTGTGGGTACTCGTTAGAACCGCCTCGGCGAGGCGGTTCTAACGAGTACCCACAATCTATGTTTTGAGCAGAAATAAGAAAAATAACTTATACCCCTGCAAACCCCAGTTTTACTATATAAAAGTGGGGTTTAAGGGGGTCCAAATTATATAGGCATGGTTTCGTGATGTGGTAAAGCCTCTCGAACACTGAGCTGCCAGCTATTTTAAGGGATTGCCGAAAAGAGGTTTGATCTGCTGCCTACTTGACATGATCCAGCCAACACTTGACTATACGGATACTTTCTGGGACCCACATACCAAGGACGACAACATACTGGAGACGGTCCAACACAGAGGGACGACATTTGTCTGCAATATCTACACCGAAAGAGACCCCGGATGTGCAATCGCCTTGCCTGAAAGCCTGAACTGGACCCCTCTGACAAAGAGATGGTACAATCCATTGATTCTGTATGCGGACAACATAGGCCCAGATCAGCCTGCGCAAATCAGGGTCTGTGTTGTCCGCAATCTGCGCCTTATCATGTTGTTAAAACTCCAACACGCCTTAGTTGACAGTGGCGATTATACCATCCTGCGTCCTGGTGATCAACGCACAAAGCAGCCTCCAGCAACACACAGTGTTTACTATTAGCGATTGGAACAGCCTTACAAGGGTGACTGCCATGTACTGTAGGAGTTCAAGACTGCCCTGATACCTGCAGCCTTCTCATCGACTCCGACCAACTAGACCAGATCGAGATGTGTAAACAGTTTTAAATATACACAGACGAATCTTAATCGGTCCGGAGGGTGGCTGTGCCATTCCCTCTCGCTGGACAACATAAAAGTTCTGGAAAAAGATTTAGAGACGACAGAAATGCTTGATAAAGGGGACTTGATAGACATTGAAGATTTTCTATTATTTTTACAAGGGAGACAACTTTTGTGACTACCTGTTTGCTTTATAATACAAACCTCTGAAAAAATGTCTACTCTAGAGGAAAGAGTTTGCTCTATTGGAGCAAATTCTTTCCTTTTAGAGTAGACCCAATTTCAGAAGGAAAGCAAAACAATTTTGAAAGAGTGGCCTCTTTTGAAATTGTATAATATTTATATTTTCGGTTTGCTTAATTGCACACTGAACAATCTCCTTGGGAAGGACCGAATCTAATGTTGACATAACTTTTAGTCCGACTCCATTTCCTTCTTTATTGGAAATAAAATATGTTTAAACTAGCAATCTCTTTTTGAAAAAGGGTCTACTCTAAAAGCAAGAATTTGCTTTGGGAGCGAACATATTCCGTTTAGACACCATTTCAAAAGTGAGGCAAAGACAATTTTGAAAGGACTGCCTCCCTTGACAGTGTACCCATAGCTCTTGAGTTACAGAAAATATATCCGAATTCAACCTCAAACTAAAGAACAATAATAAATAACATGTATTGACAGATTTGTAATAGGATCTAAACAACTTACCATTTCTAATATTATATTCCGTCATGTTGACTCACGGTGTAATTGAGACCTGAATAGTCGACAAGCACGATTGAAAATGTATATCTTAAAAGGTATAACTTTGTAAACACAAGGTATAGAGTTGACGTTTACCGATCAATTTGACACAATTGTAACAACCCATGATACTATTATCGATGACTTTAACACCTTTCTAATGAAACCAGATCGAATTGCCAATACTAACTGCAAAATTATGTAATTGTTAATATTCTGTAAATATCGAACCCATGATGGAGGTGTCTAGGCAACCAGACTGGCCGAAAATTAAATGAAAACACTTGCAGAAAATTTTGTATTCTGTGAACCCTTAAAGCGCCAAGGAAATTTGCAGCAAACGACATTCTCTCTTTTTCAGAGAGAGAGAGAGAGAGAGAGAGAGAGAAAGAGAGAGAGAGAAACTTGCATTACGAAAACATGCCTATTCAAATATATAGAAAATTTCACCTCCAAAAACTGAAAATTCTCAGATAAAAATCTCTGACGGTTCTAACGAGTACCCACAATCTATGTTTTTGAGCAGAAATAAGAAAAATAATGTATACCCCTGTAAACCCCAGTTTTACTATATAATAGTGGGGTTTAAGGGGGTCAGAATTATATAGGTATGTTTTCGTGATGATAGGTATCAAGCGACAATTTGCATGAAATGTCAAAGCCCACTTTCTTGAAAAAAAAGTAAGTAATAACCAAAATGTCTGCTGACTTTACCCAGCATGCAAAGCTTTAAACCTCTCTCTCTCTCTCTCTCTCTCTCTCTCTCTCTCTCTCTCTCTCTCTCAAATAATTACCCCAACATTGATTTAGATGCTGTATATTAACACAACAGACACCGGTCGAAACTAATTATCTGGGAGATGTTTTCCCTCCACAAGCCACTCTTATTATCTTTTGAAACACATGTACGTTAGTGTTTAAATTTCTCTCTCTCTCTCTCTCTCCGAGTTTCACTTTCTCTCTCATAATTAATTACCCCGATATTGATTTAGATATTATATTTATATATAGCTTTGTATTAATAATGCAACAACTACCGGTCGAAAATGAGAAAAATCGTTGTTTCGATGTAGTCTATTGCGAATTTGTCACAAGATTTTTACGTGTACTTTGACCTCATATGAGGAATTGATCATTTTTTTTTTTTTTTTTTTTTTTTTTCTATTTTTCCCAGAAAACGGGATTTGACGTTTCATGTAAATTAGCATGAAGTGTCAAAGCCTATATTCTGGGGAAACAAGAAAAAAACCTGTAATCTGCTGAATTGACCCGTTAAAGATCTAAAAATGTAAAGCAGACATCGAGACTCGGCCAACAGATGGGTGGCCTGGTACCTTCAGTAACACTGGACAGGATAAGCTCGCTGTCGAGTCGAAGTCCCACAAACTCAGAAGCAACGTCTGAAAATGACTTGACATATTTGTTCACTGCCCAGTCATCATTCTTTATAAATCTATAGCAGGCCGTTATCGGCCCGTCAGGGTAGCTGACGGGCCGATAACGGCCTGCTATAGATTTATAAAGAATGCTGACTGGGTGTGATGTTAAAACCACTCCAACTCAACAAGTTATAATTTAATTTTACTACGCATACGAATCTGTACTAGACTGGTGGATGGGGCATGGTTAGGGATGCAAATAGGAATTATTAGAAATGAAGTATGCGGGAAATGCCATGACCACAAAGCAAAGCCTTTCTGAGCTCAGACGCAGCCGGAAGAAATATCACAAAAGAAACTTTTACAGCAGCACACACACACACAGAAGCCAAGTGATGCCAGATCACGACCTGGCCCCGAGGTTATAAAACTTCATTCGTGCTCAACTCAGCTGAGCTTAAAATTTGTCCTGCTGATAAATCTCAAATTACTAACAACTGCAAATTCTTTCTTGCTAAACAGACGAGACGGTGCGTATGCGCCGTCCCATCTGGATCTACAGTTTGCAAAGGTATAAGTTTTGGCCTACAGGGTTGAAAGAGTTAATAAAAGTTACTGATAATTGTCTCATTTCTTCACAATAATATAAGTTGTGGTTTCTGTGGAAAAGTAAAATAATTGTTCTCTTATCCCTCTTAAAAAGAGCTGTGTAAACGTTGACATTTTCCCCATATAATTATGAGAAATGGGGAAGAGTTTGGTCATTAAAAATGTTAAGACAGCTGTACGCAGTAGAAAGGTTGCTTGAAGTAACAAACTAATTTAAACGTTTAAAAAACTTCAAATTCTGAAATCCACCCCTGTAACAATGTAGACTCTAGTTACCCAGTTTTCACTGTATAATATAGGAGAACAGTGGTGGTACACATTAAGTAACAGACTTGCTAATGTAATATACTATTACCGTTTTCGTTTCCACACCAAACCCACCCACCACTCTCTATTCATATTGATTTCTTGCTTATATCGCTAACCATTTTTTCGTGGCACACCTGTAGGACTCAACTATTAATCTATTCAGCTTTTGATCTTTTTGTTTTGCTGTTGTCTGAGATAACTGGCTTTATAAACAACTAACCTGCAAGTGCCGCCGCCATCTGCATAAATGATAACATTATAAAAAGAACTGTTTTAGTCTCAAAAGTTATCAGTATATCTACAAATCCGATTTTGTTCCAATTCCGTCAGGGAGAACACATTACAATATTGTTAGTCTGTGTCATTTATTTTGTTTGATTTTTAAAATATATATCCTTCATATCTTTATCTTCGATCTGTACTATGTTGGTTGCGACGCAATGACATATTGTGTCAACATTATATATGATCAATACATACGAATGAAAGGAACGCACCGTTTCAGACAGTTTCATTATTTTCACCTTTACTGTCTCTGGCTAATTCAGCAGACGACAAACTGATTACATTCTTTTTTTTTTTTTTTTTTTTTTCCCAGAAAATAGATTTGACATTTTATGCAAATTGTCTCCGAAGAGACAATTTGCATGAAATGTCAAAACCTAAGTTCTGGGGAAAATAAGAAAAATACTTCAAAATGCCGTCTGCTGAAATTTTTACCCAGCATGCAGAGCGTTAGATATTAGAATTAATACAGGAACCTACCAATATACTATTGTGGCATTTCATTTATTCTGCTTTTATTATGTGACTATCGGGAAATTGCTGGTATAATAAATAATGGGTGTTACAAGGAATTAGACACCACTTTTACTCGAGTTTTATTGAAATTCAAACCTTACATGCGTTGATGTATTTTTGATTACTTTAAACCTTTCAAGGTTGAAGAATTAAGGTCCTAAAATCAATCGATTTTACACAGCTTAAGCGAAAGCGGATTTGAAAGTCATAAGCCTAGTTTTTACTTATATTAATATATTAATGTTCATTTCTGTTAGGAAAAATATAATAATTGGGCCATTTCGATCGGGTTAACAGCAGGTTATAGATATAGCATAGAAAATTATAAACATTGAAAAATATTATTTAGAGGCAAATATAAGTATCATTACAACATAAGGACATTTTCTACTACACGCAAGGAAAGTCAACTATTAGCAGTCACATGCAAGCATGAGAAATATCTCAATGAAGTGTTAGCTATAACAGTCTAGACATATTTTCAAAAAGCTGCGGTGCATGCATCATGCTTGGTGGCCATACATTCATGCAGCCTTGTTCAAGCATCAAGTAAGAAATAAATATAACACAGAATCTAATTTTCCAAATATTTTATAAGAACTTCATATCAGTCCATGCATTTCCGGATTATAATCTTTATCCGACCCGACAAAGTCGAAAGTGTTGCAGGCCGGATTGTTGGTCAGGCATCACGAAAACATACCTATATAATTTTGACCCCCTTAAACCCCACTTTTATATAGTAAAACTGGAGTTTACAGAGGATACATTATTTTTCTTATTTCTACTCAAAACATAGATTGTGGGTACTCGTTAGAACCGCCTCGGCGAGGCGGTTCTAACGAGTACCCACAATCTATGTTTGAGCAGATATCTGAAAAATATCAGGCGTTTTATTTCTGAAATTGTCAGTTTTTGGAGGTTAATTTTTTATATATATTCAAATATGCGTGTTTTCGTAATGAGACGGGCTTTGTTTTGTTTCAGTTTTATCCGGATCGACACTGTTTGAACAAGCCTGTCTGTACGAATAATTAGGATAAACACTGCAATATATTTTACTTTACGGTCTACGTGCAGAACAATAGACTGGAAAAGCTTATAAATGCGCGCACGCTGTGGAAGAAGTAACCAGATCACTGTCAGAATCTTTATTGGGTTGCATGGATTCGCAGTCTGGGCCCGGTTGTTCAAAACTAACGATGTCGTTAGTTAACGTATCGTTAAAACTTTGATCACTAAATATGGCATAATTGCTAATATTTTTTTCTGAAAAAAAAAAATGTGAGTAGCTTTTGCATTTGCAAAAGATACTCACATTTTTTCAGCAAAAATACCTGTGAATAAGATATTGTACTTACTAGAACAGTTAACATTTTGACCACTAACGAGTTCGTTAAGCTAACGACGCTTTGAACAACTGGGCCCTGATCTTCGCTGTCACTGTTCGTCTACACAATAGCTAGAACTTGCAATACACAAGGCGTAGATTGTGAGGATGTGCAGGTTGATGAGCATCACAACAGCTAGATCTTGCAATACTTTGTGTGAATATAATGAGGATGCGCAGGCCTTTCAAAGTCTGTGCACATATAGTTCAAGAATATTCGAAAATAACGTACAAGAATATACAGATATTTGTTTCGAACAGGACGATCAACTGATGCAAGTGAAAAACAGACAAATATAACATGCTGGGATTGAGGTAAAAAAAAATTCCTGGTCTTGACCAATAATGCATCACCATAGATCTTAAAAGGTCAACATATTAAATGGGCCGCGCCATGCGGAAACTTCGAGCATATGCGGACAGCAAAGGCCCAGATCAGCCTGCGCATCCGCGCAGTCTGATCAGGGCCTTTACTGCCCGGTATAAGGATCATTGGATACCACAGAATGTATAAGCACAGAGCAAAGGCCCGGATGATACTTTGCGGTTGTGCAGGATGATCTGAATGTACGCATTTTACGCATGTTGGAAGGCACGTTTTCGCTAGACGCGGTCCAGATATGAAATGCATATTCTGCAGTGTTTGAATTAGGTGTCAGTCAATATGATTGTCGCAGGTATAGATTTAATAAATATCCTGCCAGCGTGTCACGCGATAAAAGCATTATTGTACAAGAGGAACTTGGTTGTGTTGAGGTTTAACGACACGTCAACCCTTGTGGGTCATTTTGTGTGGTCTCCCAGAAAACGGGAGAAAAGAGATAGAAGAGATAGTAGAGGAGATGAAAGAGAGGGACAGGGAAGAAAGAGGAACAGGAATAAAAGTAAAGGAACGTTAGAAATAAAAAAAAGTTCCCTCTCTTCTCTTACCTGCTACAAGGGTAGCAGGCCTTGCCCAACTGTAATCCAGTATCAGTTGGACGCCCCGGTGACGTAAGATAACGACACCTTCGCACCTCCCGACCACAAGGGGAACATAAAATGCTTGAGGAAAACAGAACAGAACAGAACAGAATAGAACAGAAGTTTATTTCGAACTCCAAAAGGCGCTGAGGCTCATGCAGTTTACATATACATAAACACCCCACATAGTAAATCATCCGAACTTCGATTTATTAGAAAAATAGAGTAGCTTTAAGAAGATTGAGCGTTTCATCTCACAGGTTGGAAATAGAAGCTGGAAGGTGGGCCAGGCCAGTTAGCGTTGCTATTAATGAAAGACAAAAATTCCGCGGAAGGCGTCGTCGCACCTACTGGGGCAAAAGTCACAGGAGCCTATTTGCTTAGTTGGAAAACAGGGTTAAAAAAATGTAGACAAAGTGCCGAGTGGGGCACATATATTCCAGACCAGTGCCATCCCCTGTAATGGCAATATATTCAGCACTGCCTTTTCGTATTATACAGCCCAATGATAATGGAACTTCGACGTAAAATGTGTAAACGTCACTGAAGCGTGAAATATAGGTCAAGGTCACCGGGTCAAGGTACCTGCTAAGTCAATACATCAAGGAGAAGCACTATGCAAGATATGGTGGTTGTAGGCCTTATAGTTGAGGAGTTATCGAACAGCAACGTAAAATGTGTCAAATATAGTTCAAGGTCACCGGGTCAAGGTACCTGCCAAGCCAGTGCAATGAGGTGAAGTCCTATGCAAAGTTTAGTGATTGTAGGTCTTATATTTGAGGAGATACCGAACATCAATGTAAAATATGTCAGTCACTGGAGTGCAAAATATAGGTCAAGGTCACCAGGTCAAGGTACCTGCCGAGCCAGTACATCGAGAAGAAGCACTATACAAGGTTTGGTGGGTGAAGGCCTTACAGTTGAGGACATATGGAAGGATGACGTAAACTGTACAAAAGTCAATGGAGTGCGAAATACATTTAATCACCTAGTCAAGGTACCAGCCGAGTCTGTACATTGAGGAGAAGCACTATGCAAGGTTTGGTGGTTGTAAGCCTTATAGTTGAGGAGATATTGAACGTCGACATAAAATGTGTATAAGGCACTGGAGCGCAAAATATAGGTAAAGGTCAACGGGTCAAGATACCTGCCGAGTCAGTACATCTAGGAGAAGCACTATGCAAGGTTTGGTGGCTAGAGGTCTTACACTTGAGGAGATCTGGAACGTTGACGTACATTATGTCAAGGTCACTGCAGCCAAAATACGTCAAGGTCACCAGGTCAAGGTATCTGCCGAGTCAGTACATTGAGAAGAAGCACTTTGCAAGGTTTGATGGTTGTAGCCCTTATAGTTGAGGAGATATCAAACGTCGACGCAAAATGTGTCAAAGTCACTGGAGCACAAAATACAGGTCAAGGTCACCGAGTCAAGGTACCTGCCGAGTCAGTACATCTAGGAGAAGCACTATGTAAGGTTTGGTAGTTGTACGCCTTATAGTTGAGATGATCTGGAACGTCAACGTAAATTGTGTCAAAGTCACTGGAGCGCAAATATAGGTCCAGGTCACTGGGTCAATGTAAATGCAAAGTCAGGTCAGGGAGATGTGACATACAAGGTATGATGGTTGTTGTAGAATTGTAGTTGATTAGAATACTAACTTTGACGTAAATGTCGAACTTCGAGATAAATGTTGAGACGGGCGGACAGACAAACGGACGGACGAACGGAAAAGGGGCTGCCTATGTCGCAAAGTCAGGAGGTCAGAGAGATATTTCATGCAAGGTTTGATGGTTGTTTAGTCTTGTAATTGATTAGAATACTTTGACATAAATGTCGAACTTCGACATAAATGTTGACAGACGGACGGACGAACAGACAGACAAAGGGAAAAGCGGACGCCTATGTCGCATCAGGGAGATGTTTCATGCAAGGTTTGGTGGTTTTTTTAGTCTTGTAATTGATAAGTATACTAACTTTGATATAAATGTTGAACTTCGACATAAATGTTGACAGACGGACAAACGGACAGACGAACGGAAAAGCGGATGCCTATGTCGCAAAGTCAGAAGGTCAGTGAGATGTTTTATGCGACGTTTGGTTGTTGTTTAGTCCTATAGTTGATTAGAATACTAACTTTGACATAAATGTCGAACGTCGACATAACAGAACTGTTAACAGACAGATGGACAGATGGACGGACGGACGGACAAACGGACAGATGAACGGAAAAGCGGGCACCTATGTCGCAAAATCAGGAGGTCAGGGAGATGTTTCATGCAAGGTTTGATGGTTGTTTAGTCTTGTAGTTGATTAGAATACTAACTTTGACATAAATGTCGAACGTTGACATAAATGTTGACAGACGGACGGACGGACAGACGAACGGAAAAGCGGACGCCTATGTCGCAAAGTCAGGAGGTCAGGGTGATGTTTCATGCAAGGTTTGGTGGTTGTTTAGTCTTGTAGTTGATTAGAATACTAACTTTGACATAAATGTCGAACGTCGACATAAAGGATGGACGGACGGAAAAGCGGACGCCTATATCGCACCCTGCTACAAGCAGGTGCAACAAAAATGCACTGCATGTACATGTTATACATTAGGGGATGAGTTTCATTTTTTACTTGAATGTCCACCTTATTTAGATCTTAGACTGAACTACATACCAAGATATCATATGGTTAGGCCACATATGCATAAATTCGTTGACTGTTTTAATGTCAGATCGTAAGAAGTATATTTGTAATTTAGCAACTGTATTTACAAAGCTTTTAAAGAGAGAAATAGCCTAGCGTATATCAGAAATGTGTCGTTTTATAAGTGGTCGTTACTTGTTTGTGTTGAACTACATGTAACACTTTAGCATAAATATGTCAAGTATTTCATATTATCATCATACATAAATGTAATTGTGTTACAAGTATTAACGTTGGCATGCCCAAACAATTGGATAACCGACTCGGATCGGATGATGCTGATCTGACCCGAGTATTAGTTATCTGTGCATACCCAGCTAGCATTCTACGTAAATCTACATCGGGCCGTCATCGGCCCGTCAGCTACCCTGACGGGCCGATGACGGCCCGATATAGATTTACGTAGAATGCTGACTGGGTACTTGCCATCGTCGTATATACATAAAGAGACATTGTGTCATTCTAAATGCATTATTAAGGTACTAAAACAAACATGATAAATGCTTCTCTGATAAGTGTATGGCAAAGTTTTGCTTCTCTGATAAATGTCCCAGTCAGCATTTTACGTAAATCTATATCGGGCCGTCATCGGCCCGTCAGGGTAGCTGACGGGCCGATGACGGCCCGATGTAGATTTACGTAGAATGCTAGCTGGAGTATGACAGATTAAGTTGGAGGTTAGAAGTATGAGGTTAGAAGTAGAAAGTTAAAATTGGAAAATTTGTAGTAAGAAGACACATTTAGAAATAGGAAGTAAGACAAAAGCAGTTAGAAGTAGAAAGAAAAAAATTAAACGTAAGAAGTCACAAGTTAGAAGTCAGAAGTAAGGCTTTGAAGTTATAAGTAAGAGGTTAGAATTCGGATATTAGCAGAAATCGAAAATTAGAAATAGGATGTACGAAGGAAGTTGGAAATAGGAAGTCATGAAGTAAGACGTGAGAAGTATTGAAGTTGTAAAGAAGTCATGAAATTAAAAGTCCCTCCAGGGGTTCCATACGCTGCACTACTTATCCTAAATCTTGAACACGATTATTTGACTGATAATGTACGAAAAAGTGCTGAGTGAATGATCAGGCTTTTGCAGCAGTACGAGATAAAGTCTAGACTACCGTATTCGACATAATTACCGCACCGTGCGCTTAGGTTTTTCAAAACTACTGGGAAAACTTGTAAAATATGTATCTACCTATACTAAGGGTACACACACAAAAAATTAAAAAAAGAAAAAGAAAAAAGGATCAGCGAAAGACTTGTCTAATGATGCTTATGCGAATTTTTCTGATTTTCTTTATAAAAGCATATGTTGCGGGTACTCGTTTAAATTGCATCGACAAGTCGATGCAATCCAAATGAGTACCCACAACATATGCCTTTATAAAGAGGTAGAGAGAAAATACGCTTGCAGTAATCTGAAATAATACGGAATTGCTCGACTGTGCGCTTATAGGGGTATGTGCGGTAATTATGTCGAATACGGTATTTAGTTTGTCTCTTAGAATGTTCAGGGTAAAAACTATATGACTCAGTTGACTAAGGTTTATATTAGCCGCAATGTGAGAAAACGTACCTTCTGACACGTCGGCAATACCCATCCGCGCAGTCTGATCAGAGTCTTCGTTTCCCGCATGAAGAAACTCTGCATCCTTGGCTATCCAAAATGCGCCCAGCGAAGATTCTGATCTGAATCTTCGCTGTGCGCACATGTTCGAAGGTACGTTTTCTGTAGATGCGATACGTATAGTTAATGGCTTTGTTTTAAAATTTACTTCAAAGTTGCAGGTCGATAGAAAATTAGACAAGAGACAGTCTGAAGAGTGCTTCAGACGAGATAAAAGTCGGAAAGCCATAAATACAAATCGCTTATCTATCATAAAATGAAACTTTTGTAAATCTTCATTTTATGTGTACATTGAGATCAACTAAATTTGTTTACCCTATTGGCCTAATTATTAGGTTAGACATGCCTGAGCAGAACGCGGCGTTTTATCAGGATCTACACGGATTTGTTCAAATTTAACCCTTGTCCTGCTGAACCCGGACATACCCTGCCTTTGCAAACAGTGTAGATCCAGATCAGTTGGCTTCTGAAGAAGCCAACTGATCTAGATCTGCACTGTTTGCCATTAGGTATGTGAATTTATAGCAACAATCCGGATCAAATAATCTGATTGACTGAAAATTAGAAGTGGGAGTGGCATCTTAATTTATTCAGCAGGACAAGGGTTAAGGGACGTATGATAACGTATTGTGATGTCGTAATATTTAGGTTAACTCAGACAGTTACAAGTAATCAGTGTAGATCCAGCTCAGACGTCACCCACAACACAGTCTGATCAGATTCTACACTGTTTGCCACTCATCCATCAATTTTATACACATCAACTGTTTGCCACTCGTCCATCAATTTTACACACATCAACTGTTTGCCACTCATCCATCAATTTTACACACATCAACGGGCAGTATATGGACTTCAAATTTTAGGACACATATTTTACGATACATCAACTCTTGTGAATTATTTTGTTTCGTTTCCCTGAGAAAAAGGGGGGAGAGGACACAAGAACTAGTAGACGAGAGGAAATGCAAAGCCATTACGAAAACAAGCCTATTCAAATATACTGAAAATTTTACCACAAAAAAAGAAAAATATAAATAAATAAACATTCTGATATTTTTCATATTTCTACTCAAAACATAGATTGTGGGTACTCTTTAGTAACGAGTACCTACAATCTACGTTTTTGAGCAGAAATAAGAAAAATAATGTATACCCCTGTAAACCCCAGTTTTACTATGTTAAGGTGGGGTTTAATGGGGTCAACATTATATAGGCATGTTTTCGTGATGAGACGACATTTTGAAATAGTTTTTCTAATTTTCCCCCAAAACAGGTTTTGTCATATACAAATTGTCTCGAGAGGAGTCAATTTGAATTAAAATGTTAAAGCCTATTTTCTGTGAAAAATAAGAAAACAAAATCCCGTTTGTCGTCTGCTGAATTTTCCCAGATAGTGGTAAGGGTTGAGGTTTTAAACGATCTAAAATGTATTGACTCCAACTATATATTCAAATCCTTAATCACACGAAGCATGCAAAATCATGTGAAATTTCTTATCGTATGTAATCCTTTGAGTTGAAATAAGGTACAAAAGGTTTGAAAAGCGGGTTTAATACTTACACAAGTCAAACATATGTATTTTATGCTGTGAATAGACTTACCAACTAATTATAATAAAATTACTGACTAATCAACAAGGGCAGATTAAGTCAATCATATTAATTCTTCCGTTAAGATCAAAATGTTGAAGATGCTTCTGAAACAACCTCCCTCTCTCTCCACACACGCACACACACACACACACACACACACACACACACACACATATATATATATATATATATATATATATATATATATATATATATATATATATATATATATATATATATATATATATATACAATCAAGTTCTTTTCTTGTTATAACGACACGTCAACCCTTGCAGGTGATTTTGTGTTGCCTCCCAGAGAAAGGGAGACAAGAACAAGGGACAGATGAACTTACAGGTGAAAGGAAAGGGAGATATAGATGATAATGGAAAAAGTGAATGACAGTGCATAAATAGAAGAAATATTAACATACCACTTCTCCACCTGCTGCAAGTATTGCAGTCCCTTATCTTCAGTCTATCAACTGCTTATCTATCTGCCAGGCTCTACGGCACGGTCAATAGCGCATCTGACTGCAGATCCAGGGGTCTCGTTCGCATCTTAGCTTGGCCAAATAAATTCAGTGGAGATTGATCATGAAATCATTTCTACGGGTCACTGCCCCCCTCCCCCCTACCCCCCCCCCCCCCACACACACACAAACACACACACACACACACACACACACACACACACACACACACACATCCACCAATTCAAGAAGAGCAGCTGTCAGTTACAGGCGAAAGTACGTGCAGAAGTTAACATTTAGAGGACTATCCCTGCCCAGGAAAAGTGTAAGCAGGTAAACTGACCGACTTGACATGACCCTAAGTGCTGATTGGGCCGTAAAAACAAACTCAAACAAATCTATCTATCTATCTGTGTCTGTCTGTCTTTCTCTGATAAGTTTCGGCATCATGTATCTATCTTCAAATATTTGATGAATCAGATGAACTAGAATTGATGCCCCCGCCTGAAAACTTAAACGCAAATTAACGCCAGATGTGGACGGAGACGGACGGACAGGGGTAACACTATATGCCCTTTCCACTATTCTTTGAATGGCGGGGCGGCGGGGAAAAAAATCGTCATGAAACAATAAGAAAGTTAAAGTTTAGAAAGGTGTCACTTATACTATAAATAACGTAGAAGGATAAATTAAATCAGTGTATTTCTCACCTTTGTTTATAATCCAGGTAGACATAAAATGATGCCAATTTCAGGTCTGAATCAAACAGTACGAAGGTCACGTGACTTTAATATCGCAAATTTATATGTAACTTAAGGGCTATATTTGTAACCACATCAAGACAGGTTAACATACATTAGTCCAAAAATTTGCATGTAGAGGCAAGCTTATTGATTTTAGAATATTTAAAGAATGGACAATGAATAAAGCTAAACAAACTTTAGATAAGATATTTGCATACTGATAACAGGGGAATAAATAGCATTATACGGTGTATCGTTTGTTGACACTAGTAAATACTTATGAACAAGACGGGGTATCTCTTCGTGACGGCAAGGGTAAAATTTCATCGTTAAGTCCTAGGACTTATTAAAGCATTTACTTTATTAACTCTCAAATGAGATTTAAACCTTTTATCTTATTACAATGCATTTTCTTACATCTTCCCTAATAGTTCATTCACTAACACAATATATACCACAACGTGAGAAAACGTATCTTCTACATGTGCGCCCAACGAAGACTCAAATCAGTTTGCGCACCCGCGCAGTCTGATCAGAGTCTTCATTGTCCGCATGAAGAAATTTTGCATTCCTCGCTATCCAAAATGCGCCCGGTGAAGATTCTGATCAGACTGCGCGAATGCGCAGGCTGATCTGAATCTTCGCTGGACGCAAATGTCCGAAGGTATGTTTTCGGTCTTTGTGGCTCAAATAACTTTTCAGAAACTAATAGGTTAACCCGATTATTACAGCATTGTTTTTCTATTTAGCAGCTGAACAAGACAAGTATTCGAGTTTTATCAACCTAAGCGATTTGGGGATTAAAATGTATTGAATATCGATTGTTTTTACCTTTACCTGTTGTGGCCATATTTCTTTTTAGTATTTACTAACTAGCGAATATGGAGATTAGCTCTTGTAAATGCTATAATTATCGATACTCTAATAATTCGAACACCGTAACCAACTTACCGTGTTTATTCTAAAATTTAATTGCGTCCGTTTGATTACATGGATGTGTGCAATGGCGCAGCCAGGGCGGAATTATTTTACGCGCACCCATGAAAAATACAAAAAAAAAAAAAACAAAAAAAAAAAACACTAGAGGCCCAAGTGGGCCAGAAATCGCTCACCTGGATTAGGCTGATCATGATATGTTAGATTGATTGTGCCATGGTGGCCATCTTGGCTATCAGATCAGATTGCCTTAAGCAATTCAGAATCTGATGATTTGTTTAAAGAGTTTCAAGACTGCTACCATGGCCGTCATCTTGGATACTGGAACTGAATGATTCAGCAATTCTGAATCTCCATTTCACCCCGATGCCTCCCATCAAGTTTCGGACCATCTTGGATATCAGAATGGAAAGATTTTAGCAATTCTGAATTTTTGTGTCACTGTGATGCCTCCCATCTTACAGGGAAATTTAACCGGATCGATTCGGATTGGATCATGATCCCAATTTACTGCAAAAATGTAAGTGAAGATAGGTAAACACTGAACTGAACCCTTTGCGAGATATGTTTGTCCTCGAATATCTAGGATAAACCCTCCCCCTGCCGACTGAATGAGTATTCCACTGACATGTTCTGTTATGGACACGCGCGTATGAAAAAAAAAAATAAAATAAAATAAATAAATAAATAATAATTATAGTAATAATCCATGTCAAGCCCAAGTGCGGAATATTTAACCGATTTAAACCTATAAAAGGGATATTGGCAAACAATGTAGACCCAGATCAGACTGCACTGTTTGAATTAAATGCAGGAACTTCTATAAAAGATTTTCATCATAAAACTAACCAGACATCCCCTTTCTACGAAATCGATATATCCAAAGAGTTGAGGATGAAGAGTCCATTCGGGTAAAAGGGTTAAAAACAGGATAATGATATTGTGTTTTTGCATAAATTACATTTCATTCCGCTGGATTTCGTCAGTAATACGGCAACAAAATTCGACAAAAAATACAATACTGGAAAAAATGAAATGGTAAAATGTTGAATTACTCATTACATAGACCGGTGGCGTGGCCAGAACGGACTTCTTTTTCGCACGCTCGGGGAAAAAATCTTGAAAATAACTCCCCCAAGCATCGCTTCCAAAACAGGGGCTACTCTTAAAGTAAAGAATTTGCTCCCACAGGGAGCAAATTCTTTCCTTTAAGAAAAGTCCCCATTTTGGAAGCTGTAGATTCTTTCTTTTAAAAGCCCCTATGCTAAGAAGCAAAATCTTTTGTTTTTGTACTTTTATTGCAATTTTTTTTTTTTATGTTTCGCACGTACGTAATGTTCTAAATCAGTAACGATAGTCATTTTTGTGAAATTTATCGATCGATTAATCGATCAGTTGTGCCAGTCTTACTGGATGAACTTGGCTGATTGTGCGTCAAAGGTTACATGGAAAACAAATTTTATGACTCCTTGTTTACCTCCTTGCATTCCATGCTCCTTTTGAAAAGGGCTCTACGGTAAAGGGAAGAATTGCTCGCAGGGGATCACTTGTTTTTCCTTTTATAGTTGACCCCTTTTCAGAAAGGCGAAAAACAATTTTGATTTAGTTGCCTCCCCTGAACGTGTAAGCTGGTTCTAACCAGCAGTCTTCGGACATGCAAAAGTGCTCAACAGGACGCATCTCAGAATCTTGATCAAATCACGCCGCATTGAGTGCGGCTGTGTGCACAAGGTATTTTTGCTCCGGATCTTTTTACCTTTTATCAATGTCTATTAATAATCCTGTCTCCTACACTGAATATACCCGACTTTTTCCGATATGGTAAGAACCCTGGATCTTTTCAAGTTTTACAGATGGGTACCCAAACTAAACAGAACTTGTGGACATAAAAAAAAAAAAAAAAAAAAAAAAACGTTTCCACAGGTGCCATTAAATTTACACTTGACACCATTTGCTGCGACAAATTTTACGAATCATAAATAAATAATTGCCTTTTGACTTTCAAGATTGAATTTAAAACAAAATTCCAATTCAGTATGATGCCATTCGGTTTCTGCAATGCACCAACAATATTCCAGAAAGATACATTGATTATTTGAAGTTTTACCTCTTTTTCAACACACCAAGGTCATAACGAGACGATAAGGGATGACAATAAAAGGCTCAGTGCAATGAAGCACCGTACAGAGATCATTTTTTCCACCTCTAGCAGAGTTCAAAGCTGGTTATGACTGTAGTGTTGGGAATCGGCAAGAAACTCATAGTCGATCATCGGTTTTGTAAAACCAACTGATTATCGATTTATAATCGGTTTGTAAAAGATATATTCTCTCTTAATTCAGCCCTCTTCCAGGTACTTATTTATAGGTATAGATGGATGTCCAGATAATATTCTTTCTTATTTCTCCATAAAAACATATGTTGTAGGTACTCATTAGAAGCGCCTCACGGGGCGAGGCACTTCTAAAGAGTACCCACAACATATGTTTTCTGGAAAAATAAGAAAAAATATCAGTACTTTTTGGTTGACTTATCTGAGATTATTTTATCAAAATTCTTCACTTTTATTGGCCACAAATCTAGAAAAACCCAAATAGACAGCTTTGAATTTCATTTCTACATAGTTTGCCAATAAAAATTAAAAGTGAGAAAAATATTTTCTAAAACTAGAATTTTCCTATTAGCTGACAATAAAAAATCTTTCCAATCATAAGTCACAAGAGGCAAAAATGACTGATGATCGATTAAATCGATCATCAGTGGCAACACTAGTTAGGAGTGCTCACCGCTTGGCTGCCCAGATGCTTCTCCAGAACGATATAGATTTCTGTGATTGCCTAACAAGTTTTGATAATATAATTTTCTTTCTCTTAGACGTTATTAACCCATTTATGCCAAATGGATTCTTCTACAATTACTCTTTGGACTGATCCATTTCCAATATGAGGGGTGTCTGGTCAGTTTTTAATATTGCCATGTTTTATAGAAATTCCTGTATTTAATGCAAACAGTGCAGACCCTGATCAGACACTGCATGCAGCATCTGATCATGATCTGGGTCTACAATGTTTGCCAATGTCCCATTTATGGGATGCTAGGCTGAAATGGGTTAAGACAATTGGAGATTGTGTTTCCAAGATTCAAATAGCATAATCAGTCTTGTCCTGCTGAACCCGGATATACCCCTCCTTTGCAAACAGTGTAGATCCACATCAGTTGGCTTCTGAAGAAGCCAACTGATCTGGATCTGCACTGTTTGCCATGAAGTATGTGACTTTACATCAATAATCTGGATCAAGTAATCTGATTGGCTGAAAATTAGAAGTGGGAGTGGCCTCTTAATTTATTCAGCAGGACAAGGGTTAAGACATCAAAATGCACATTTTCTTTTAGAACGTGATTACTTACTTTGTACAGGCATGTATTAGGAGTGGTCAAAACAGAACCTGGGAACTTGTGGGTAAGCAAAGAAAAGATGACCATTGTTCCCGGATTTATAATATCAGATTCATTAAGTGCCCTATTAGTTAGCAGGCTGATCGCTGCAGATATCATAAGATCATTTTCTGTCTGGAGGGTGAGACATCTGGAAAGACTGAGTTATGTCTATCCAGTGAACTGAAAGATGGAATCACTTTCAGTCCCGAGTGTTTTAAGTGGAATCTTCCATCTTTCAATTTGGATTTATCCACTGATGTAAAGATGGGTATATGACACATCTGAGTGTATGTCATGATTATATTATTATACATTATGTATAAGTACTTTTTGTTTTGGCTATGATAAGGTAAGTTTAAACCAAACTTTAAAGAACTGAATGGCCATCTTGTCTAACTCTACTGTTTGTAAAAGAAGTATGCTTTGTGGAACAGCTATGACAAGGAGGGACGAAATACATTTTTACATTTGTGCAGTCTGGTCAGGACAATCACTGTTTGCTTAACCCTAACTTTCCAAAATGAAATCTTGACTTCAATCTTTGAATTTGGACAGAACCATTATTTGTTTGTTTGTGTTGAGGTTTGCACATTCTTTCACCAGAAAAGGACGGAACCATTATAAATCCTATTAGCAGGTTCGGTATAAAATCAAGAACAGAATGGCAAAAAACGCAAATAATGTAGCTCTTGATGAGACAGTGTAGATGGCAAAAATCATACATCCAAAGATGGATCATTATAAGCCATCTCATCTGAGTCTACATTGTTTGCATAGGGATCTGATTTGGCTGAAAGGATTAACTCATTTATGCCTAGCTTCCCCATTAACCCTTGTCATGCTGAATAAAGATGCCACACCCACTTCTAAATTTCAGCCAATCAGATTACTTGATCCAAGTTGTTCATACGAATTCAAATATATCACGACATACAGTGCAGATCCAGATCAGTTGGCTTCTTCAGAAGCCAACTGATCTGGATCTACACTGTTTGAAAAGGCAGGGTAAATCCAGGTTCAGCAGGACTAGGGTTAAAGGGACATTGGCAAATAGCATAGACCAGATCAGAAGCCACATCATGCATTATCTGATCAAGGTCTACAGTGATTGCATTTTGAAAGGAATGTCTACAAAACATGGTAGCAATACAAACTAACCAGACACTCCTTATTTTAAATTGAACTGAACCAAAGAGTTCTGGAAGATGAGTCCATTTGCATAAATGGGTTAAAGAAAGGTTAAAGAACCTTTGTGATACAGCAGGAGCTGTTGCAAAAGAAGAAACAAAACCTATATTTATATCTGTTATTCAATTCCTTCAAGTACTGTATTATACATGCATGTTTCACATACATTATTATAATGCAAACATTTATTAGAATTATGATAATTAGCTTATGTATTGGTAAGGGTTATTTAATTGCTTAGACATCACATATTACACCATGATCAGAAAAATGCCAACGGAATATATAATAATGCCTTACTGATTAACCTTAATCACTCTCTAGGCTAAGTCAGCAGATGAAAAAATGATTTTTTTTTTTTTTTTTTTTTTTTTTTCCAGCGAACAGGACTTGACAGTTTTGGAGACAATTTGCACGAAATAAATCCTGTTTTCTGGGAAAAATAAGAAAAATAGTTCAATATGTTGTCTGCTGAAACTTTTACCCAGCATGCTAAGCGTTAACTGGGAAATAACATGAGGACTTTTCTAAAGGCCTTAATTGCATGTGGGTGACAAAGACCAGATCAGCCTGTCTGTATGTCTGATCAGGGCACTTACTGTCCACTTACACAATCCTTGGGTAATGCTGAACATAACATTTTTAAAGGCCATTATTGCACGTGGGTGACAAAGGCCCAGATCAGGCCCCGAGGTTATAAAAAAATTTTCATGCTCAAATCAGCTGAGCATGAAATTTTCTCTGCTAATAAATATGAAAATGCCAACAATAGTTGGCATTTTCATATTTATTAGCAGAGAAATTTTCATGCTCAGCTATGATTAGCAAGAAAGAATTTGCAATTGTTAGTTATTTGAGATTTATTAGCATGAAAATTCCATGCTCAGCTGAGTTGAGCATGAAAAAAGTTTTATAACCTCGGGGCTAGCCTGTCTGTATGTCTGATCGGGGCTCTCACTATCCACTTACAGGATCCTTGGGTAATGCTGAATATACTGACAGAAATGAACCTGATCAAACTGTGATTGATAATCTTGGGCTTTGCAGTTCCTTCCATAATTACCCAGAGTATTGGGACAGACAAGCCTGAACAAACCGTGTGGACCAATATCAGACGCTGCACAAGACAGTGTCTGATCAAGGTCTACACTGTTAGCCACTCAACCCACAGTTTTTATGTACATCAATAGGTGAAAAAATATGGACGTTTAAATTTTAGGAGAAGTATGGTAAGGAGGTAAGGTGTCCCAATACTTAGGATAAATATGGTTTATGATATAAGAGCAAATTTCTTGTATTGTGGTTTAACTGGAGAATGCTAGGTCATGACACAGATGTCCTTGGGGCACTGGAATCCCTGTTCAGCCTGTGCAGCTGTGCAGTCTGATCAGAGTCATGCTCATCAACAGGTGTAGTAGTATCAAATCATTCTAAAGCCTTCAGCAAGTGTGCAAGTGTAGGCTAATCTGGACCACTGCTGTTCATTACGAACAGAAAACATTTTTTCTCTCCTTGTGACAGATATGACCAGCCAAGTAATCAGACAATCTGCCACATCTGTGCCATCTGACCTGGCCTTGTTGCAGTACCTTATGAGTACCTATAGAGAAATACCATAGTAAATCTAAGTGTTGGGACACTTTATCTGCTGACCATACTTGCCCTAAAATTTGAAAGTCCATTCTACTTGTCTTAAACATTGCTGTATGTATGGCAAACAGTGTACACCCTGATCAGATGCCACATTCTGCAGCATCTGATCTGGGTCTACACTGTTTGCAAAGGCCTATCTGTCCAAATAGGGTTATTATGGTAAAAAAAATATTTATCTGAATAATATATCATAAAAAGGTATCCACCAATTCTGTAAATAAGCAACCACGGCCCTGATCAAACTTGAGAAATAGAAGGCTTATCTGGGCCTATGTTGTCCACATGAGCCCTTTTGTACCACCACAACAAATAGAATACCCTCATAAAACCTGATTGTCACTGTCCTAAAATTTGAATAAATCCGTATCATACAACATATGATGTGGGTACTCATAAGGTACTGCAACAAGACTAGTTTCTTCCCAGACACCATTTGGGATTGGAATGCACTCCCTGCATCTATAATATCCTCTGCTGAAAGTTCTGAGGACTATGTCGCAAGATTCACATCATTTGTGAGATCAAGAGATTAGCTGTTGGCCCTGGTAAATGAATGTCTTTTAATGTGTTACCAGTAAAATATTCTGATTCTGATTCTGACTCTCTCTATTGATGTTATCAATCTTTACAACTTTCTTGATTTGATGATATATTTTTTTTCCAGAAAACAAGATTTGATGCAAATTGTCTCCAGTCATCACGAAAACATACCTATATAATTTTGACCCCCTTAAACCCTCCTTTCATATAGTAAAACTGGGGTTTACAGGGGTATACATTATTTTTCTTATTTCTGCTCAAAACATAGATTGTGGGTACTCGTTAGAACCGCCTTGGTGAGGCGGTTCTAATGAGTACCCACAATCTATGTTTTGAGCAGAAATATGGAAAATATCTGAGTTATTTTATCTGAAAATTTTCAGTTTTTGGAGATGAAATTTTCTATGTATTTGAATAGGTGTGTTTTCGTAATGGGAGACAATTTGCATGAAATGCCAAATCCTGTTTTCTGGAAAAAAAAATAGCTCCTGATCAAACTGGACCTAAACTGCATATTCAGCAAGTCTGTCAGAGTATTTAGGGTACATATAGTAAACAGCAAAGATACAGATTACTGTGCTTTCAACATCTTCCACATCATGAGAACATACCTATATAATTTTGACCCCCTGAAACTCCACTTTTATATAGTAAAACTGGGGTTTACAGGGGTATACATTATTTTTCTTATTTCTGCTCAAAAACATAGATTGTGGGTACTCATTAGAACTGCCTCAGTGAGGCGGTCCTAACGAGTACCCACAATCTATGTTTTGAGTAGAAATATGAAAAATATCAGAGTTTTTATCTGAATTTTTTTTTCATTTTTTTTGGAGGTGGAATTTTCTATATATTTGAATAGGCGTGTTTTCGTAATGAGAAAGTTGGTTTCATCTTTCAGAAAGTCGGTTTTTGCTTGGCACTTTACACAAAAGAAGTAAATTTGCAAACTTCTGTCATGATTTAATACAAAACCATTTGTCATAACTACCTATGCATAAAAAGTTTTATTCTAGTCATTAGTTCTTTTAAAAATCAAATAATTTCACTTTTTCCCCAAACAAAAATGAATGCAAATTATGCAGAAATTGGTAGAGTAGGCAACTTGGAGGCAGATTTTCAACAAGTTTCCCTTGTTCAATTTTTCCAAAAATTTTCATAATATTGTTCTGAAACATGAATAATTCAAATTCAGCAAAGAAGGGTAAAAACTATTTTCTTAGACAAAAATTCCAAGAAAAATCTCTTTACTATAGAAAGTGCATAGGTCAGACTAATTTTTGGCCATAAATGTAATTTTCGGGTAAAATATTTGAGAATAAAACAGAAACAGAAAAGACAAATGGTTTCTGATAAGATATGGTCAATCAGAACAAAATATTTTCATTCAAAACAAAACTCCAAGCAAAAAGTGTCCTTTCGAGTGATGCTGAAAGGACAGAAGCTTCATATTCATGTAATCTGGACAGGTCTTCACTCTTCAACACATTAACACATCTCAGTAGAGATACAGAGCAGGAAAAAGATTGCCAATTACAGGGACTGACTGAATATCGTGAGCCTTTGCTGTCAAAAAGAAGCCAAAGCACGGGTCTTTCTACTTCATGCATAACCTGATCAACTGAAATATCTATCAAGACACTAACACTATATTACCATATTTACCCTAAATATTGGAACATCCTATCTACTTACTATGCTTGTTCTAACATTTGAAGTAGTCCATTAATGTGTCCAAAATATTGCTGTATGCTTGGCAAACAGAGTAGAATCTGAGCAGATGCCATATTCTGTGGCATCTAATCTGAGTCTACAGTTTAAAAGGCCTATCTGTCCCAATACTTAGGGTTATTACGGTAACCTGATAAACTAAAGACACTATCAGGTACTGGTATTAACCATAAATATGCACATGTGAAATACCAGCAGACAATTGGACTTACAAAGCAGCAGTAGATACTTAACGCTTAGCACTCTGGGTAAAATTTTCAGCAGACGACATTTTGAAATATTTTTCTTATTTTTCCCAGTAAACAGGATTTGACATTTCATGCAAATTGTCTCCTCAGGAGACAATTTGCATGAAATGTCAAATCCCGTTTACTGGGAAAAATAAGAAAAATATCATCAATTTGTCGTCTGCTGAAAATGCCCAGAGAGTGGTAAAGGTTAAAAATAGTTCTCTTATTTTCCCTAACATAGGGTTTGATATTTCATGTGATTTGTCTCCGAACAAAAATAATTAAATTATGAATTTGCCATCTGCTGATTTTGCCCATTGTGTACTAAAATCAAACCCTTAGCACTCTAGGTAAAATTTTCAACAGATAACATATTGAAATATTTTTCTTATTTTTCTCAGAAAACAAGATTTGACATGTAATGCAAATTGTCTCCAATGGAGACAATTTGCATGAAATGTCAAAACCTGCATTCTGGGAAAAATAAGAAAAATATCAGCAATTTGTGTCTGCTGAATTAGCCCAGAGAATGGTAAAGGTTAAAGTACCAATCACAACTGCAGCAGTCAACATTTTCCCTTGTTATTTCTTATTATATTTTTCAGAGAAAATAAGCTTTGACTTTTCATGTGAATTGTATGCCGAGGTCAAGTCTTATTTTCTCTGAAAAAAAAAATATAAGAATGTCAGCTGCTACAATTCTACCTGACACTTCAAAGGTTAAACTTTTTCCACGTGATTTTTCAGGGCTAGATATATCTTTCCAACAGTCTCCAAAATAGAGTTTGTGGGAAAAGTCAAGCCCTTTTGCCTAGGAAATTTAAAAAAATATCACTCCTTTGTCATCTGCTGATTTCATGATGAATACACAAAGGGTTTTCAACAAACAGATACAAATATACATGCCTTTCCCACAATTTAAGTGAACAAAAGTATCCCAAGTAACAATTTTCATTACAAAGTAACTACATGTAGTTCTGTTCTAATTTACTTAAACCCCAAGTATGGTACATTTCCTAACATTTTGTACACCAAAGTTTGACAAAATGGCATATTCAAACAGTTACAACCAGATCAGACTGCTCCTCCGGGTCGATACCATTTGCTATTTCACTAGGAATTTTAAGAAACAAATGCATAAAAAAAGCAACTGAAGCAAAAAAAAGGTATGGATTAAAGTGTTCAAAATTTTATGACATTTCTTTAGTATAAACACATAACAGACTGCTCTGAGATTGACTAGATAAACAAATTACTACAGACAAATTCAGATTCCAAACATAAACAACTAAAATGACATGCAACATGAGAAAAAGGCCCTTATGCCAAATGCCAACAGTAAAGGTCCAGATTAGCATGCACATCTGTGCAATATTATCTGGACATTCTCTGTTCTTCATCATATACGACAATAATCATTCATTCAGTAAACAGACAACAAAGGCCCAGATCAGCCTGCGCAAATGTGTAGGATGATCAGGGTCTTTATTGTCCGCAAACTGCAAAAGAGCTCTATTCATGTGTTGCACATCAAATATTTATCACGTACTAGCATTACCAAAACATGCCCATTCAAATATATTGAAAATTTTACCAGCAAAAAAATGAAACTTCAGATAAAAAATTCTGATATTTTTCATATTTCTGTTAAAAAACATAGATTGTGGTACTCGCTAGAATCGAGTACCCACAATCTATGTTTCTGGGCAGAAATAAGAAAAAATAATGTATACCCTTGTAAACCCCAGTTTTACCATATAAAAGTAGGGTTTAAGGGGGTCAAAATTATATAGGCATGTTTTTGTGATGTATTTGTAAAAGCAGAATTCTATTATGATTTTTTTTTGTACCACATACTTTTATCATGCAATTTTCTACAAATAAATGTTTTTCAGGCGTATTCCTAAACCATAAAATCATCCACATTTTCTAAACCTAAGCTTCTATGAGTCAATATTTCTAACCACAGACTTCTAACTTCAATCAAGCATATTTTTCTAGCCACAAACTTTTAAGTAACATGCTTATAACACTGAACTTCCACAAGATTTTAAGAAGCATTAACTATACAGGCATGAGACTAAAGGACTGATGAAAAAATCTGAATTCTAAGCAAAAAATCTGAAAACCCCTGTCACCCTTTCCAAAAATGTCATTTTTGCAACTTTCAGACAAAACCAAGTAATTCTACAGAATATATTTTGAAACTGAAAAATCTGAAATCTGCCAAAAATCTGAAAAGTCTCATGCCTGACTGTAGCAATACTGTGTACCTATTCACCTTAAATGACCCACAAGGTGAAAAAAGTATACCTTCAGTCATGTGCATGAAGTGAAGATACAGACCAGCCTGTGCATCAGTACAAATACAATCAAACCTCAATGACTTAAAACACCTGTAATTTGTTTACCATGGCTAATTCAAACTTGTTTTTGAGTCCCTAAGAAATTGTTCCGACAGCTCAAGAAAAATAAGTATTTAGGGATATTTTAGGTTAGGGATATTTTAGGATGTTTTTTCCTGTCTGATCATGAAATGTATGTTGAGTGTAATCATAAAAATCACATCATCTAGGTGATTCTAATGAGTACATTCAACATTCCATTATTTAACAGAACAAAAAGACATACCGTATTTACCCTAAGTATTCGGACACCTCAACTCCTTACCATATATGTTCTAAAATTTGAACCAGCACAATTCACTACCCGATGTTGTGTCTAAAAATTGCTGGAAGAGTGGCAAACAGTGTAGACCCAGATGAGACGCCGCGTTCTGCGGCGTCTCATCTGGGTCTATACTGTTTGCTCAGGCCCGTCTGTCCGAATACATATGGTAAATACGGTAGTATTCCCACCCTCAGTGGCTCAAACTACACACATCTAGAATAAATTTCCAAGGTCCAAACAATGTTTGAGCCATTGAGGTTCGACTGTATATCTTCCGAGGCAGGGAATTCTTTCCCTTTAGAGTAGACCACTTTTCAAGATGGAGGCCAAAACACACTTTGTAACAGGGTTACCTCCCCTCAACCTTTCAACTTGGCAGACCAGAAGAAAAGGTTTTGCAAACATTGTAGATCCAGATGGGATGGCTCATAACGAGCCATCTCATCAGGATCTACACTATTTGCCATTTAGTTTTTGATCTTTGATTGACATCCCTATTTGCAATAATGGACTTATTAAAAAAAAAATCAATGATAGATAAATCAATTTCATAAACTCAGCAGTGAAAGTGTAAATTGGGGAATGAGAATGTTACAGATATCTACAACCATGATTTTTGTGTCTCCAGTAAAATTTATCATTACTATCAGTCAATACAGTTTACAAGTATTTTAATACACATAAATTGGGGAATGAGAATGTTACAGATATCTACAACCATGATTTTTGTCTCTCCAGTAAAATCTATCATTACTATGAGTCAATACAGTTTACAGGTATTTTAATAATACACCTAATCAGCATAGTTTTTCATGCAAAATATGAATAATGAGTATTTTTCTAGTTACACTTTATTTATTAGCACTGTACATGGACAGCTATCTACATATATCTTGAATTTAGGCACAGAAAAAAAAAAAAGAACAGTATATATGCTGCTACATGAGAAAACGTACCTTCTGATATGTACGCCTGATGAAACCTTAAATCAGCCTGCACATCTACCTAATCCAATTGGAGTCCTCTTTGTCCACATGATGAAATTTTGCATCCTTGATTATCCTACTTGTCACTAGTAAAAATTCTGGGCCCAGTTTTTCAAAGCTAACGACATCGTTAGTTAACGATTCGTTAAAATTTACATCGAGTGATATGCAAATATGCTACAATTTTTTGCTGAAAAAATGTGAAAAGCTACTCTCATTTTTTCAGCAAAAAATATCAGAATATTGTATATTGAATCCATTAAAACAGTTAAAGTCCCATAACAAGCTCGTTAAGCTAACGATGCTTTGAACAACTGGGCCTTGATCAGAGAGTGCAAATGCACAGGCTGATCTGAATCTTAGTTGGGCACACATGTGCAAGGATACGTTTTCTGATATTATGGCGCATATAATGGAATACATAAATACCAAAAGCTCAGACCAGCTTGCACACATTCCTGCAGTCCAGTCAGGGCCTTTGCAACCAGGATTCATCCAAATTTCAACTGGGCTTACAGGGGAGCAAATTCTTTCTTTTTAGAGCAGACCCTATTTCAGAAGGGAGACAAAATAATTCTGAAAGAGCTAACTCCCCTGAAAGTGTATCCATTAACAATGGTTTATAAATACATCAATGAATATAATTTTAGTGGAATTACTTTCTTCTGCAACAAAACATTCATTACAGAACATCTTTAGATATACATGTATGTAGCACCATAAATATGTAAATACAAGGTGATAGTTCTGCAATAAAAATTGTACGGTAGATGTCCTAAAATTTCCTACACCAAAGTTGCAAATAAAAAGGCATCTGCAAACAGTGCAGACCCAGATCACACTGCTCCTGAAAAGGAAAAGTCTGATCAGGGTCTACACTGTTTACCTTTTCACTAGCTGCATAAAAAAAAAAATTAGGCGAACAGAAATGTGTCTAAAGGACATGGATGTCCCTGACTTGTAAACTTAAACGCAAATTGCTAACGCCATCACAGACGGGGACAGAGATGAACAGACAGACAGGGGTAACACTATATGTCCTTTCCACCATTCTTCGAATGGTGGGGGCATAAAAAAAGGTATGGAATTAGGTGTTCAAAATGTTAGGACATTTACCATACTGCAGTTATGCTAAATAGTCAGACATCTTACCTTCTTACTGTACCTGTCCATTTAACCCTTCTCTTGCTGAACACGATATGCCCTGTTTTAGCAAACAGTGTAGATCCAGATCAGTTGGCTTCTGAAGAAGCCAACTGATCTGGATCTGCACTGTTGGCCAAATTAGAAGTGGGCATGGCATCTTAATTCATTCAGCATGACAAGGGTTAACTACCAGTTAATGTATCTGAACATTAGTGGATAAAAACGTAAACAATGAAGACCCTAATCAGATGCCACATTCTTTGGCGTCTGTTCTGGGTCTAAACTACTTTCTCGCCCTTTCTGCCTGAATACTTACGGTGAATAAAGTGCCTTTGAAGAAGCAAAAACTGTCTATGTAGGAAATGTCAAATCGTATTTTTTTTTGGAAAAAAATTTGAAAAATATCACCAATTTGTCACCGACTGAATTAGCCCAGAGAGTGGTAAGGGTTAAGCTCACTACCGTGTTACATGCAGGTGATCAAGTTATACCCATCAAAGAATTGTTTTGTTGCATAATTCACAAAGTCTGACTAAATGCAAATATTTTTATCTACAGTATGCCTATATATGTTAACATGGATATAAACAGTAACAGACTAGTAATACACATATTGCTAACAGAATTAAACAGTTTTTGTATCTGAGAGCTGAATCTTACAAACATTTAGCCATTTTAGTCTGGAGACCCCCAAATGGTGATTGGCAAACAGTCCAGACTCAGATTAGATGCCGCATAATGCATCATCTGATCAGGGTCTCCTCTGTTTGCAAATAGGTAAGCCATTCCTTACTAGAAATATCTAAATCACATAGCCTGACATACCTAAAATTGAAATTGGACTCTTCCAATATATAGTGTGGGGAGATTCTATTCAGTCTAAAATGGTTAACGGCATGTTGCAATCACTCAGGAGTTAAGCAAAACAATGAAGACTATACGCTGGGTTTAGCAAGAAATGTTACCACATTTATCCTAAGAATTTGAAAAAGGGTCTGGGCAAACAGTGTAGACCCTGATCAGATGCCACAGTATACAGCATCTGATCAGGGTCTACACTGTTTGCCACTCATCCATCAGTTTTTAGACCCATGAATAAGTAGTAATAAGGGTTTTTTTTTTTCTTCAAATTTCAGGACAAATATGGTTAGGAGTTAAGGTGTCCACATTGTTTAGAGAAAATACAGTACGTGGAGACCACAGCAGATCATATAGATCCAGAAAAGGGTATGAGAAAAGTGGCATCTAATCAAGGTCTTTTGTTTGTGTTGAGGTTTTACGGCCCAGTCAACCCAATGGGGTCATGTCGAGCGCGGTCAGTTTACTTAACCACACGTTTACTGGGCAGGCTTAGTCCTCGAAGCGGTTAACCAGTATTGTGCACATTCTTTCGCCAGAAACTGACAACTGCCCTTCTTGAATCAGCGTAAGGGAGAGAATGACCGTAGAAAATATTTCATGATCAATCTCCACGAAAGAATGTTGCCGACCTTGGCGGGGGTCGAACCTGCGACCTCCTGGTCTCCAGTCGGACGCGCATCCAACTGCGCCACCGAGGCCGTAATCAAGGTCTAAACTGTCTGCTACTGGTCCAGTAGTTTATATACACATCAATAGGTACTAAAATTGACTTGCTGAAATTTAAATACTTGTATGATAAGGAATTAACCCTTGTCCTGCTGAACGCAGATATACTCTGCCTTTGCAAACAGTGTGGATCCAGATTAGTTGGCTTCTGATCTGGATCTACATGGTTTCATTCAGTATGTGAATTTATATCAACAATCTGGATTAAGTAATCTGATTGGCTGAAAATTAGAAGTGAGCCATGCTTCTTAATTTATTCAGCATGACAAGGGTTAAGATGTCTTAGAATTTAGGGAAAGTATGGCACTTGGACAGACAGGCCTGAACAAACAGTGTACACCAGATCAAAAATTGTAGAATGTGGTTTCTGTCCCGAGTTTACACTGTTTACCTCTCATCCAACTGTTTTTAGACATGAGCCAGCACACAACAAAACCTACAATAAGACCTTTGTGACCCGAGCAAACTCAGATCATCCTGTACATCCACCCAGTATGGCAAGGGTTCTCGTTTAGCCCCTTTGGATAATCCAGAAGCTGTAGAATGTGCATGTGATCAGCAAAGCTTCTGATCAGATTGCATAGATGTGCAGGCTGATCTGAGTCTTCGCTGGTCGCACTAGTCTTATTGTAGGTTTTGTCATGTACGGCTCATATCATATAGTAAAATGTAGTTTTTATAATTTTTGGTGAACTATGGTAAGGAGCTGAGGAGTTTATATATTAAGTGTAAATACACTATTTGGACAGGCAGGCCTAAGCATACAGAGCTGATCTAGATCAGATACTGCACAGTGCTGTGTCTGACCAGGAACTATACTGTTTGCAAGCAGTGATTATTAGACACATCAACAGGCTGTAAAATGAACTTATTAAAATCTTAAGACAAGTATGGTAAGGAGTTATGGTTTCAGAAAATTTAGGGTAAAATATGGTAGCTGCAGAAGGTAAGTGGTTCTCTTCAGCTTCCTCCACCATCTAAACTGGTCCACCATACATATGCAAAACGTGCTGGAAATGACATTATCATATTTACCCAGGGCCCAGTTGTTCAAAGCATCGTTAGCTTAAAAAGCTCGTTAGTGGTAAAAATGTTAACTGTTCTAGGAAGAATGATCAAAGTTTTAATGATACATTAACTAATGACATTGTTAGTTTTGAACAACTGGGCCCTGAAGATTAGGAGAATTGAACACCTTGCCATATCTATCCTAGGATTTCAATACTTCCAATTTACCATCTGTGGACCCAGATCAGATGCGGCATTCTGCACATTTTAGGGCAAGTATGATAAGGATTTAAAGTTTGCCAATATTTAACCCATTGTAGACTGAATAGACTCTCCCACACTATATATTGGAAGAGTACAATTTCAATTTTAGGTATGTCCGGCTATGAGATTTACATATTCCTAGAGAAAAATGGTTAAACTATTTGCAAACAGTGGTGACCCTGATCAGATGCCGCATTCTGCGGCATCTGATCTAGGTCTGCACTGTTTGCCAATTACCCTTTTCATGTCTCCCGACTACAATGGGTTAAGGTAAATACAGTACGCCCCTATATGGTGAGGGAAAAAAAAGATGGAAAAATAATGATATAAAGGAGATCTATGATCTGACTGATTAATATTACAGTTTAGGAGATCTTAGTTTACTCATCACTCATAAAGTAAACCCTTAGAATGCTGACAATATAAACTATAGCTTCTTTATACTTTCCAAGAAACTATTGCTTCACATTTCAATTAAATGGTCTCCTAAGGAGAGTTTGCATTTCCATGCAAACATAAGAGAAAAGAAAATACTATGAAAAAAAAACAAAAAAAAAGCCTAAACTAAGCTGGTTAAGACAACCAACATAAAAAGGGGTCTAGATGCACTTGGTAAATTTTCTGTTGCCTTTAAGAGGGACTTCTGTTTGCTTTTCTATGCATAAAACCCTTCAGAAAGGGGCTCGAACCTAAAGGAAAAGAACTTGTTCCCAAGAGAGATGGGTGGGTGCAAAGTACACCTTAACCTCTTTATAACATAACTGCTGGGATCCAAAGTGATAATTGTGTTAGCTAAACAACTGTGTTGTATCCAAACTAAAATGTCTAGATTATATTGAAAAATGACCATAAATAGTCATTTTTCTATATAAGCTATACATTTTTGTTTGATACAACAAAAATGTTTAGATTATATAGAAAAATGACCATAAATGGTCATTTTTCTACATAATATATACATTTTTGTTTGGTCATTTTTCTATATAATCTATACATTTTTGTTTGAATACAACACTTTTGGCATACAGGTTCAAACTGTCTTATATCCAAACCATCTTATAATGAATCATAAAGACATCCAGTATATTTCCTTTTATAACAGACATCTTTATAGATTTTTTTTGATTTGGGTTTTACGGCTCTTTCAAGAATATTTCACTTATATCGAGCCGATCATTCATCAAAGGTGGGCGAAAACCGGAGAACCTGGAGAAAAACCACCTGACCATCCGTAAGCAGAACTTGGCTTTCCCACATGTGACCCGAGTGAGGCTTGAACCACAGCGGTGAGAAACCTAATGCATTAAGAGTCAACTCTCTTATCCACTAGGCTACGGGGGCCCGCAGACATCTTTATAGAAGAGAAGCAAAAAAGAATTTGCCAGAGTTGCCTCTCCTGAATATGCATCTATTCCCCTGTTGCAGAATTCTGGAAGGATTTGTTTTGCTATTTACCATATTTACCCTAACTACTGGGACACCTTATCTATTTACCATACTTCTAAAATTTGAAATAGTTCATTCTATTACCTCTTGATGTGTCTAAAATAATGCTGTATGTAAAGCAAACAGTGTAGACCCTGATCAGATGCCACATTCAGTGGCATCTGATCTGGGTCTACACTGTTTGCAAAGGACTATCTGTCCCAATACTTAGGGTTATTACTGTACATATTCCTTTATATACATGCAACTTATTTCTCATACATTCTATTGCAGCTTTAAAAATACATATACATGTATACACACAAACAACATTTCTCAACCATAAACTCTCTACTCTGATCAGCAGATGACAAATTGATGATATTTTCCTTACTTTTCCCAGAAAATAGTCTTCGACATTTCATGCAAATTGGCTCCTTAGGAGACAATGTGCACGAAAAGTCAAAGCCTACTTTCTGGAAATAATAAGAAAAAAAAATTCAAAATGTCTGCTGAAATATTTAACCCTTCTCTTGCTGAACACGACATGCCCTGTCTTACCAAACAGTGTAGATCCAGATCAGTTCGCTTCTGAAGAAGCCAACTGATCTGGATCTACACTATTTGTCATTAAATATGTGAATTTCTATCAAAAAAACGGATCAAGTAAGCTGATTAGCTGGAAATTAGAAGTGGGCGTGGCATCTTAATTTATTCAGCATGACAAGGGTTAATCCAGTATGCTAAGCATTAAATATTGTCCAAATATATGAGTCAAATCATAGGAAAAGTATATCACATTGTCTTCCCCAGGAGAAAAGGATTCATTAATGTTTTAATATCCCATCAACGTCTGTTGGTCATTTTGAGATGATTATATCATTCGTCTGTCATTGCTGACAAATGACCAATCCTAATCAAATGCCTGAAGTGTTTTGAGATGATAACAGGGTGATGACATGATAGAGACACAGTGCACAAGAACCCTGTACAATTATGAGCAGAATTTGTACAAAGTGTGATTTGAACTCATGACCACTAGATCAGCAGGCAATATGCTAACAGTCAAGGCCATGATCAAACAACATGCATACACAGACTGACCTAGTTGATGATGGGTTGGTGTTTTATATCCCTTTCTACATATTGAGACAATCAAAAGGTGATAATAGAGGATGTGTATAATGAAGCACCATAGTCATAAGCTGAATTCTGCCTCCAGCAGGATTCAAAACAGGGACCTTATGATCCGAAGTCGGGAACGCTAACCACTCAGCCACCCAGATGCTTCTACAAGCCTAATGATACATTTTCCCATCACATGACTCATATCACAGATATTACTCAATCGCTTCACCTTTTACATTTATATACACTCAGTGTCCATAGATAAGCTCCCAAAATAAGTATACACCAAGTTGGTTGGTTTAGAGTTTAACGGCCCAGTTAACACTATTAAGGTCATGTCAAGCTGGTCAGTTTACCGAGATACTTTCCCGGGCAGACTTACTCCTCTAAGCAGTTAATGAATACTGACAACTGCCCTTCTTGAATCAGTGGAAGGAAGAGAATAACTGTAGAAAATATTTATTTTATCCACAAAAGAATGTTGTCAGACCCAGTGAGGATTGAACCCGCAACCTCCTGATTACCAGTCAGATGTACAACTGACTGAGCCACAGAGGCTGCACATACCTAGTATAACTGCATACAGTCGTCTCTCGTTATCTCGACCTTGCTTATCTCGAATAACCGCTTATCTCCAAGTGAAAATCTGGTCCCTGTTTTAACACAGAGATCTACCAACAGGCAACAAAATATTGTGGAAAAGAGAAGAAATTGCTCCTTAGGAGCAATTTCTCCTCTTTTCCACAATATTTTCAATACATCTCCAACTTAGGAGTCAAATTAAAGATTCATTCTGTTAAAGGTGGCTGTTGGATTAACTGTTTTCCTCAGTTCCGCAAATCTGATATGTCGAAATACAGATATCTCGAAGTGTTTCATAGAGTCCCATGGAATTCGAGATAACGAGAGTCAACTGTATATCTAAGACTGTCGGTAAAAACAACTTTTATTCAGGTTTCACATACAAATTTGCCCTGAGTATTCGGACATCTCAACTCCTTACCATACTTGTTCTAAAATTTGAACAAGTACAATTTACTACTCGCTGTTGTGTCTAAAAATTGCTGGATGAATGGCAAAAAGTGTAGACCCTGATGAGAAGCTGGGTTCTGCTGCATCTCATCTGGGTCTACACTGTTTACTCAGGTGTGTCTGTTCGAATACATACAGCAAATATTGTACAACTGCTGACCTGTCTAGACTTGTTTTAAGCCTTACAGTAGCAGATGACATTCTATTGGTTTTATTTTTCAGAGAAAACAAGACTTGGTACTTCATGTGAATTATCTGCTAGGCAAACATAATGGAAAACAAAGCATTTATGGGTTTACCTTCTTTTCCTTTGTCAATCTTATATTTAAACTGGTCATCTTTTATCAAGCATTATTTATGTAAATTATTAACATTTATTACATTTTCAGCAGTGTTTTACAGAGATTTCTCAGTGAATTATAATCAATAATTCACAGTGTGAATTATTTCATTTCGAACGTCATGACATCATAATTGCTAGGTGACGTTGCTGACGTTGTTTGTAACAACAATAACAATAGTTGACGTTTTGCAGAAAATTCGATAAAATCATGGAGATGACTGCAATTTTCATGTCCAGTTTGCGTTTTTGAGGGGAAGACCTGCAACGCAAATATAAAGTATGATTTTTTTGATAATCCAGTTCAACTTTCGTGACAGTGTTGTGTCTGCATTTCAAGCACAGGATGATTTTTGCATTGAAGTGAAAACAAGATGGCGACTGATTTTCAATCTAAACCACGCCTCCTGAAATTCATGCACTGACTGGAACTATTTTGGTAGGAAATCATCACGGCTGAATGTGACAATTTAAAGGTAAAACATGAATGAAAATGTAATAAACAGTTTATTTGTTTGTTTTGATCGATTACAGAGAAATAATTCACGTGTGTTCTAAGCCTTTCCTGTAAAAAACTTGATCGCTTCACTCATTCGTTTTTTTTATGCGCAAGCCTTAGAACACTAGTGAATTGTTTCTCCGTAATCGATCAAAACAAACAAATTAATTCTATGTAAATATGGAAATGCATGTGAGTTTGTGAATGTTTTTATGTGCATCTCTCATTTGGGAATTCATTCATGACCACTAACTGTATCTTTCACACACACTGGACCCACCATACAAATACAATAAATAAGATCCATTGTGGGAAAACCAGACAATTCTCATATGCAGTTAGTACAGACACAGACAAGTACCATATTTACCCTAAGTATTGGGACAGACAGGCCTAAGCAAACATTGTAGACCCAGATCAGATGCCACAGAATGTGGCATCTGATCAGGGTCTACACTGTTTGTCAGTCATCTGGTAGTTCTTATCCATATCAATAGCTAGTCCAATGGAGTTGTATAAAAGTTTAGGGCAAGTATGGTAAGGAGTCAAGGTGTCCCAATAATTAGGGTTATTACTGTTTGTGTCTTCATGCATCCTCATCACAGCTACATATTAGGCATTTTTTTTTTCTTTTCAACCAAAAAATACATATATATATACTTTTTCTTATTTCTCCACAAAACATATTGTGGGTAATCATTAGAAGTGCCCTAGCAATGAGTACCAACAACATGTTTTCATGATTGGTTGGTTTGGTGTTTAACGGCCCAGTCAACACTGTTAAGGTCATGTCAAGCCGGTCAGTTTATCTCACCACATTTTCCCAGTGCAGGCTTAGTCCTCTAAGGGGTTAACCAATACTTGTGCACATTCTTTTGTCAGAGACTGACAAATGCCCTTGTAGAATCAGCAGAAGGGAGAGAAATACTGCAGCAAATATTTCATGATCAATCTACAAGAAAGAATATTGCCAGACCCAGCTGTATCAGGCCTCCTGATCACCAGTCAGAATGTTTTCAGGAAGAAAGAAAAAAAAAAATGTCAGTACTTTTTGGTCGAAAAAAAAAACAAACAAAAAAAACAACAAACAAACAAACTTTATCTGGAGATATACATATAATAACATATATGAATATGCTGGTTTTTCCCAGAAAGGACCTCAAACAAGAAGATCAGCAGTAAGTGTTAGCTGGAGAATGGTCGTAAATGTCCTAATTGTATTTCTAATGCAATTCTCTGTTCCATAACTTCTTGTAGTTCTTGGTTTAATTCTGAATTCAATCTTTCTAAAGTTAAATTACGCTCTTTATGTGTCCGTACAGCCATCTGTAGCTCTTTCTTATCTCTATTGGCTTGTCTGAAATTACATAATAGAATATTTTATAGCAATTCAATGTACAGTCAACTCTGGTTACAATGGCACCATTTGTTCCTAAAGAAGTTGCCATTAAAATCAATTTACTGTTGTACAGAATCCTTAGTGAGCAGAATGATATGTAAGAAAGGACTTGTTTTATTCTTATTTCCTCACACACACAGAATTTACGTTTTGGATATTTGTTAGAATTGCCTCAATGAGGCAATTCTAACAAATATCCAAAACATGTTTCTTGAAGTATAAAACACAAGATTCTTGCAAAATTTCTGATTAACTGTCACTTCTTGAGCAATGGTTTCCAACCAATCAAATTATCATTACCGGGTATAATGAATTTTATCCTTGTATCAAGTGTAGGTATAAGGTATGAAGAGGGCTGACTGTAAATTTAACAGTGATTTATGGTAATTTCTAATAGATAAATTCAGTAATTCCAGGCATCAATGCCTTTACTATAGGCTAAAAGAGCTATTACAGAATATGTGACACACCAAGGGAAAATGTTTCATCTGGCATTATTATAACGCAGGCATTAAATAATACATCAACCAGCGCATTTACTTATCTTGAAATGAGCAGCTGATAAGCTGATTTTCTTTTTTTTGTTTTATGCAGTTAACTTTTCTTATCTCAAAGAATGATAAGTCAGTCAAACTAAATAAACAACAATTTTGCTTCAGCTTGCTGTTTGTTCCTTAACCATTTCAAATCATTTTGTTTCAACAACTGTTGTCTCAAACAAAAAATTCAGATCCATTAAAGTTTGAAATAATGAGAGCTGATTGTATTTTACTATATATTTTTTTAGGACTTATGACTTTATCCCAGGAATTCATTACATATAGACAGTTCATATGAACTGTCAAATCATATTTACTTAAAAAACAAGAAAAAAAAAAACACCCAAAAAACAAAACAAAACAAAAAAACAAGCAAAATACATGTAACTAAATTTGGCACCTAAAGGGTTAAACAAGACATGTTGCCAAACAGGAAAGCGCACCTGAATTTGCCCTACTTAATCGTGTGACAAATGGCACAAAACTCACAGATCTACTTATCACAAATTAGCAGGTGATAAAGTTGATATTTTTTTTTTATTTATTTACATGTATTTTATTTTTTGAGGAAATATGACTCATAAGAATTGACTAAATAAATATAGACAGTTCATCTGAATTGTAAAACCATATTTACTTAGAAAGAAAAGGAAAACACTAGAAATGTGTCACTATGACACAGATGCCTCTGCCCAAGGGCCATCCTCACCCAGAAACAAGCATTTTGCAAAAAACTAAGTTGAAAAAGGGCTGTAACTCCCATAATAATTGGCAGATTTTACCCTAAGTTGACCTATATTTTATAATTATATACCTGTTTATAAAGAATATAAATCCAATACACCAATCTTTTCAAGACATCAAACGGAAATCATTTTTCAAACATACAGACAAGACAATGAAGCTGAAAAAGGGCCATAACTCCCACCATAATTTGACGGATTTTACCCTAAATCGAACTTGACAAATATTTTATGATTATATATCTATGTATAAAATACAAATCTTATACATTAATCTTTTCAAAAGACACTGAACTGCAACCATCTTTCGTACATACAGACAGAAAAAATGGGATGTACGGACAGCAGTGATATGATATGCTCCCCCATTGAAAATGGCTCAGGCATGTAAAATATTCTGAAATGCTGTTTAGTAACATATGCATTTAAATTTGGCAATTTAAAGGTTAAACAAAACATACTGCCAGATAAAAAAGCTCACCTGAATTCATCCTTGCTTATCACAACCAATTACTGTCTGTGACCTTGATCTCAAAAGCATCCAATATCAGTCCAAGTATAAACTAAAGCTACTGAGTCATTCAGGAGATAGAGGATCTTACATGAGTGGTCATTTAATATGAAATTTATTAAACGAGTTTGGGTAATTTCTGTATTTTGCGAGCTTTAGCGAGCAAAATACCGAAATTACCCAACGAGTTTCATAAATTTCATATTAAATGACCACTCATGTAAGATTCTGTTTATCACATGGCCCTTCCGATGACAAAAAATGCACAAAATATATTTTAAAGATAACGGCTTTCCATAGCTAAGCGGAACAACCCACTACCAAGAATTCAATAGTACTAGGCAACAAAAATAGTTCGCATAAGTACCGAAAATAACTAGAAACAAGATAAATATGCCATTTGTTACTTCGTTAAACTGAAGGAATTAATGATGATTTTTTATTTGAGCTAATAAATATTTCATTTTAATAAATCAATTCAAAACTAAATATTCCTTTGAACAACGTCATTCAGCGAGTCAATACGTCACTGAGAATGAGTAGGGAAATCCCCCACAGTCAGCTGTCGTATTTAAAGGTCACTGACCTTGATCAATATAGTTTTATGCCGTGGTTGACACACTCAAGTGAACGACAGATTTCAAAACTATAAAACATTTAACTGTAGTTTGGATTTTAATTTGACACATTTATTGACTATCTGAGTCAAGTCATCCTCCAATGTTTTTTGGAGGAGGTGATTTTTTTTTTTTCATTGACGGTTTGACGATATCGATGTTGAGATCTCGAGTGCCTCCAAATATGTTGCGGGAAAACATCGAATTTTTACCACCATGAATATTTCTGGTAGTCGTGTTATTCACATTGTGATTGTTTTGTGTCTTCTCCCTCCATCGGTCTGACATTTATCGTTCATCTCAAAATCATCACAAAACTGAAGGTAGGATCTGTTTCAAAAGTAAAGGTTGTATCGGCGAACGCAGACACCATCTTGGTTGCTATCAATAAGCGGTGTAATACGAATATTAATTAGGGTAAATAGGCTAACCAATGGGAAGCCTTGCAGGTGTTATAACACGTGTGGTTATATGATTTTTATGACATGGGTTATTTCACTGAATAACGTGACGGTCATGTGATAAATCTAGCTCTTAAACAAAGATGTTTGTTCCCACAGTACAGTTCTGAAGTTGCATTGCCTAATTTGTGAGATAAGCTGTAAACAAGAGTTGATCAATGTCAACTCCACTATGATAATGTACACCAATGTATGTGTGCTGGAGGGATGGGTTAGGTTTGGTTGTACTTAAATGGCTCAGTCAACACTATTAAGGTTTTGTCAAAAAGCTCAGTTTACCTAACCACACTTTTCCTGAGCAGACTTAGTCCTCTAATCAATTAACCAGTACTTGTGCACATGCTCTCACCAGAAACTGAAAGCCGGTGGGAGAGAATGAGTGTAGAAAATAATATTTCCTAATCAATCTCCATGAAAGAATGATCACCAGTTGGACGCACATCTGACTGAGCCACTGAGGCAGGCCTGGAGGGCTGGGAAAAAGATGTATGTTTTTTGCGGGGAACAAATACAACTTGAGATTTTGCCACCATTTTTCTAAGAGAGACAACTCGACAGACAGGAATTTGCTTCCCCGTTAATCAAATTCTTTTAAAGTTGGGGCTACGCTTACAGAAAATACTTAAAGAAAAGAATTTACTCCCTCTGGGAGCAAATTCTCTCTTTTAAGGGTACACCCCAATGAGAAGCAAGGTGGACTAATAACAGTGTTTTCAGAGAAAACAGACGACTCCCTACCGAATTTTCAGTTTTTCTACTGCTGTGACCTTGACAATTATGTCAAGGTCACCAAAATCTAACCAGTTCTTTGTTATGTCCCAAGTATATAACCATGAAAATTTGGTAAGAATCCAACTACTGGTTCTCAAGACTTGTGCAGAGAAGAAAGGGGTCCATCGAATTACCCCAAACCAACCCAAACTACCCTAAACCACCCCAAACACCCAAACCACCATTTATATTTTAAAATATATACAATATAGTTCTATTTATACATATCGTATAATAATATTGTATATGTATATACATACAAAACAGACTTATCCTGCTTTATAGAGACACCCAGGAATATTTTTGAAAGAATTTTAATGTATTTTGAGTATCATATCTTCCTTGACAAACTCTGATCGAGCCATAGTTATTTGATTCTAATATACCTCAAAAATAATTTCAGTGAAGTTTCCAGTCCCTTAGACTTTCATCATCGAGGAGTAATAACATTAAAATGGTTAAAAGTGTATACAGAACCTTGTCAGGTGTCTCCAACTTGGCTGATAAAGAGAGAGTAACCTTACAAACATTGGCCTATGCAACCTCTTAATTGTGGCTCGCCGAGGTGTGACTGGACTTGCTCCCATAAAATATTAGTTTTTTTGTTTTTTTTTAATGAGGGTCTCATTTGAGAATGTCCTCCGCATCGATCAAGCATACTGCATTCATGCAATCTGAGCAAAGTATGGCGGACAGAGTTGCAAATCATAAATTTAGAAACAAACTAAATCAATATGTCAGCAAACAGACCTATATATGCACCAAAATGTGTCAATATATGTATTTTGCATGTATATACATATAAAATATATGTATAAATAGACCTATATTGTGTATTTTAATATATTAATGGTGGTTTATGGTAGTTTGGGGTGGTCTGGGGTAGTTTGGGGTGGTTTGGGGTAATTCGATGGACCGGAGAAGAAAGTGTCAGGCCAACGCCGTCATACCAACGCACCAAAAATAATATGTCCCGCTTCTCTTACGTGAGGGGACATAATAATTCCATAATCAATTCATTTATTAGTAATTTAGTCCATTTCAGAATTATTTCTCTTAGAAGTGTGTCCATACCTCTTAAAAGAGAAAACTCACCTTTGTACAGCTAAAGCATATTCCGCTTGTCTATCAGGATCATCATCAAAGGGATCTGGAATAAAATCCTCCAGGGGATTCTACAAGAACAAGAAATATAATTATTATTAACTCTTTGCATGCTGGGTAATTTTGCATGCTTTTTTGTCGTCTGCAGAATTTTTTTTTTTTTTAAATTAACTTTTTCAAAACAAATCTTTCAGGAATACCATCAGAGTGTCAATAAAACAGTTTGGATCCAGATCAGCCACGACATTTTGTTGGGCGTGATCTGGGTCCAAACTGTTTGCAAAGGTTATCAGCAGACAACAAAAGTCTCCACTAGCAGGGAAAGTTCATATGAATAAAACGTTAAACTATAATACCCTGCCATTATCTTGTCGTGGGCAGATAACTGTCAAACATTGACGAAATTTGCCCATTAGCAATTCCAAACTACATCCCCACGATATCAATGCACATACCAAGTTTGGTGAAAATTCATTGATGTTTACTCAAGTTATCATCTGGAAATGAAATACAGATGGACGGATGACTGACAGACAGATGAACACACGGACATCCAATGTGAAACAATAATACCCCACACTATCATGTAAAAAGTATAAAACCAACATAATACAGAAGTCACGAAGGAAGAACCTCTCATTTTGTCTAATAGCCCAAATTAATTGTGTATTTGGAAGATCATTCTGTTATTTTTGCACCAAAACTGATCTTATAGATATTTACTGGAAACAGCTTGGAGTACCTGGAGTCTGCCAATACCTACTTGTAGGAGCTGATTGGTTGGACTCTGGGTAGATGTAATAGCTGCTTTAGTATTTTATGTCTCCTCAGCAGTATTTCTTATTAAATTAAGGACTATGGAGGATAAAATGATATAGAGGTAATTTAGTAGTATCATGCATAGGCAACATGGAACTAATATCCCAAGTACCACAGTTATCCATGAAATAGTCTTCGAGATATTAGGCAATTCACTGGGACGGTGAAATATGGGTCACCATGACCTTCAACTCATCACAAAGAAGTTCATGTCTTACTGCTGTCTGATCTATGACTTACTGTTTGCATAACAGAAATGCATTAGAATACTTTCCAAAGGTGTCCTAAATTTTGATCCCTAGCCCCACCCTGGGGCAAGAACCTGGGGTCAGTATGGTCAGAATCTATGGAACCAAAGAAAACCCTCCCAAGCACCCATGTTCCAGTTATGACTTTTTTTTTGACAAGTGACTACCATAATATAAGCATCTGAAAAACTTGCATATAAAACTTTAATTCAGTGTGCCATAAACTGGAATAGGAACATAGATAACAGGGGTGACTACAATAGCTCTCCTTATACTTCATGTAGGTGAGCTGAACACTGAAATTATTCTTGAGATCTAGAAATAAAATATACATTGTATTACCTTTGACTCTATACTTGACTCTCCTCTTGCTATCTTTTTCACTTCCTCCTGAAATGAGCAGTGTTAAATTACAAGATCTACAGTAAAATTCAAGGATACATAAACCAGTATTGAAACCTACAACTAACTCCTCAATCCACTAGACCTGAAGTCATAATATCTGCTCCTGTCAACTCATTTTCTGTCAATCAAGTAGCAATTGGAAGACAAGATGATTTACCATAATTACATGTACTCTAAATACCCTGATACCAAATTGTTTATCATCCTTGTCCTATAACAAGTCATTTTTACTACTTGTTGATCTTTATAAAAATAAACAGCTGGACGAGTGGCAAACAGGACAGAAAATGATCAACCACCACATTTATAACTAATTTACTTCTCCTAATTCACCAGCAATAATTCTAGGCATAAATGCCATAACTATCGGCTCATAGAGCTATGGTTTGTTTTTGTGTGAGTTCTTTCTAATGAAACATTAACCCTTTTGGGTCATGTTTATCGCCCAAAGAAAAGGAGAAAGGAACAGAAGAGCCAGTAAATAAAAGGAAAGTAGAAGAAAGGAAAGGAAAGGAGAAATAAAGGATGAATATATCTGATCAGGATCTACACTGCTACTCATCCAGCACCTTTTAGATACATTAACCCTAGTCCTGCTGAACCTGGATATACCCTGCCTTTGCAAGTGGATACAGATGTTGGCTTCTGGAGCTGCACTGTCTGTCATTCAGTATGTGAATTTATATCAACAATCTAGATCTAGTAATCTGATTGGCTGAAAATTAGAAGTGGGCATGACATCTTAATTTATTCAGCATGGCAATGATTAACAATAAAACAAACTGGTTCAAAATTTTATGAAAAGTATGGTAAAGATCTAATGTGTCCAAATATTTAGGGTAAATAAGGTATTATGTGAAAAATTGTATCAATAAGATAATCACAGCTCTAGATAAGAAATTTTTTCAACAAAAAATATTGATATTTTTCCATTCTTTCCATGATGTTGCAGTACTCATTTCAAGTGCCTCAATGAGGCATTACTAATGAGTACCCATGATACGTTTTCATGAAGATATGAAAACAAATATTTACCTGGCTCCTCCTCTGATATGGACCTATGTACAATTTAAACTCTGGACCTGCTGAACCCGGATATGTCCTCCCTTTGCAAACAGTGTAGCTCCAAGCCAACTGATCAGGATCTGCACTGTTTGCCATTAAGTATGTGGATTTATATCAACAATCTGGATCAAGTAATCTGATTGGCTAAAAATTAGAAATGGGAGTGGCATCTTAATTTATTCAGCAGGACTAGGGTTGAGGAGATTCCAAAACCCACAGTTCTGCAGCGAAAAAAGTTATTCCAATGTGTAAAAGGATTTTAGCAGATCAGAGCCAGCATTGACATAGTGTGATAGGGCCTTCATTCCCACTTACAGAATCCAAGATAATAATTTGGTGTTTTTCATCTCTTTCAACATTATTTAGGTCATAATGAGACAGCAATGGGGTAATAATAAAAGCCTCTGCGCAATGAAGTGCCATACAGCCATGAGCTGAGTTCCACCTCCAGTGAGATTCAAACTTCAGACCTCGAGATCCAGAAGTCAGAAGAACTACAGTAAAACCTGTTTAAGAGAGCCACCTTTGAGACTGGCTTTAAATAGTGGTTGATGTGGAAAAAGTTGTCTGTCTTATAAAGGTACATGTCATGTAATTTTGCTAGCAAAATTACATGACATGTACCTTTATAAGACAACCACCTTTCCACATCAACCACTAAGGTCAATTTCAAAGGTGGCTGTCTTACACAGGTTTTACTGTAACAGACAGTGCAGATGCACTGACTGATTTGGACCTTTGCTATTTGTATATGACATGAGGCCCCTTTTCTCACATTTCATACCATTTGTTTTTCCTGCTTACTGTGACTCTGACATTACCTGTTTTCTATCTCTGTTTCTGTAACTAGCCGTGTCTATACCATTGACCGTGGTAGTAGCGCTAGAACCGGGAATTATGTGTAGCTCTTCCTGTGATTGGATTGGTTCAAACTGTTTCAGCTGGGCAAAACGGGCATCTTTCTTTCCAAAGTAGGATTGCTACAATATAAAACATATCCTTAGCTCAAGATAAACTGTTTTTTCACACACACAAAAAAACAACATATTGAAATTTTTTTTATTTCTCCATTAAAACGTATGTTGTTGGTACTCATTAGAAGTGCCTCATTGAGGCACTTCTAATGAGCACCCACAACATACGCTTTTGTGGAAAAATACGCAAACTATTCATCCAGATTCTCCTCTTATCATGAGTTATAACATCACAAAGAGACATCACACTGTCTGTTGTTCATTTCATAATATGGACCATGTCAAGTAAAAGAGTCTTTCATCTTATGTGAAATGAGCGGATTCAGATAATCCTGCACAACTGTACACTCTCCTTATGGTTTTCACCTCCTTCAAAACATTCTACCATGCACAAAGATTCTGCATAGCCCCAGATTAGCATCACGAAAACACGTCTATATAATACTGACCCCCTTAAACCCCACGTTTATATAGTAAAACTGGGGTTTACAGGGGTATACATTATTTTTCTTAGTTTTGCTCTAAAACATAGATTGTGGGTATTCATTAGAACTGCCTCGACGAGGCGGTTCTCAGTCGAGGCGGTTCTCATCGAAGAACTAGTACCACAATCTATGTTTTGCGCAGAAATATGAAAAATATCGGGTTTTAATCTTTAATTTTTTAGTTTTTGGAGGTGAAATCTTCTATATATTTGAATAGGCGTGTTTTCGTAATGAAGAGTATCAAGTAAACTGCCAATCACAATAATTGTTGTCTGCTTTGTCACCTTGAGATTTTAAAAGTAATTTTTGCAAACAGTGTGGACCAAGATCAGACTGCTCCTCTAGGAGCAGTCTGATGGAGCAGTCTAGGAGCACTCTGATCAGGGTCCACAATGTTTGCCTGTATGCCAAAGTAGGTTTGAAAAGTTTACAAGAATATTCAGCAGACAACATAAACTGACAACATTTTCAGATGTAGTTTTTCTTGGCATTTTAAGGGTTAAAATACTTTTCTTATTTCTCCATAAAACCATGTTGTGGGCATTCATTAGAAGTGCCTCAGTGAGGAGCTTCTAATGAGTATACAAAAGGTATGTTTTTTATGGAAATTAAATATAAGAAAAAATCAAAACTTTTTTTGCTGGAGAAAGCACCTAATCTGAAGCTTTGACTTTGATTGGACAGCTTGAAGGTAAAGGCTTATCTAAGGTAAAGGCTTATCTGAGCCTTCATGTCTGCAGATGCCTTATATTTTCAAATGGTGATACTGTCATCCCAATACCGACATTCAATACAATGACAAAATTCATTATAATAACAATTTGAATGTTACGAAACCTTCGCTCAGGAGGTGACAGTTAATGAGAAATTATGCAAGAATATTGCATTAGAACTTCAAGCAACATATGTTTTGGATATTTGTTAGAATCGCCTCAGTGATGTTCTATGAGGAAATATGAATAAAACAAGGTCTTTTTCCACATATCATTCGGTCCATTAAGGATTCTTTACAACAGCAAATTCATTTTAATGGCAACATCTTTGGGAACAAATGCTGTCGTTGTTATGAGGGTTCACTGTATTTTGTGATTTATGTGAAACTTGGCCACAATTGAAACTTTTCTCATTTATTTATTTTTATTTTTTTTAAATAATAACCTATGCTGAACTTACCATAAATATTCATATACCATAACTCCCTACCAACCTGTCCTAAAATTTAAACAAGTGTTATCCTTTGATGTGTCTAAAAACCCCTGGATAAATGGCAAACAGTGAAAACTTGGATCCGACACTACATTCTGTGGTGTCTGACCTGCACTGTTTGCTTAGGCCTGTTCATTTAAATACTCAGCCTAGAGTAAAAACAAATCAAGGCAATACTTACACTCATATCTTTATCTGTAATTCTTGGAGGTACAGCAGGGGGTGCTAAAACAGAAAATAAATTCATAGTATACCATGATAACCCTAAGTTTTAGGACAGATAGGCCTTTGCAAACAGTGTAGACCAAGAGCAGATGCCACAGAATGTGGCATCTGATCAGGTTCTACACTGTTTGCCATACATACAGCACAATTTCAGACACATCAAGATGCAGTAGAATAGAATTTTTCAATTTTTATGAAAATATAGTAAGTAGTTAATGTGTTCCAATACTTAGGGTTATTACAGTAGCTCGTTAAAAGGTGATAATTTTGATTATAAATTCTGTAGGTATATATATTATCATTTTTCCCATGATGAAGGAAAATGCATGTTTATTTTCTTTCCCTCCCATTAAATAAGAATAACTCCACACTAAAAAGAATGTTTTTAAGACAAAAAGTATGTAATGGAAGACTGAGTACTTTAGGGATAGTCAAGGGTCCACATCTTTGACAGGGTGCCAGCTAAGACTGATCAGACTATGTGGAAGAACATTCTGTGTGGATGGACAGTCTTCATCGGGTGCACGTCACAAGGTTCACTTTCTCGTTACGGCTCAGATTGGGTATTTAAACAGAACGGAAACACTTTCAAGGAAGACAACTCTATCAAATTATTTTTGTCTCCCTTCTGAAAAGGGGACCTATAAAAGGAAAGAATTTGCTTGGGGAGCAAATTCTTTCCTTTTAAAGGTCCCCTTTTCAGTTCTTCCCTTTTTTATAGTCCTTTTTTCAGAAGGGAATTAGTGGAGCATATTCTTTCCTTTTAGAGAAGACCCTTTTTCAGAAGGGTTGGTGTGCAAGAATGCAAACAGGAAGTTACAAAAGTTGTCTCCCTTGTAACAAATGGCGGAAAGTCTACCAAGTGTTTCAGGTCCCCTCAGGAAATTGCAGCTGTTATTATTACCTTTGTAATCTACCGAAAGACTCCTGTAATGTTGTGGCGGTCTGGGTGGTGGGGCCGGTGGCTCGGAACTTGCATCAACACTGAAACTCTGAGCAAGAAGATGAGGTTGACTAGCAGGTACTAATGGGGGTAGGATGTGACCAGGTAGTGCTCCAGGCACTGAAAATAAATGTAATAACACATTTACATAAGGTTTACATTGTCATCCTACCTATGTTAACAATCTGCAAATACTTACAGAAGACGGCAATAAGGAGACAACTTACAAATTATTGTCTTATTTCTCTACAAAGACATAAACAGAAGATTGTTAAGATGGAGTATTTGATTACAATTTAAGGATTATTTTCTCCTCAATAAAAGCATATGGGTACTTATTAGAAATGCCTCTAATAATAAGTACCCACAACATATGTTTTTATGGAGAAATAAGAAAAAAAGGGCCAGAATTATCACCAAATACTCCTCCTTAGCAAGTCTTCTGTAAACATTGTGAAATATCGCTAGAATCATTTCAATGATATGAGTGGTCATAACAGTTTTCTTTTAAATTTAGTTTGTTTTACTATTGTTCATTTTTTTGTTTAGGAAAATTAACCTTTCTCTTGCTGAACACGACATGCCCTGTCTTAGCAAACAGTGTAGATCCAGATCAGTTGGCTTCTGAAGAAGCCAACTGATCTGGATCTGCACTGTTTGTCATTAAATATGTGAATTTCTATCAAAAACACGGATCAAGTAATCTGATTGGCTGGAAATTAGAAGTAGGTGTGGCATCTTAATTTATTCAGCATGACAAGGGTTAAGAAAACGTCAAAATTTTCAACTCCCAGAACAATATCAACAGTCCTGAAAGTTAGTACTGGTTTCCCAATCATCCTCATAAAAATGAACAAAGCAAAACATGTCTTGCTCTGAGAACTAATAATTACATACATGTATGTATATTTCTCATTTCTTGATGAAAATTTGTTGCGGCGTCTCATTAAAACTGACATGCTGAGAAGATTCTAATTTGAAATCACATAAAAACTTTTTCTTGCAGATATATGTGAAATATATAAAATATATCAAGTTAGCCAAATCTCTGAAATGAAGTCATAATCCTTTAAGACATTCAAACAAACATGACTGCTTCATGCATTATTCTAACATGACATTAACGTTTTCCCATAACGCCTTATGGTAACGTCACCGTGACTAAACTACAATAATTCCTCAACATAGTGCGTGCAAAAGGGTGCATTTGATGACATGTAAAGGTATCACATGTAAACATTTACTTCTGTTGATGTCTGTTGCAAAACAAATCTTTGGAAAACATTGCAACGATGTCGATTTTCCTTTATGTATCATGTTAGAATGGAAATAATTTTTTTTTGCTGTGAATTATCATCTTGAATAACGCACGGTGTTGTCGAGCAGATGCTAATATTAATTCACTCCGGCTTTGCTGTCATGAATTAATACTTCACAATCTGCCTTCCAACACCATGCGTATGACGATAATTCACAGTAGAGAAAAATTACTTCTTAAATAATCATTAGGTGCACCCGGAAAAAGCCTGAGTTTGAGATGGATTTGAGTTGAAGTTTTACAGCCCACTCAACATTGTTTAAGTCATGTCAAGCCAGTTGGTACACATTTCTGACCTAGCTATGGAGCCTAGCTCCGGAGAAAGCCTTCCAACACAAACAGACTTTCCTTTTTCCAACACTTCTTTTGACACCCAAAGAATGTGAAGCATGAAACATCATGTTTGATATCTCATCTCTATTACATTTTCATGCAACATTATACATGTAGTTACTTAATTCCCTAAGAGGCTGATATTTCCAAGTATCCTGAATAATAATTTTATGTTTGTACAAACATAGAAATGCTACAAATACATTACATTGTACAAGTAATCAATAAAAAATTGCAAAATATTAGCTAAAATTTATAAAACTGATATTGGCATGCAAAATGTCCAAAGAAAACAAAATAAAGAAGACATGCAGTCGTGCTAGTAAGAACAGAAACTACCATCACGAAAACATGCCTATATAATTTTGACCCCCTTAAACCCCACATTTATATAGTAAAACTGGGGGTTTACAGGGGTATACATTATTTTTCTTATTTCTGCTCAAAACATAGATTGTGGGCACTCGTTAGAACCGCCTCGACGAGGCGGTTCTAACGAGTACCCACAATCTATGTTTTGTAGATTGTGGGCACTCGTAAGAACCGCCTCGACGAGGCGGTTCTAACGAGTACCCACAATCTATGTTTTGTCAGAAATATGAAAAATATCAGATTTTTTTTATCTCAAATTTTTATTTTCTGGTGGTAAAATTTTCTATATAATTGAATAGGCATGTTTTTGTAATGTAAGTCTGAAATGAGCTGTACTGTGAGACAAAGGATCTTTGGGACATAAAGAAAAAACCCTTAGAATAGACTTTCCTTTTAGGGTAGACCCCTTTTCTGAAGGGAGACAAAAAACATTTTGACAGTTACTTCCCCTGAAAATGTATCCATCCCCTATAAAGAAAGAAGTTTGTATCAAGTTTGGTGACTGTCAATTTAACAGATTGTCAAAGATTTTTAAAAACAAGAGGGCCATGATGGCCCTGTAACGCTCACCTGAGCAACATAGCACTTTGAGAGCCTGATCTAGAACTGATCAAGGCAAACATTCTGATCAAAGTTCAAAATGATTATAACAAAGTTTTCTGCTGATTTGGCCCGGTGACCTAGATTTTGATACCAAGTGACCCAGTTTCGAACTTGACCTAGAACTCATCAAGACAAACATTTTGTGCAAGATTCATGATGATTGCTTGAAAAATGTGACCGCTAGAGTGATAACAAGATTTTACGCTGATTTGGCCAGGTGACCTAGTTTTTGACCCCAGGTTTTCCAGTTTCGAACTTGACCTAGAAATCATCAAGACAAACATTTTGAGCAAGATTCATGATGATTGTTTCAAAAATGTGACCGCTTGAGTGTTAACAAGGTTTTCTGCTGATTTGGCCTGGTGACCTAGTTTTTGACCCCAAGTGACCCAGTTTCAAACATATCCTAGAACTCATCAAGACAAACATTTTGAGCAAGATTCATGATAATTGCTTCAAAATTGTGACTGCTAGAGTGTTAACAAGGTTTTCTGCTGGTTTGGCCTGGTGACCTAGTTTTTGATACCAGTTTCGAACCTGACCTAGAAATCATCAAGACAAACATTTTGAGCAAGATTCATGATTATTGCTTCAAAAATGTGACCGCTAGAGTGTTAACGAGGTTTTCTGCTGATTTGGCCCGGTGACCTAGTTTTTGATACCAAGTGACCCAGTTTCGAACTCGACATATAAATCATCAAGACAAACATTTTGAGCAAGATTCATGATGATTGCTTCAAAAATGTGACCACTAGAGTGTTAACAAGGTTTTCTGATCTGGCCAGGTGACCTAGTTTTTGACCCCAAGTGACCCAGTTTCGAACCTGACCTAGAAATCATCAAGACAAACATATTGAGCAAGATTCATGATGATTGCTTCAAAAATGTGACCGCTAGAGTGTTAACAAGGTTTTCTGCTGATCTGGCCAGGCGACCTAGTTTTTGACCCCAGCTGACCCAGTTTCGAACTTCACCTAGAAATCATCAAGACAAACATAATGAGCAAGATTCATGATGATTGCTTCAAAAATGTGACCGCTAGAGTGTTAACAAGGTTTTCTGCTGATCTGGCCAGGTGACCTAGTTTTTGACCCCAAGTGACCCAGTTTCGAACTCGACCTAGAAATCATCAAGACAAACATATTGAGCAAGATTCATGATGATTGCTTCAAAAATGTGACTGCTAGAGTGTTAACAAGATTTTCTGCTGATCTGGCCAGGTGACCTAGTTTTTGACCCCAGGTGACCCAGTTTCGAACTTGACCTAGAAATCATCAAGACAAATATATTGAGCAAGATTCATGATGATTGCTTCAAAAATGTGACTGCTAGAGTGTTAACAAGGTTTTCTGCTGATCTGGCCCGGTGACCTAGTTTTTGACCCCAGGTGACCCAGTTTCGAACTTGACCTAGATTTAATAGAGGCAAACATTTTGAGCAAGTTTCATCAAGATTGGGTCAAAAGTATGACCTGTAGAGTGTTAACAAGTTTTTCCTTTGATTTGACCTGGTGACCTAGTTTTTGACCCCAAGTAACCCAGTATCGAACTTGACCTAGATTTCATAGAGGCAAACATTCTGAGCAAGTTTCATCAAGATTGGGTCAAAACTGTGACCTCTAGAGTGTTAACAAACTAATTGTTGACGACGAACGACGGATGACGGACGATGACGGACGACGGACATAGGGTGATGACAATAGCTCATCCTGAGCTTTTGCTCAGGTGAGCTAAAAAAAAAAAAAAAAGATGGAGATAAATGTTAGGAATGATGCAACTCAGTACGGACAAAGAAACAGTCAATAGATAGTGAAATATAGGCCATGGTCTTACATTTTGTAGAAATTATGAATTCAGATATTGTTGAAAAATAATAATATGTGCCAAGTGTAATGCTCACAGATTAAAATATACACTTTGTGAAAACTAGGAGCTGTTGACAGATGGACAAACTGAAAATCTGGCACTCATATCACACTTGCTAGCAAGCATGACTATGTAGTCATAAAACTGACTCCTTTCTGTATAGTTCTCAAACCGGCCACATTCTCAGGAAACACCCCCTTCTTCAAGAATCTTGACCTTTAATGTACATGTATTTCATATTAAATAATCATTCAATCACCTAAACCCAAACACTTCAATTGTTTTTTTTTTTTTTGTTTTTTTTTTCAGGACATTGGTGCAATTACCTTATACCTTTAATTTATGTTTATCACATTTTAACCCTTGTCCTGCTGAATATATTAGGATGCCACGCCCACTTTCAATTTTCAGCCAATCAGATCACTTGATCCAGATTGTTGATATGTATTCACATATTTAACGGCAAACAGTGCAGATCCAGATCAGTTGGCTTCTTCAGAAGCCAACTGATCTGGATCTACACTGTTTGCAAAGGCAGGGTATATCCGGGTTCAGCAGGACAAGGGTTAAGTCTAAAAAGTGTATACCTGATGGGTTTTTCACAGAAGGCCTAGGCCTACTTTGCAGCGAAGCTTTTGTGATTTCAATATGATTTTGCTCAGGCTGTCCCATAGTATTAGATCGTTGTTTCGTGAGTTGGGGATGAGAAGGTTCAGAATCATGCAAGTCTGTCCCAACCCCAGCTGGCATTGGTTCTGTAACACAACAGTAACAAAAGCATGCAAAACTCTGACAACATCAACAGGTAACATAAAAACATAAAGGGAAAACTATCTATCATAGTCATACTCTGCTGAACAATTGTACTTTCAAATAATCATACCCCATATTTTAGTGTAAATACCAAAATTACCCTAAATGGGTCTTGCCAAGCAGTCAGAGCACCCTGAACATTCACACAGTCTCATAGGATCTTTTGCTATATATTGACATTATATTTTACATAGCTCTAGTTAAGGTGCTTTTTTCACTCCAAAAGTAGTGATATTTTTCTTATTTCTCCATGAAAACATATATTGTGGGTACTAATGAGTACCCACAATGTATGTTTTCAAAACATATATTGTGGGTACTCATTAGAAGCGCCTCGCTGAGGCGCTTCTAATGAGTACCCACAATGTATGTTTTCGTTGAGAAAAAAGAAAAATTTATACCTGATACCCCCTCTTATCTAGGCCTATGTTAAATTTTTATTATTATATTCAGTGCATGGTTTTCACTGTTCACTTATATCAGGAAATATGTTTTGCTTGGTACAGCCCAAATATTCTGATATCTTAACCCTTAAAGCGCCAATTACAACTGCAGCAGATGACATTTTTTTATTTTATTTTTTTTTTGAGAAAACAAGTTTTGACATTTCATGTGAATTGTCTGCTTGGCAGACAATTCATATGAAATGTCAAGACTTGTTTTCTCTGTAAAAAAATAAAAAAACTAATTTGAATGTTGTCTGCTGCAAATTTTGCTTGGCACTTTAAAGGTTACCCTTGGACTGTTGTTATCCATAAATCTGAACAAGTCTATCTGACTACTTGCTGATGCGTTTAAAACTCCTGGCAGAATGGTAAGCAGTACAGACCTTGATAGGAAAGAGGTAATTTGCAATTGGCCTGGATCTATATGGTTTGCTCAGGTACTCATATTTGTCCAAATATTTACGGTAAATACAGTAGGAAAAAATTACATGTATTTAAAAATTAGCTGGCAGTGGTGGCCCTTTTAACCCTTGTCCTGCTGAATAAATTAAGATGCCACGCCCTTTTCAAATTTTCAGCCAATCCAATTACTTGATCCAGATTGTTCATATAAATTCACATACCAAATGGCAAACAGTGCAGATCCAGATCAGTTGGCTTCTTAGAAGCCAACTGATCTGGATCTACACTGTTTGCAAAGGCTAGATATATCTGGGCTCAGCAGGACAAGGGTTAACAGGATTAGTTATATCAGTCTGTAGTAAATTGGTATGCATTTATCATATATCACTCTGGGGTAAAATCATATGCATCTATCATGTTTTTTTAACTGATGCACAAAATGTATTTACACTACATTTCAAAGGAAAATAAAATGACCACATTAGTAGGTTCTGAATTTGAGCTGTATTATTTCTGTATGTATATCGAGGAAGTAGTATGCTCCACTAATCAAACAGAAAGACTTGAACAAGCTAATTTAACCAATTGCATTTGCTCTAAATATTTGGACAGATATGCCTGAGGAAATAGTACCAACACAGATCAAACTGTTTCCAAAGGTCTACTGATCAGGATCCTCACTGTTTGGCTTTCAGCCAGCACTTTTTAAACACATCACCAGGTACACAGTCATAGACATGGTGAAATTTTAGGCTAATAGCATACCTACCATCGCTTAGAGGACTAAGCCTGTCCAGTAAACGTGTGGTTAGGTAAACTGACCGCGCTCGACATGACCCCATTGGATTGACTGGGCCGTAAAACCTCAACACAAACCTACTATAGGTCAAGATAAGGCACTTTGTTAACCAAAAAGTAATGTACCGTAATCCACCTAATTACCACACATGCTCCTATAAGCGCACAGTCAAGCAATTTAGTAGTCTTTAGATTACAGCCAGTGTACTTTTATCTACTTCTTTATAAAAACATATGTTGTTGGTACTCATTTGAATTGCCTCAACAAGTCGAGGCAACTCAAATGAATACCAACAACATATGCTTTTATGAAGACAATCAGAAAAATATTACGTAAGTATCATCAAATACGCCCCTCATGAAGTTCTCTGTGATCTTTCTTTAAGTGTACCAGTATTAGCAGGCTATTTTACTACAAGTTTTTCTAGTAATTTTGAAAAACTTAAGCACACAGTGCAGTAATTAGAGCAAATATGGTATTTTCTTATTTCTCCAAGAAAACATATGTTGTGGGCATTCATCAGCAACACCTAACCACATCATATGTTTTAGTAAAGAAGTAAACATATTTTCCTTATACTCCTGCTGAGGCTCTTCTAATGAATACCCAGGAGGCGGAGAAATAAAAATATTTATTCTTATCTAGAGCCATGCCTACTAAGAATTTTTAAGTTACAATCAATTCTAACACCTAGTGTGGCTATTCAGCAGAGTATGATAAAATACTACTCAGTTCTAGTAAATTAAGTGTAATACAGGTTCATACAAGAGTATGATTAACCCTTGTCCTTCTGAATAAATTAAGAAGCCACACCCACTTATAATTTTCAGCCAAATAGATTACTTGATCCAGTTTGTTGATATAAATTCACATAATTAATGGCAAACAGTGCAGCTCCAGATCAGCTGGTTTCTTCAGAAGCCAACTGATCTGGGTCTACACTGTTTGCAAAGGCAGGACATATCCAGGTTCGTCAGAACTAGGGTTTATAACACACATAATCTACCATTTACCTAAAGTTTTCAGAGAGACTGGCTTGAGCAAACAGTGTAGACCCAGATTACGAGGGATGTTCGAAATGAATTGCTTATTTCTATCTAGAGACTTCAAATTTCAAGTTAGCCCAAAAGTACTCATTTCATGCCCTTGAAGTACACCCCGTGGCTAGAAATGCAAAGTTTCAGCCGATGTAGCCACTTCTTGCAGGCGTCACGGTACGCTGATTTGGGCACAGTAATAAGGTACTGATGAATGGCAGATCCAAGTGCCTGTCGGGACTGGTATTTACGCCCAGCAAGGAATGCTTTCAATTTCGGAAACAAAAAGAAATCACATGGGGCAAGGTCTGGGGAATACGGGGGGTGAGGCAAAACAGTTACTTTTTCTTTCTTCAAAAAAGCCGTAACTATTGCGGAGGTATGAGCTGGGGCATTGTCATGTAGAAGACGGACATGTTTAAAACCAGTGGCAGGGCGTCGTTTCTGATAATACTTTTTCAGTTTCTTCAGTACTACGTCTTTGTAGTACTTTCCGGTGATGCTTTTGCCCTTTTTTACTGGCACTTTTATTGCGACTCCTTCACCAGAGAAGATTGCATACAAAACCTTCTTTGTACTCAAAGAACGTTTGGCAATTATTGGGCGTTTGCTGTGTTTGCTGTGTTTAGTGGTCCAGATCTTATTGCTAACCTTTCTGACGGGCTCAAAATAATGGACCCAGGTTTTATCACCTGTGACGACATTGGCAAACTGCTTTTTGTCATATTTTGGAACATCTGAAGCAGCTTTTTGGCCACTTTAACCCGTTGCCTCTTTTGCTCGTCAGTCAACAGATGTGGCACCCATCTAGCAGAAATCTTTCTGACTTTCAAATGCTTCTTCAAAATAAGGGGAACCGTTGATAGTGATATGCCTACCTTTCTTGCAATATCACCAACTGTAAATCTGGCATCTCCTTCAATGATTTCCTTTATTTTGGAAACAATTTCTTTACGAGATGCAGATTTTGGCCTACCTGATTTCGGTGCATTTTTGATGGACTCTACACCAGACTCAAATTTCTTTTTTCACCGCCGAACCGTGTCATAAGACACACAAGAAGGCCCAAAAGCAATAGAAATTTCAGTCATCAGCTTCTTCAAAGAACAACCAAGTTTTGAGCGAGCTTTGATGTAAGCCCGTATTTCATCTCTTGTCGACGCTTCTATCAACCATTTTTACTGCAGTGGTCAATGACTGCATGTATTCAAATGGCAAATTTTATGTCTTACACTTAGTCTAACATGTACATTTATACACCATTGTATAGATACTGAATAGCCCTTTACAGGTATGTATTGGTTTTTATCGTGCCCCACGTGAATATCGAGCTAGAGGACAATAAGCAATTCATTTCGAACATCCCTCGTATATGCCTAAGATCTTGACCAGAAAGTGTATTACATGTATATGCTTGTCCATAACTCCTGTAAAATTTTTGGAATTTGTTCAAAGGTAATAAGGTAATCTACTCATCATCCCTAATCAGCACACCAAATTTCAAGGTTCTCTCTCAAATACTTTTTAAGATATCTTGCTGACAATATAGGCATGATGAACAAACAAATAAAGCAATATGCCGCTCCACTTCTTCGAAGCTGAGGGCAAAATGAGAAAAGTTGATTAGTCTTCACTGTCATGACGACAAAAAATATATTTTGCATTTGCAAACTGGTCTAACCACACTGTACATGCTCTGTCCAGATAGGTCATGTACACAGACAGAACTGGCCATGTGTCAAAGACAGGTGGTCAAATATAGTTCAAATGGGATAAGGCTATTTTTTTTTTGATGCACATCACAGCTTCCAATAGATTTAACCCTTGTCCTGCTGAATAAATTAAGATGCCACACCCACTTCTAATTTTCAGCCAATCAGATAACTAAATCCAGAATGTTGCTATAAATTTTCATACTTAATGGCAAACAGTGTAGATCCAGATCAGCTAGCTTCTGATCTGGATCTACACTATTTGCAAAAGCAGGGTATATCCAGGTTCAGCAGGACAAGGGTTACGGTTAACCTTTCGCCTGCTGAATTTGTATACTGCAGACATTTTAAATATATTCTCCTATCATCTTAACATTTCAAGCTCTGTTTTTTGGGAACTATAAGAAAGCAGATGATTTTAATGAAATCTAAAGCCTTCAGGAAGAAATATAAGGTTTCAAGTAATTATAAGAACTAGAGCTGGTGTTTGTAAAACACTATGCCCCCAACTGCCTGACTCTAACACTGTTTGACTCCAACACTGCTTAGCCATGACGGTAACAACAGTACAAATATATGATTTCAATGTTATTTTATCAAAGGGAAATAACTCTAAAATAGGAGATGATTGGGATAAGAAAAAAATACAGATCACCTAGTTTTTCATGAGGAATCAAAACATGAAATTTCAAAACATTAGCATACATGGTTCTAAACTTATGCTATACACAATAAAGCAACGACATTAAATGGTCAGAAATTGCGAAGGGCCATAGCTCCAACATTTCATTTAATTGGTTCAAAATTTATTCAGGTGATCTCCTCTTCAATCCCAATCAGTATACCAAATATCATGGCTCTGGCTTAAATACTTTTTGAGATATCTTGCTGAAAAAGTCAAAATGCCTAGAACTACAAAGGGCCATAACTACATCAATTTTTCATGGAATTCCCTAAAAAACAAACCAGGTAATCTCCACAGCATCCCCAATCAGCATATAATATTTCAAGACCCTAGCTTAAGTGCTTTTCGAGAAATCTTGCTGACAAGGTCAAAATAAGCAGAACTGCAAAGGGCCGTAACTTTATCAATATTTTCATGGAATTCTCTCAAAATATAATCGGGTAATTTACACATCATTCCCACTCACTATATCGAATTTCAAGAACCCAGCTTAAATACTTTTCAAGATATCTTGCTCACAAGATTTAATTCTGATTTTTTTCAAAGGGGAATAACTTTAAATAAACATGCTAGACAAGAAACAAAATAGGGGTCAGCTATTTTTTCATTGGGAACCCAAATATAAAATTTCAAAACCCTAGTGTGCAGGGTCCTTAAGATATGGCATGCACAAAAAAAGCTTAATGAAAGGACAAACAGTCGGATGGACAAATGAAGGCAAAATAATATGCCCCATCAATTTCATTCGAAACTGGGGGCATAATCAGGTCATATACTCATCGCTACCAATCTATTCATCAAGTTTCAAGGCTCCAGCTTCAATAGTTTTTGAGATATTTTGTTCACAAGGGAAACATGCCCAAATTTACAAAGGGCCATTACTTACGAAATATTTTTCAGAATTTACAAAAAAATTAATCAGGTCATCTACTCATCATTACCAATCAATTCACCAAGTTTCAAGTCTCTAGCTCTAACGGTTTTTGAGATATTTTGCTGACAAGATAAAAATGCCCAAAATAACAAAGGGCCATAACTCAATAAGTATTTTTCATAATTTATTCGTAAGTTAATCAGGTCATCTACTCATCACTACAAATCCATTTACTAAGTTTCAAGGCTCTAGCTCTAACAGTTTTTGAGATATTTTGCTGACTAGATAAAAATGCCTAAAATTACAAAGGGGCATAACTCAAGAAGTATATTTCAAAATTTCTTCAAAAGTTAATCAGGTTGTCTACTCATCACTACCAGTCTATTCATCAAGTTTCAAGGCTCTAGCTTCAATAGTTTTTGAGATATTTTGCTGACAAGTTAAAAATGCCCTAAATTACAAAGGGCCATAACTCATGAAGTGTTTTTCAGAATTTCTTCAAAAGTTAATCAGGTCATCTACACATCACTACAAATCCATTTACTAAGTTTCAAGGCTCAAGCTCTAACAGTTTTTGAGATATTTTGCTGACAAGGTAAAAATGCCCAAAGTTACAAAGGGCCATAACTCAAGAAGCATTTTTCAAAATTTCTTCAACAGTTAATCAGGTTGTCTACTCATCACTACCAGTCTATTCATTAAGTTTCAAGGCTCTAGCTCCAACGGTTTTTCAGATATTTTGCTGACAAGGTAAAAATGCCCAAAATTACAAAGGGCCATAACTCATGAAGTATTTTTCAGAATTTCTTCAAAAGTTAATCAGGTCATCTACTCATCACTACAAATCCATTTACTAAGTTTCAGGGCTCTAGCTCTAACAGTTTTTGAGACATTTTGCTGACAAGGTAAAATTGCCCAAAATTACAAAGGGCCATAACTCAAGAAGTATTTTTCAAAATTTCTTCAAAAGTTAATCAGGTTGTCTACTCATCACTACCAGTCTATTCATCAAGTTTCAAGTCTCTAGCTTTAATAGTTTTTGAGATATTTTGCTGACAAGATTGCATCCATATTTTTTCAAAGGGCCATAACTCAGAAAAGGGGCATAATCCTGTCAAGAAAAAAAATATGTCAGCTATTTTTTCATGAGGAATCCATATATGAAATTTCAAAACAGTAGCATTCACGGTTTTAAAGTTATGCTATGCATCAAAAAGCATGACGAACGGACGGACGGACGGATGGACGGATGGACGGAAGGACGGACAGACGGACGGACGGACGGATGGATGGACGGACGGACGAACAACCCAGAAGCAATATGCCCCTCCAACTTCTTTGAAGTTGGGGGCATAAAAATATCAATCAAGTGTCAGCTACTTATTTCACAAAGCAAGGGCTAAAGTTAAAACTGTACAACAAGTATAAGATCTGGTAATATTTTTTCTCATCTACCACTGCCTGATGAACAGACATTCTTTGTTTTCACAATGATGGTAAATTCTATTCCATGGGGTAAGCTATGTGTGAATTTATTTGCACATGACTATATTACATTGCAAAAGAAAGTAATGAATCTGGTCTTTTCTGTGTTGGAAGGTGAGAAAATAATAATTGGTATCTACTGGGGAGAAAGAACTTCCAACCCTGAAGTCCACCATTCCAGAGGGAACTCGGCAAAAGCCTCCTTTCCCACTTGAACAGTGGACTTACTGGTCCGGACCTCCATATCTCCACTAGGAATCTTTAATCTGCAGCACCATGAATTAAAATATTAACATACTAAATTACTTTTGTTTTCCAAAAAGGTTTTACAGATTTCATTCAAAACACCTGTGGATATGACTTTATTGAAATGTCAGACTCTTTTTTCTGGGAAAAGTCACAAATATCACAAATTTGCATGCTAATTTAGCCTACACTATTAAAAGAATACTGAGGCAAGAAAATAGTGTAAGTTTGTACATGCAATAAAATTCTCAAAAACCATAAAACTGCAAAAGGTAAAATCTCTGTTTTATTTAAAGCTCCCACCCCCCTCCCCTACCACTACCACAAAGCACTACATTATGCCCTGTCACTGGTATGTATTCAAACTAGAAATGTCAGCAAGCAATGGTAACAGGATGCAATCTGCAATTTATACACCACAACCTCTTTATAACACTATTACCAGGATCCAAAGCAAAAACATGATAGCTAAGCAGCCACGTTGTAGCCAAACAAAAATGTACAGATTATATAGAAAAATGACCATACATGGTCATTTTTCTATATAATCTTTACATTTTTGTTTGGATACATGTGTTGTATACAAACAAAAAAATGGTCATTTATCTATATAATCTATACATTTTTGTTAACCGTTGTCCTGCTGAACCAGGATACATCTGCCTTTGCAAACAGTGTAGATCCAGATCAGTTGGCTTCTTCAGAAGCCAACTGATCTGGATCTGCACTGTTTGCCATTAAGTATGTGAATTTATAGCATCAATCTGGATCAAGTAATCTGATTGGCTGAAAATTAGAAGTGGGTGTAGCATCTTATTTTTTTCAGCAGGACAAGGGTTAAGATACATTTTTGGGACCGGTTTTTAAACTGTCATATCTGAAACCCTCTCATCTTATGAACAGGTTCCAGTGTACATTTCATGCAAGTCAGTGAATGAATAACATTGCTTTTGGATGAAAGGAACTCTAGTTATAAGTATTTCAAAGAAACAAATTCTTAACATTTACCAGGTGCCATAATGTCATAAAGCCGTCAGACAAATTTTATTTGAATTTATTGAAGTGAAAGACATGCAAGTTATGGCATGGATGACAATTTTTTTTAAACATTTATCTGGGGCCAGAACAATTTGCATAATTATCGCTATTGACCCATTAAAAATCCCACAAGACTTCTTCCTGATACAAATTCACACATAATGTTTCAATGAAGTCCACAAAACACAACTGAATTTATAACACACAGAATAATACAGACATACATGTGTATGACAGACAGATAGACAAACTGACATACAGATAGACATACAGATAACTGTTCTAAAATTTATATACACATACTGACTTGGCTAATTCTATGCGCTAGTAATAGCTAAATAAACAAAGTTTAACCACATAAATCTTTTTATATGGCTAATGGAATAAATCACATTCAAAATAATACACTAAAGCCACACTAACCCTCCCTCTCTAAGTGCAAGATTAACAAAACTTTTCCATCATGCTAGATTTAAGGAGTATCCATACAGGTATTTTTTCTTGTTTCTCTACAAAAACATTCTTTGTGGGTACTAACAAAAAGACACACCACATGTTTTCATGAAGGAGTCGGAAAATTATCACAATTTCAGGCTGTAAACAGCGCCTTATCTAAAGCTAAACTTATCTTCTGAATTCCTCTGACCTTGATTCTTATTTAACATCTCTTGACTGAAGCCATAACAACAGAAATGCAGCCAGAAGCAAAATTTGAACACAAGGATAAAACCAGAGTCAAAAACCAAATTAAAATATAGATTGATAGACAGCAAAGGCCCCAAAGCTGATTACATAGGTTCAAATACCCATTTTCTTATAGAAAGTTTAAAACAGCATTATCATATGTGTCAAGCAAATCAAAGGCTGACTACCAACAGTGTTTTCAGAGAAAACAGATGTCCCCTGCCAGCACCCCCACCACCACTCCCCCCACAACCCCCCCCCCCCCCCCACCCAATGAATTTTCAGTTTTTCTACTGCTGTGACCCTGAAAATTAGGTCAAGGTCACAAAAAGCTTATCAGTTCTTTGTTATGTCCCAATTATATATCCATGAAAACTTGGTAAGAGTCCAACCACATATGATATTATGCAGACAAGAAAGTGAGATGCCAACACCAATACCAAAGCAAATGGGATCCACACCAAAATCAATATGTCCTCCTTTTCGTAGGTGAGGGGACATAATCAGAGATGTTAAGGAGTATTTGATAATAATTCTTTAATTATTTTCTTATTTCTCCATAAAACCCTACCTTGTGGGTAGTCATCAGAAGTGCACTGGTGAGATGCTTTTAATGAGTATCCAAAAGGTAAGATTTTATGAAGAAATGGAGAAAATTATCCCAGAATTATCATCAAATACTCCCTTAATTCCTCTACTACTTTAATTATCCTAAAAGAAACACTGAATAAGTTCAGAGCTCCAGACAATACTTCTCAACTCACAGATTCTACTGTGCATCCACAATATATCTTTTCATGCCGAAATCAGAAGAAAAAAACAAACGTCTTCATTGGATAATTGTCTTATCTGTAGCTATGATACTGGTGAATAACAAAGATCCAGAACAACCTCAGCTGATGCACAAGCTGATCTGAGATTTTACTCTTCATTCTGATACTGATCAATTACATTTGCTGCAAGATAGCTCACTTTCTACAGTTGACTCTCATTATCACAACCCCGCTTATCTCGAAGTGAAAATCTGGTCCCTGTTTTAACATGGAAATCTAACATCAGGTAATAAAATATTGTGGAAAAGAGGAGAAATTGCTCCTAAGGAGCAATTTCTCCTCTTTTTCACAATATTTTCAATATATCTCTAATTTCAGGAGTCAGATTACATATTATTAATTGAATGTGGTTGTTTGATTTAGTTTTTCCTTTATTCTGCAGATCTGATATGTCGAGCTATGGATATGATAGCTCGAAGTATTTCAGACAGTGTCTTGGACTTTGAGACAATGAGAGTTGACTGTAAAGCACAAATACATGCACACACTATTTTACTGACAGGCTGCAATACCATAGCTCTAGGTAAGTGGGTTTTCCAGGTAAATATTTTCTTATTTCGCCATGAAACATGTTGTGGGTACTCATCAGAAGTACCGCAAAGATATTTTCCTTACTACTCAATGAACACATGTTGTGGGTACCCATTAAAAGTGCCTCATTGAGGCACTTTTAATGGGTACCCACAACATGTTTTCATGGAGAAATAAGAAAAATATCAACATTCGGTTGTTGAAAAGAGAGCCTCATCTAGAGCTATAAATAGCTCTAGATGAGAGCTATAAATATTCACAAGACTTGTTAAGGAGGAGTACTTGATAATAATTCTGGGATAGTTTTCTCCAGTTCTCTATAAAAACACATGTTGAGATTCTTCTAATGAGTACCCACTACATATATTTTTACGGAGAAATAAGAAAAAATATCCCAGAATTATCACCAAATATTCCTCCTCAATAGGACCTCTGATATGTATAAAATATTTCACCACCAGACTATAGAAAGCAAGAGAAGTAAAAGCTCCACAATTACCCAAAATGTTCAGACACTTTTTGAACTCTTTACTCTACTTCTTTAAAATTGGAACATCTAGTTCTGATTATTGGCAGATATCCATAAAATATTATTGGAATTGCAAACTGACCGGTGTTGGTGTGTACTGTTTGCTCAAGGCAAATTGGTCTGGATATTTGGGGTTATTACAGTACCACATATAAAGGACCCTATTATCCATATCTTTTTCTTCAATAGTTTGAATAGAAAGGAAAGCAATGATCAGGAATTGATACAATTAGCTACATTACAAAAACACGCCTATTCAAATACACTGAAAATTTTACCACCAAAAAAAATGGCAATTTTTCAGATAAAAAATTCTTATATTTTTCATATTTCTGCTCAAAACATAGATTGTGGGTACTCGTTAGAACCGCCTCATCGAGGCAGTTCTAACGAGTACCCACAGTCTATGTTTTGAGCAGAAATAACAAAAATAATGTATACCCCTGTTAACCCCAGTTTTACTATATAAAAGTGGGGTTTAAGGTGGGTCAAATTTATATAGGTATGTTTTCATGATGACACTCTCTGTCCAAGACACTAAAGGGAAAGAAGGACCACAATCAAAACACTACATGCAGAAAGCCAAAAGGACAGTATCTTTCCCCAAAAAATTGGCCAAACAGCTATCCAAAAATAAAAAAAAAATCACCAGGACATACATGCAAAAATATACAATGACAGAAATAGTAAACCACAGCAGAAGCACCGCCTTGGAACAGTCAGTAAAACCTTACTGGGGGGCTTAAATTGATTTTATGTGGCCACAACCCTCACCCTTAGTTCTACCGTGGTATATACAAGACATTTGTTCAGTCCGTGTGCATGGTTTCTGAGACAATGCTTCAGGTTAAACACCTTATCACTATTTCTTAGACAATGTTTCTGCACAAACCTTTTTTGTTTTCTATCTCCAAGGAAGTGTTAATTCAAATGACATTCCTGCCCTCCTTCACCTACCCACCCCCATCCCCACCTACCCCTACACACATCACCACCACCACCATCAAAGATTTTAGTGAAAAATGTAGAATCAGTTTCTATATAACTACAGGTAATAAGATCCTTTCTATGGTAACTGACAAATGTATTGCTAAAAGCAGAGCAGTTATAATCTTACTAGCTAAGCAAACTATGAAAATTTAAATCAGTGCATATCTGCATGGTTTAACCACAACATATTCACACAACTCCAGATGGCACTTTTTCAAAAAAAAGAGTACTGATATTTTTCTTATATGTCCATGAAAACGTATGTTGTGTGTACCTATTAGCAGCCCCTCACTAAGTCACTTCTAATGAATACCTGCAACTTATGCTTTGTGGAGAATTTCATTGACACAATAATTAGATAATATAGACTGTAAACAATGACTGGAACCAGTCAAAATGCATGGATGTGCCGGATCTGAGTTTCAATGGCATCTGAATATTCAATAAGGTAACTTACAACAAAATATGGCAGACTTATACATCTCATATATACATAGCTCAAGATAACAGGGGATATCCACATAACATTTTTCTTATTGTTCCATGAAACATATGCTGTAGGTACTCATTAGAAGTGCACTGGTGAGGCAATTCCAATGAGAACCCACAAGATACATTTTCCTGGGCCTAGTTGTCCAGAGCAACATTAGCTTAACGAGCTTGTTAGTGGTCAAAATGTTAACTGTTCTAGTAAGTACAGTATCTAATTCACAGATATTTTTGCTGAAAAAATGTGAGTAGCTTATGCAAATGCAAAAGCTACTCACATTTTTTCAGAAAAAATATTAGTGTATATGCCATATTTAATGATCAAAGTTTTAAAGATACGTTAACTAACAACATCATTAGTTTTGAACAACTGGGCCCTGCAAAAGTAAGAAAAATATCAATAGGTTTAGTTTTCAACAGTGCCTTGTCTAGAACAATGAGATAGTCAGAATGTAGCTAGCAGTAAACTGAGAGTGAGTTCTTTGAGAATGAGACATGATACAAAAAGCTCTAAAAATAAGTACATAAAACTTATCCACACCTCCGTCATCTGTATAAATATAACCATAAAAACATGCATGAAATGTAACAATCAGGCATTATCATGCTGTCTTGATGCAGATAAAATGCAAACTTTAAACTGAACTGAAAATAAATAATAAACTGTAGCAAGTAAATTTCCACAATGAAATTTTTCTCAAAACATCCGGGAAAAGGGATGCATGCTTGATTATCTAGATTTGTACATTCAACTTGTTTTTTTTTTTTTTCCCTCAAATTATTCTGATGTTACAATCTTCTAGTTGTAGCTTTCTTGATGCAGATATTTAAAGTTTTCCATTGGTTACTGGATGCACAGTAACACCAGACATTATAGGGTTATTGCACTGATGCTGGTGAATATTGTCCTGAGTCAAATATCTTGCAAGGGGCCTTTGATATCCCAATGATGGGCAATATTCACCAATATTAATACTGGTGAATACTGTTCCAAGTTGGCACGATCATTTTTATTTTATAGCTATAAATATTTTGCATCATTTTCAGTTGTTTTTTGTCTCAAAATAGACATTTTATTTTGCCTAAAACTCAGATGCATGACTCATTTTAGTGTGAGGTCATTCCCCTTTGAAGTCATAAAAAGCAACGTCTTGTAATGTTTAACATTCCAGGCATCCAAGTAAGCTTGCAATATCAAGTAATCGTGCCCATATCAAGTGATATCAGCAGGCTTGCTCCTCTGATTTTAACACACATTTTTAATCAGTACTCATAGCTATATAATAATAATACAGTATAGTCAAATTAAGAAATTAAATTTGGGGAATAAGTACTGTTTAAAGCCTTAAAGAATTTCATATATTTATTTCTTCCAAACAACATATATACAGGTGATCAGTATCCAATATTTTTTTTTTTATTTTAACATCCCACTAATATACTGTCCAATTAACAATCTTGCAGTCATTTCAGGATAATAAAACTGTGATAAGATTACAAGAAGCACTGGTGCAGCCTAAACATATGGTCAGAAAATAATAAAATGTTGTTTTTTTTTCCATTTTACTATGAATATTCTGTAAGCTGTAAAAACCCTGACTTCTATTATGTATACCGTAATATCCCTATGCATTGGGACAGACAGGCCTGAGCAAACAGTGTAGACCCAGATCTGATGCTGCAGAATGTGGCATCTGATCAGGGTCTAAACTGTTTGCTCCTCATCCAGCAGTTTTTATACACATCAATCTGTAATAACATGGACTAATTCAAATTTTAGGACAAGTATGGTAAAAAATTAAGGTGTACCAATATTAAGGAAAAATACGGTATATACCACATTGTTGCTCTTGTTGCTTGCAGATTTGAGCCTAGCCTTAGCTCCAGATTATAACAACAAAAGATGTGTATTGTTTTTTTTTTTGCTTCTGTACAAAATATATATTGTGGTTACTCATTAGAAGCATCGGTGATGAGTATCAACATTTTGGAAATGCAGAAATAAGAAAACTATTTCCCTGCTAACCCCTCTTATCTGGAGGTATGCAAGTTAGCCAAGGAAAAAGGCATTTAGTCACAATGGCATTAATACTTAGCATGCTGGGTAAAATTTTCAACAGACAACATTTTGAAACAGTTTACTTATTTTTCTCAGGAAACAGGATTTGATATTTCATGCAAATTGTCTCCAATGATGGAGACAATTTGCATGAAATGTTAGATCCTGTTTTCTGGGAAAAATATCATTAACATTGTCTGCTGAATTTGCCCAGAGAGTGGTAAAGGTTAAACTGAATCCACATTGTGTGAGACAGTTGCATTTCATGCCATAAACTTTCTAAAGCCAGATCTCACATGGCCAGACTATATATACTACTCAAAATTTGCTAAGCATCAGAGTTCAAAAGCTGGTGCTTTCAATGGGACAAAATTTAGATAGCAACAGAAAGCTCATTTGTTGTAGAGTTCAGGAAAGTATTCTTGACTGATTCTATGTTGATTCTAATGTCTATATATATATATATATATAGCCCATGGATTGAGTCAGAAAGCACCAAAGCGTCTAAGTTTTGACACTTCATTCATTGTAAATTTCAGAAAAATCGCTCAGGGTAGGGGGCAGATAACATTCAAGGTACAAAAGCTTGATCTCAACGTGAAGTTTTGTGCTACCTTTATCAAAAGCAGCAAGTCCATTAATATAGTTTGAGAAAATGACAGTTCCCAAACTAAATATCTAAGGAAGCAAACTTGACCTTGCTGTAAAAAGGGAAGATGCCATCCTAGGATCATCACTTGGGCAAATGTGTCTTTGAGCATATGCAAACAGTGAAGGCCCAGATCAGACTGTGCATCCACACAGTCTGATCAGGACCTTCACTGTCTGCTTATAGAATCTTTGGGTACTGTAGAACATAACAAAGTATAGTAAAGTTCCTGATCAGACTGTATATCTCTGCTGGCTGATCTGGATCGTTATTGTTTGCATTTACTCCCAAGACATCATTTCTCATGTCACAAATTTGACAAACTTGTTACATTACCATCCCAAATGCTCAATACCAACATTCAGCCTCAAAGCATTGCTGATTTCGGAGAGAATCCTTAAATTGTTTCTACCATATATGATCATGGCAGCCAGCTTGGTCAATAGACTAAGACCACTTGTATGTACATTCAATCCCCCTTCATTGTATGACAGAAAAAGTTTGGTGAAAATCAGCTCAGCTGTTTCAGAGGAGAAGCTGCTCAAAGGTGTTGATGGATGGACGGATGGCATGTGATAATTGCTCATCCCGAGTCTTCAGCTCAGGTGAGCTAAAAATATTTGAGAATGCTGTCTGCAATAATTTAACCCTTGTCCTGCTGAAGCTGGGTATACCCTGCCTTTGCAAACAGTGCAGATCCATATCAGTTGGCTTCTCAAGAAGCCAACTGATATGGATCTACACTGTTTGACATTAAGCATGTGAATTTGTATCAACAACCTGGAACATAACTGACTGGCTGAAAATTAAAAGTGGGCATGGCATCTTAAGTCACTCAGCATGGCAAGAGTTAAATGGTGCTTTAAAGACTAGCATAGCTACAGAAAGAAAGATTTCCTTATCCCTTAACATAAATCAAAAATTCCCACTCACCAACAGCAGGCACACAAGAAACAGTATTAGTAAAAAGCTGGGCAAGCATCACCAACACCCAGATTAGTAACAAACCTGAAAACGCCCTACCCCTTTCTGGCCGACCATCCGGTACATCCTCCGTCATGTCTGGAGACAATCTCATAGGTTTTGGATGGACTATGTGGGCCTCCTGCAACGAGAATTTCCAAATAATCTTTTTGGCTATTTAATAGATTGAAACACACACGAACCTCTTTTACATCATGGTTAATAAAAGCACAGTTCCAGTTTATAATAGATTCGGCAAAATGTTGCTTTGCCTCTAACAACTTTCAACAAAAACTTTAACATAAATTTCTCCAAGTCTGTGACTTCACCTCAAGATCACCCATGTGTGTCTGGATGGTACAACATAGAACTTCAAACCAGTATATAACATCAGGGCGTGTGAACTACTTCCAGCCAGAGGTTCAGGAGATATAGCCTTTTAAAAACTTTAACCTGTACATTCATATAGATGAGCTTAAAATACAGACGAGCCAGCACACAACAAAACCTACAATAAGACTTGTGCGACCAGCGAAAACTCAGATCAGCTTGTGCATCTGGTCAGGCTGATCAAAGTCTTCACTGATCCCATAATGCCTTCTACAGCCTCCAGGTTATCCAGAGGGATAAATGAGAACTCTTGCCATACTTGGTTGATGTACAGGCTGATCTGAGTCTTTGCTGGTTACACAGGCGTTATTGTTGGTTTTGTCCTGTGCTGGCTCATATGTATATTGCTATTTGGATAAAACATTGTTGTTTAGCTAATAGAGCTTACAGCTTTTGTTCTGGACTCCAACAATACTATTATACAGAGGTTGTGGTGTAACCACATCAGATTTTTTACTCCGACCCCAATTTGTTTTGCTTTTTTTTTTTTTTTTTTTTTTTTTTTTTTTGTTTTTTTTTTTGTTTTTTTTTTTTCATTCAAAATATTACAATATGTTCCACAAACTCGAGAATTGATGAACTCTCACATTTACTGAAGCTTAAGTGTACAGAACTGAATACTGAGCAACTGCACTGCACAAGCACTGAATTTTTGGCATGTATCCATTCCTCAGTACGTTCCCAGTAAAAACATGATCTGGAGTTTCATTACCCGTTTTAGTCTGAAGACCCCAAAAAGGGTAATTGGCAAACAATGCAGAATCCAGTATCTGATCAGAGTCCCCACTGTTTGCAAATACTTAAGCCATTTTTCTCTAAAAATATCTAAACGACATAGCCTGACATACTTAAAACTGAAATTAGACTCTTCCAATATATAGTGTGTGGGCTTTATTCAGTCTAAAAAAGGTTAAACCTAATAAAACCTAATAAGAGAACTAGATTTTGTTTGTATTGAGGTTTTACGGCCCAGTCAACCCAATGGGGTCATGTCAAGCGCAGTCGTTTACCTAACCACACGTTTACTGGGCAGGCTAAGTCCTCTAAGCGGTTAACCAGTATTGTGCACATTCTTTCGCCAGAAACTGACAACTGCCCTTCTTGAATCAGCAGAAGGGAAAGAATGACGGTAGAAAATATTTCATGATTGATCTCCATGAAAGAATGTTGCCGACCTCGGCTAGGGTTGAACCTGCGACCTCCTGGTCTCCAGTCGGACGGCGCACCCAACCGAGCCACTGAGGCCAAGAGAACTAGATACACATGCTTCTCCTGAAAGTGCATCCATTATCCTTAACCCTTAAACTGCCAATCACAACAACTGTCGTCTGCTTTGTCATCTGCTTGTGATTTTTAAAGTCATTTTCGCAAACAGTGTGGACCCATATCAGGAGCAGTCTGATCAGGGTCCACACTATTTGCATGTATGCAAAAATAGGTTTGAAAAGCTTGCAAGAATATTCAGCAGACGACATAAGCAGACGAAATTTTCAGATGCAGGTTTTCTTGGCATTTTAAGGGTTAAAATCAACTTAGGAGACAATTTGCATGAAATTTCAAATCCTATTTGCAGGAAAAATAAGCTTATAATGTCAAGTTATTATAGTAAATGTCCTAAAATTTCAAACTCTTTATTCCACACTTTTTGGTCTAAAGTTTGCTTTTTATCAATTGTTTCTTCAAATATTTGATAGAATGGCAAATAATCAGGAGCAGTCTGATCTGGGTCTACACTGTTTGCATATGCCATTTTGTCAGACACTTTAGTGTAAGAAATACCATATCTGCTGCATTCAGTAAAGTGCTAATGGTAAAAATAATAACATTAAACTATAATACCCTGCCATTATCTTTTCGCAGGCAGATAACTCTGTCAAACATTGACAAAATTTGCCCATAAGCAATTCCAAACCAGAACCCCTTCATATCAATGCATGTACCAGGTTTGGTTTAAATCCCTTGACATTTACTCCAAGTTATCGGCCGGAAAGCGAAAATATGGGCATGCCTCAAGCAGATAACTCCGTCAAAATTTGACAAAATTTGCCCATTAGCAATCCCAAACCAGACCTCCACAATATCAATGCACATACCAAGTTTGTTGAAAATCCATTCATGTTTAATCAAATTATCATCCGAAAATGAAAAACAGATGGAGGGATGGACCGGGGATGGACAGACGGATGAACGGACTGATGGATGGACGGAGGGACACACGGACATCCAACGTGAAACCATAATACCCCTCCTATCGTGTGGCGGGGTATAAAAATGGCAATACATTCTTCTGTAAACTTACTGGGTCATTTGACTGAGGCCTCTGGAAATCAAAGTTTGCTGGTGTGATACTTGGTGAGGAAAGTTCACTACTGGATACTTGTGGTGACTCGGGCTTCAGAAACTTCTCTAACTGGGCAGTCTGTGCAGTCGGGGACAAGGCAGGACTCTGACGTTTCAATGTACTTCCTTGGGGCAGGTCTGCAGCAAATGGTTCCTCTGTTATAAAGTAAATACAGAATTAGCTAACATCATGCTTTTTAATACTGAAAATCATATAAAGAAGCCACAGATTAACCCTTAAAGCGCCAGTCACAACTGCAGCAGGCAACAATTTTTTATTTTATTTTTTATTTTTCAGAGAAAACCAGTCTTGACATTTCATGTGAATCATCTGCCAAGCTGACAATTCAAATGAAATGTCAAGACTTGTTTTCTCTGAAAAATAAAAAAAAAATTTCGAATGTCATCTGCTACAAATTTTGCTTGGCACTTTAAGGGTTAAGAATATGTGGAATGATGATGGAGATGATTTAGTGTTTTATCTCTCTTTCAACAAGATGATGAAATGATGATAAAAGAAGCCTCCATTCAATGAAATGCCATACTGGCATAAGCTCCAGTGGGATTCCATCTTGTAGGACCTTGTTGATCCAAAGACTGGTATGCCAATGCTTCATATGTGGAATGAGCTATATCACAATAAAGGAAGCTTAATCCTTTCAACCCTGCAGATCAAAACAGTAGGATTTACATATGATCTACATTGTTTGCCATTTAGTTTTTTTGTTGTTTTTTTTTTTAAATAAATATTTTTGATTGACACCTTTTTTTTGACCATGTTTGCAAATAATGGACTAGTCCAAAGTCAAAGATGAAGGGTTTAATGCCTATGCCAATACTGAAGATCTATTCCATCCTGCACATAAGTACAAGCATCCTTGAAAACCCAGGGGGGGCAGGCACTCCCAAGACTAGGCTTAGACTCTTAAGTACTTAGGCAAAATTTTGTGTCATTTTGAGTTTGTGTCTCTGGTTAGAATATCATATGTTTGCTTTGTCATTAGCACATTGCTTACATAAACAAACTGCTGACTACTTAATTGTTTTTTTTTTTTGTTGTTTTTTTTTTTTGTTTTATTTTTGTGCTTATTGATCATATCTTTTGGAATTAAAAAAGCATTTCTCTTTATTACAAGGTGCTCCTTGTAACTGAACACTGATTTTGTAGGACTCCATTCTATTCGAATGAGCAAGTATGAACATTAAGTTAACCCATTTCAGTCTGGAACCCCCCAAAAAGGGTAACTGGCAAACAGTGCCAACCCAGATCAGATCTGATCAGGGTCTCCAGTATTTGCAAATATTGTCATTTTTCTCTAGGAATATCTAAATCACATAGCCTAACATACCTAAATTTGAAACTGGACTCTTTCAATATATAGTATGGGGAGTTTATTCGGTCTAAAATAGGTCCGCAAAAAGAAGTCCTGTACAAAGGCAAAAATATCCATATCAGTAATTTCCCTTGGAAGTGTATCCAGTCCCTTTAAATCATTTACATTGAGTGGGCTTTTCCACCACAGCTCTTTAGATCAATCTGTTTCCAACAGCAGAGTGTCTGGTTAGTTTTTATTATTGCTGTGTTTAACAGAATTTCCTGGATTTAATGCACAGTGTAGACCCTGATCAGATGCTGCATTCTGCAGCATATGATCTGGGTCTGAATTGATTACCAATTACCCTTTTTGGGGTCTCCAGACTATAATGGGTTAAACTTACAAGAATTCCGCGGAAGGCGTCATCGCACCTGCTGGCGCAAAAGTCACAGGAGCCTCAATCAGAATGTGGTTATTAAATAAGTTTATTTCATTCTTAGCAGTGCTTACTTGGAAAACTGGGTTGAAAAAAATGTAGACAAAGTGCCTAGTGGGGCACATATATTCCAGGCCAGTCCCATTCCCTCTAATGGCTATATCTTCAGCACTGACTTTTCGTATCATACAGCCCAATGATAATGGAACGTTGACGTAAAATGTGTAAAAGTCACTGGAGCATGAAATATAGGTCAAGGTCACGGGTCAAGGTACCTGCTAATTCAGTACATAAAGGAGAAGCACAATGCAAGGTATGGTGGTTGTAGGCCTTATAGTTGAGGAGTTATCAAACATCAACATAAAATGTGTCAAATATAGGTCAAGGTCACTGGGTCATGGTACCTGCCAAGCCAGGGCAATGAGGTGAAGCACTATGCAAGGTTTAGTGGTTGTAGGTCTTATATTTGAGGAGATACCGAACATCAATATAAAATGTGTCAAAGTCAATGGAGTGCACAATATAGGTCAAGGTCACCAGGTCAAGGTACCTGTCGAGTCAGTACATCGAGAAGAAGTGCTATATAAGGTTTGGTGGTTGAAGGCCTTACAGTTGAGGACATATGGAAGGGTGACCTAAAAGGTGTAAAAGTCAATGGAGCGTGAAATATAGGTCAAGGTCACCCAATCAAGGTACCTGCAGTCCGTACATTGAGGAGAAGCACTATGCAAGGTTTGATGGTTGTAGGCCTTATAGTTGAGGAGATATTGAACGTTGACGTAAAATGTGTAAAAGGCACTGGAGCTCAAAATATAGGTCAAGGTCACCGGGTCAAGATACCTGCCAAGTCAGAACATATAGGAGAAGCACTATGCAAGGTTTGGTGGCTAGAGGTCTTACACTTGAGGAGATCTGGAACGTTGATGTAAATTATGTCAAAGTCACTGCAGCCAAAATATAGGTCAAGGTCACCAGGTCTAGGTATCTACTAAGTCAGTACATTGAGGAGAAGCACTTTGCAAGGTTTGATGGTTGTAGGCCTTATAGTTGAGGAGATATCGAACGTCGACGCAAAATATGTCAAAGTCATAGTTGAGGAGATATCGAACGTCGACGCAAAATATGTCAAAGTCACTGGAGCGCAAAATATAGGTCAAGGTCACCGGGTCAAGGTACCTGCCATGTCTGTACATCTAGAAGAAGCACTATGCAAGGTTTGGTAGTTGTATGCCTTATAGTTGAGAAGATCTGGAATGTCAACGTAAATTGTGTCAAAGTCAATGGAGTGCAAAATATAGGTCAAGGTCACTGGGTCAACATATCTGCCAAGTCAGGAGGTCAGGGAGATGTGTCATGCAAGGAATGATGGTTGTTGTAGAATTGTAGTTGATTAGAATACTAACTTTGACGTAACTGTCGAACTTCGACATAACAGAACTGTTAACAGACAGACGGACGGATGAACGGACAGACGAATGGAAAAGCGGGCACCTATGTCGCAAAGTCAGGAGGTCAGGGAGATATTTCATACAAGGTTTGATGGTTGTTTAGTCTTGTAGTTGATTAGAATACTAACTTTGACATAAATGTCGAACTTCGACATAACAGAACTGTTAAGAGACGGACAGACGAACAGACAGACGAATGGAAAAGTGGGCACCTGTGTCGCAAAGTCGGGAGGTCAGGGAGATGTTTCATGCAAGGTTTGATGGTTGTTTAGTCTTGTAGTTGATTTAAATACTAACTTTGGCATAAATGTTGAACTTCTACATAAATGTTGACAGACAGACTGATGAATGGACAGACATACGGAAAAGCGGACGCCTATGTTGCAAAGTCAGGAGGTCAGGGAGATGTTTCATGCAAGGTTTGATGGTTGTTTAGTCTTGTAGTTGATTAGAATACTAACTTTTGCATAAATGTCGAACGTCGACATAAATGTTGACAGACGGACGGACGGACGCCTATATCGCACCCTGCTACAAGTAGGTGCGATAATAATACAGTGACACTGTGCAGCCCTGAAAATATCTTCTATCTAGAATACATGTTCTTCTCTCTGAGTCAGACTATTCTTCAGTGCAATAATGTTTGGGGTTTTATTAATGTTGTCCTGACGATCGAATATACAGAGATTATAATATGACAATTTTCCTATCATACCCCATACCAAAGGCCCTCGGGCTGATATGGGTTGAGGATTGATATGGGGTATGATATGAAAATTGCCATCTCACAATCTATTTATCATACATTTTTCTTTCTGACAAGTTTGCCTATTTGATATTGTATGCTCCAAATGTGGTAATATGGGTTTATTGCTCAGGCAAAAAAGCCGAATCACCCACCTGACCTGGTGATACAGGTTTATTGTCCGGGCAAAAAAGCCGTACCACCCACATGACCCATTATCACACCTTTTGTGCTCCACAAGAGTGATATGTGCTTGAAAGCCATGTTAGTATCACATATGCAAAATGAACATATTTTCTAGTAAATATATGATAAAATTGATTATCAGTCACCTTTGCCTTTTAAGACTGATGATTATAAAGAATTTTCACAGTCGACTGATTGGAAAATTCTATTTTTAGGATCATTTTTTTCCCCACTTTTTATTTAACTATGCAACTTGCAAAAAATGAAATACTATTTGGGTCATTTCAGATATGTCTGAATAGCTCCAGATAAGGCACTTTTTTCAACCAATTAAGTACTGATATTTTTCCAATTTATGCATGAAAACATATTTTTGGGGTACTCATTAGAGACATCTCGCTATGGCACTTCTAATGAGTACCCACAATACGTTTCCATGGAGAAATATGAAATATAGTATATGGTATACAGATACCCCTCTTATCTGAAAGCTATGAATAAGTACCTGGAAGAAGGCTAAAATAAGAACGAATATATTTTCTGCAATTCGACTATCTGTTGTAGATCAGTCGGTTTTACAAAACTGATCAACTATGAAACTCTCGGCCCAGCTGTTCAAAGCATTGTTAGCTTAACGAGCCCATTAGTGGTCAAAATGTTAACTGTTCTAGTAAGTACAATATCTAATTCACATGTATTTTTGCTGAAAAAAATGTGAGTAGCTTTTGCAAATGCAAAAGCTACTCACATTTTTTCAGCAAAAATATTGGCATATATGTCATATTTAACGATCAAAGTTTTAACGATACGTTAACTAACGACATCGTTAGTTTTGAACAACTGGGCCCCGGTTGATTCCCAACACTAGTTTTATTCACGTCATGCCTCACTACATACCATTCGTAAAAGCATCATATGGCATCAATGCAAATGGTAATCTGTCCGGTATTTCAATCTCATTCCTCCTTAACACGACTAGATGCATGGCTATACAGAACTCCTCCAGGTTTAAAGCACCATCTTGGTTCAAGTCTGACAACTGCCTGTCAAAACAGAAATAGACTGCATCATTAGAAATTGGACGATGACGATTTGGTGTTTTACATCCCTTTCAACATTATTTAAGTCATATTGAGACAACGGAAGGATGATAAAGAAAGGCTGTGTGCAATGAAGGGCCATAAACTCATGAGTTGAATTCCACCCTTCAGTGGGATTAAGAAAACCAGGACCTTGTGATCCAAAGTCCAGGGCCCAGTTGTTCAAAGCGTCGTTAGCTTAACGAGCTTGTTAAAGGTCATTTCGTTAACTGTTTTAGCAGATTCAATATACAATATTCTGATATTTTTTGCTGAAAAAATGTGAGTAGCTTTTGCACTGCAAAAGCTACTCACATTTTTTCAGCAAAAAATTTCACCATATTTGCGTATCACTCGATGTAAATTTTAACGAATTGTTAACTAACGATGTCGTTAGCTTTGAACAAATGGGCTCAGAGTGCTAACCACTCTGCCACCTGTATGCTTCATTAGAAAGTGGAATATGTCACATGAAACAGCAAACCAAGATCAGACTGCACATCCATGGAGCCTGACAGCAAGAAAGACATTCGCAGGCAACATGGGTGACGTGCTCGCCTTTTTTCTGCTGACGTCGCTCTGTTCATACAGGAAAACAATGCTGACGTCCCCTTGTTTTTTCAGTGTGTATTGCCTATCCTAACAGATTAATTCACCAAAAATTTAGACGCAAGTGTCATGATCTTTCATCCCTTGAGGCTAGGATTATCGGTTGACAGGTTCACTCATTAGTCCAGTAAAATCACATTGTTTATTTGCAGACAATCTGACCTTGATTTTGACAGGTGTACAATCCACGCCTTCTCATTCAAACGTGACTGTGCCTGATCTCTTTTTTTTTTTTTTTCATTTCAAAATTTTCAGATGCCGAGTTGTCATCAACATGATGTCCTTTTCTTCTGAAAGAACACTGCAGTGACAAGTAAAATGGTACCTTATCACTTATGCGAGATATCAGTCTGCCGTGCATTCTGGGCATTAAAATAGTCATTTCTGTTGGCCAAAAGCAATTTCTAAGTTCCACAGAATGTGTCCAGTAAACCTTAAATAGATTCTCATGGGACTGCTAAGATGGGCTATGGTACCCAATCCTGGGCTGTTCAAGTTTCCAGTACAAGTTAAATAGTTACATTTTCACTTGCTCCCACATGAAGAAAACGTTTTTCCAACTGAAAAGTATTGACATTCTTCTTATTTCTCCACAAAAAAACCTGTTGTTGAGGTAAGCATTTGAAGCACCTCACATCTGAATCACCTCAATGAGCCACGTCTATTGAGTACCAACTACATATGTTTCATGAAGAAATAAAAAAAAAATATCTGGCTAACCCTCTTACCTGGAACTATGAATTAAAGAAAGCCAAATCTTACCATATTTTTGATAATTCCTGGTTTGGTAACTTGGACTTTTCGAAAAATTCTTTGGCTACATTGCCTATAAGAGAAACATGAAAATGACAAATAAGTGTCTATGCATTCTTACATGTATCTTGTTTGTTTGAGAAACCATTTTCAATTCATCTCATCATATATATTTCAAAAAAGCTGGATATGCAAATGATTTGGCTCTATCTATATTAGGCAAAACAGCAAATGGGTGGGGGTGGGGGGATGGGGGGTGGGGACACAGTATTATGCCATCAGTTGTTTTGTTTAGGAAAGGTATGATTATGACTGCATATTAATACATGGTGGTGTTTCAAGAAAAGGAGCTAAATCTATAGACTAATTAATTGATTGTATTGGGATTTAACGACATGTCAACCTTTGTGGGTCATTTTGTGTAGTCTTCCAGAGAAAGGGAGAAAAGAGATAGAAGAGATAGTAGAAGAGATGAAAGACAGGGACAGGGAAGAAAGAGGAACAGCAATGAAAGTGAAGAAACAGAAGAAATAAAGACATCCCCCTCAAACATTACCTACTACAAGAACAGCAGGCCTTGCCCAACTGTAAGCCAATATCAGTTGGACGCCCCGGTGACGTAAGATACACGACACCTTCGCCACACCCAACCACCCCTATCTATAGACTAAACATTGTTCAGTAATGGTCGATGGCAGTGGGAAGGGTGCATCATGGCGCATATGTGTGTGAAGTCTCAGTAATCTAGAAGCCTTTATGTTTGAGAAATGGAGCTAATAGCACAGACTTAACTTGTTGATGCCAATGTCAATGCCAGCACCACTGCCGGAAAGTGATCCCTATGTCGCTCCCGCTTACCGAAGCAGTTGTGACAATACATGACATAAATATACTAAGAAGCAGTTGTAAATGTCTGTGGACCCTGATAGGTCATTTACCCTGGTTACCTAGAGGATGATGACAATGATTTGGTGTCTCTTTCAACATTATTTAAGTCAATCAGAGAGGATGAAGGGGTGATAATGAAAGAATCTGCACAATGGAGCTCTGTATTTTCATGAGCTAACTTTCATCTCCAGCAGCATTCAAACCTCATAATCCAAAGTCTACAATGCTAACCGATGGGCCAAGCAGATGCCTCCTGGCTAACTAAAATTCAGGTCTGTGTCCTTACAAGTCAATTTATGCAGAAAAATGATTGAAATCAAATTCTCTTGAAACAACTTCTGTCTTCATAACTCTACTATTTCATAAACAATGCTGCCCAAACAGGAGTGCAAAAGACGGTCGAAAATAATTATTTATTTTGCAGTACATCTGTGCAAAGTACATCTGTGCACTGCATATTATTGAATATGTTACTTAGAAACTAATGAAAATATAATAATTGGGGACTATCCTAATTCACTTCTTCACAGAGCATACTTAACCACATACCCATATATTAACACTTAAATTTTCCTTGGACATATATCAAAAGTTTATGTTTAAAATATACAGGTAAAAGCAATGTTTATCTAGCCTTTGCCGTAAACTTTCACATGTGCCTTTGCTTGCATTAGTGTCAGTCATTTCTGCAGAGGGATCAACTGCCTTAATATTTGGACACCTTAAATCTTAATGTATTATCAGTCCTGTAGACTACTCGAAATGTGTCTAATAAGTGTTGACTGAATGGTTACCCATATAGATCCTGATCAAACAACTCCTTTAGAAGCAATTTGATCTGGGTCTACACGGTTCGCCAGTGCATGCACGTTTGAATATTTAACCCATTTAAGTCTGGAAACCCCACTAAAACAGTAACTGGCAAACAGTGCACCCAAATCAGATGCCGCAGAATGCGAAATCTGATCAGGATCTACAATGTTTGCATTAAAGACAGTAATTTCTATAAAACATAGTAATAATAAAACCTAACTATCAGACATGTTAAGACTGAAAAATAAAATGAGGGAGACAGCACGGTTGAGTCAGGTAGGCAAGAGCTGAAGGCACGAAGCCAAGCTAGGCGCGTCCAGGGGCATGCTCCCCTGGAGAAATTGTAAGAAATTGGTGTAAAATGATGCATTCTGAGAGCTACTTATAACAGTTTTGCTCATTTGTTTTAAACATCATTCTAAGGTGATTCAATCCTCTAGCTAACCTTTTACTTGTTAATCACTGTCAATGACCTGGTCTTCATTATACTTATAGCATCCCATTGTTTGTGTTGAGGTTTTACGGCCCAGTCAACCCAATGGGGTCATGTCGAGCATGGTCAGTTTACCTAACCACACGTTTATTGGGCAGGCTTAGTCCTCTAAGCAGTTAACCAGTATTATGCACATTCTTTCGCCAGAAACTGACAACTGCCCTTCTTGAATCAGCGGAAGGGAGAGAATGACCGTAGAAAATATTTCATGACCAATCTCCACGAAAGAATGTTTCCGACCTCGGCGGGGGTTGAAACCGCGACCTCCTGGTCTCCAGTCGGACGGCACATCCAACTGAGCCATCGAGGCCGGGTTATAGCATCCCATACTCCAGAAGTAACAAGAGATTTATTTATTAAATCAATATGCCATGATTCCTTTATCTCTCTACTGATGTTATCATCAATGCATATGATGTTACTTTATGACCTGGAGTCTGAGGAGTCTTGAAAAAAATTAATAATGGAGCAACAGTCATATGCCTTGAGTAAAAATAAAAGTAAATATAAAAACAGCAATTTGTTTATTTGCTTTTTATTTTAGAACTTTCTTTCACAATAATTAAATAACCTGCATGTTGTGCAGTACGCTTGGAGAGCCCCTCTATCAATTTTTCCTCACCTAGTCATACTTTTTCAAATTCTGTACTGTAACTTGTGATGTGACGAGTTTTAGACCCCACCTTTTTTTTTATTTCAAGCTCTTTGTGACCAAAATTTCACTGAAAGTAATTTTTAAGATCAGGCAGATGCTTATTAAATTGGGGACATGTTTCATGTTTAATGCATTTTCCCCATTCAATCCAAGCGTTTATAGGCTTTCTATCACTATTTGGTTTACTTTGGATTGATATATAGACTACTTTGGATCGAGTCAGAGTTTTTCCAATTTACAGGCGTAGCTTTTCAAAAAAGTTTCGACCCAAAGTCAGGATTTTCTTCTTCTTTTTTTTTCAGGAGATTTTTTTAAAATTCATCAGCTGTGAGAAAAGCTGTTTGTCCGTGACAGTCCTGTGATTGTCGGATGAGTTAACATGTCTGAACCAGAGGACCAATGATCTTAAACCACTCACCTGAGTGCTGAGTGTTTCTTGAAACGAATTATTGTCATTATAGAAGACTATCCCATGATCCGTTAATATGCTTATTGGAAGCCAGGCTCATGTTATGGGGCTTTATGCCCTTACTTAGGATCATGGACCCAGGGGTCTGTACCATGAGTTTATTTGCTGATTATGTTTAATTCTGTGCTAAGAGCGAAGGTCAAGGAGTGAACTTGACCTTTGATACTCATGTAGCTTCATTTACTTATTTAGCTGATTGCAAATAAATAATTAAAGTTAACAGGCAACAATAGTTTCCAAAACAATAACAATTTCCACTTTTTCCCCTACAAAAGCATATGCGACCAAATTTGACCTTGATGTAAATTGGGTCAAGGTCAAGCCAGTCATCATTTGAATAAACTACTATAGGCTCCGAGACACCAATTTTACATACCAAGTTTCAAGGCAATCGGTCCATTGGTTCAGGAGAAGAAGTTTTTTAAATGATTTTACCATATATGGGCATGGCAGCCATATATTAATTTTCATTTCCTTGTTCCTAAAAGCTTTCCTATGAAATTTGGTTACAAATAGCCCAGTGGTTTCTGAGAAAAACAAGTTTTAATTTCATATATGAATGACCTTGGGCCAAGGTTAAGGAATGACCTTGACCTTGAATACTCATCTAGTTTCATTTACTTATTTACCTACCTGTATCTACAAATTTTCAGATCACAGGCTGAAATAGTTTCTGAAAAATACATAGTTTTGACTTTTTTCCCATACAAAAGCCTATGCGACTAAAGTTGATCTTGGCCTAAAGTCGGTCAAGGCCATCCAGGGGTCATCATTTGAATAAACTATGATTGGCTTGAGTCCCCAATGCTACATACCAAGTTTCATGATAATTAGCCCACTGGTTCTTGAGAAGATTTTTAAAGGGTTTTGACCTTATTGGTCATGTGACCAAACTCATATTAATTAATTTTCATTTTCTTGTTCCTAAAAATTTTCATATGAAATTTACAAATGGACCAGTAGTTTCTGAGAAAAACAAGTTTAAATTTTCATATCTGAATGACCTTGGGGCAAGGTCAAGGAATGGCCTTGACCTTGAATACTCATGTAGTTTCATTTACTCATTTAACTCACTGCATCTATCAATTTTCAAACAACAGGCTGCAATAGTTTCTGAAAAATACAAGGTTTTGACTTTTTCCAAAACAAAAGTCTATGCAAACAAATTTGACATTGGCCTAAAATAGGTCAAGGTGATCCAAGTGTCATCATTTGAACAAACTATAACTGGCTCGAGTCCCCAATGCTACATACCAAGTTTCATGACAATCGGCCTACTGGTTCGGGAGAAGAAGATTTTTGAAGGGTTTTTACCTTATATGGGCATGGTGGACATCTTGGTCATGTGACCTGGACCCTGCGGATAAAATTTTGTTCCCCCATCCCATGGATGCTCCACATGAAAGATGACTTCAATCGGCCCAGTGGTTTCAGAGGAGAAGATGTTTGAAAATGTTGACAGATGACAGAATACAGACAACAGACGATGACAACAGGCTAAACTCACCAGTAAGCCAAAGGCTTAGGTGAGCTAACTAGACACCCTGCTATTGAAAACAGATTGGTCTTAAGAGTTATGGTAGAAGAATCCATTCAACATAAATAGGTTAAAAGATAACCTGTGCTATTCAAGTCAGAAACATATATGTTTCGCCATGTTATCTATGTCACCTATATCAATTTTGCTGTGGAAGAGTCCACTCAATGTAAATGGGTTAAGGTGCTTATTCTACTACAAGTTTTAACAAGCACAAACACACATCTTACCAGTGATTTGACCATTGATATCTGGTTCTATATTTTGGAACTGTTTCAAATAATACTCTCTTTGCTCATCGTTGATGCTCCATACATCATCAACACTTTCCTGGTCTGATGAGGAATCTATTTCTGGAATCATTAAATTCTCCCACTCTCTCTTAGGACCACTCCCAAGTAAGCCTAAAATACAGCAAACAGGGCCCGGTTGTTCAAAGCGTCGTTAGCTTAACGAGCTTGTTAAGGGTCATTTCGTTAACTGTTTTAGGGGATTCAATATACAGTATTCTGATATTTTTTGCTGAAAAAATGTGAGTAGCTTTTGCACTGCAAAAGCTACTCACATTTTTTCAGCAAAAAATTTCAGCATATTTGCGTATCACTCGATCAAAATTTTAACAAATCGTTAACTAACGACATCGTTAGTTTTGAACAACTGGGCCCAGGTAAATTATCATGATACCACAGTGTGTGTGTGTCTGTGTGTGTCTGTGTGAGTGTGCACTTCCACTCTCAAGTTTAACATAGCACTTTCACTATTCTTTCAGCTATACATCCCAATGGTGTCTTATTTGACAGGGAGCACAATGCCCATTTTCATTGTGCCATCTGACAAAATATGCCAAAGACCAACAGCATGTCACATTATGCTGATACCAGGCTGACCAGTTTTAGCTCTACTTTCTAATTGTTCAGCACTGTGGGAAAGAGCAGTCAGCACCTATTGCTTTTTGTGTGTGTGAACTGGCTATAAAAGAGTAAGCTCCGTTATCTACACCATCATGAAAAGTTTCATGCCATGTTAGATGTTGCAGGTATTAGTTAATCAGATATGAAGCTTTTTCTTTTGTTTAGTTGATCAAATAAAGCATTTTTATTCTTATTGTTTTTTCTGCATTTTATCTGTTTAGGCAGAAAAATCTTTATATTTTTTCCATAAAGGTCAGTCCCGTTAGTACTCGCGTCGTTAGTGCGCAAATACGGATATAACGCGGGGACGTCATGCCTCCCAAATTTTTTTCGAAGGGTCCCAGTTTCCCCATCCACTAGGTCAAAATAACAAAATGTGTTTTTTGTTTTTCAGAGCTTCCATCTGCAGAAAAAGAAATTATTTACTGCTGTTGTACATGTCATAATAGCAAATAAAAAAAATGATTTTGAAAGAATAAAGCTAATCAATGTATTGTCTCTGTTGTATTTTTGTTTGTGTACGTGCGTAATGACCGTAATTGACCTTTTGATGTTTATTTTAAGAAGACAAACTTGTGCCAATTAAAATTTCATTTAACTTTTAAACGATAAAAACTTATCTATCTTATCTATTCTTTGAGCTTTCGTTCTATTCTATACAAGCAGAACGATTAAAAAACTTAACGATTTCTGCTGTTTTATTAATCAGATTTCTTTTACTGGACTAAAATAATTCGCTATGCTCGCGGGGACCGGTATTGATACCGGACTTTTTATGTGACTTACACCGCACTTCAACACTGTCTGTATTACAACACCGGCAAATATGGCGGATCGAGCCACAAAATGGAAACGTAAATAAAGTATTTAGCGTATATATTGCAGAAAAAGTACATCAGAGGGTGTGAAAAAGACAAAACATACAACGTTAGTACTCATTCGTTTATTTATATAAACAACACATGAAATATCATTGTTTTCATTCATAAATCCCTCCAAACGTATATACGTGTGTCCCATACAAATGTCAACATTTATAAAGTCTGATCAGTCGGCTCCAAACTTACTATGCGCCTCGCCTATATCGCGGTCTGGATTTGTGCATCCCGACCAGCGCGTAATAACGGTACTGACCTGTACATATTTTTTCTAGTATTCTTACCTCTTTTCTCTTCATCACTGTTGAAATCTTCCCACTTATTTGTCTTGTCCAAGTGGTACATGGATTCTTCATGAGGACTTCCTGGTGGTACCACTGATGATTGTAGACTAGTTGGTGGTCCATTAATATTGGTTACCTCCGTTAAAACCATCCTTGGACCATTTTCTGCGGGAGCTTGAGAACCAGTCAGGTTTATATGACCTTGACCCTGAAGACTACTAGACACAACAGCAGGTGGAGAAGTTGGTGTTGTGAATTTTGGTGGCATTTGTTGTGTCTGTGGTGAGGTTGGTGGAGAGAGAGGTAAGGAAGAAACGGTGCCTGGTACTGATGTTTGAACGGTTACAACACCTTGAGCGGGAGAAAATGGAGGAGATGCAGCTTCCATTGTGCTTCTTTCTTTGATGGGAGTCTGGAATAAGAAGTGAGCTCAATGTCAGAAAATGTACCTTCAGACGTGTGTGGGAAGTGACGATTCAGATCTAGCCCTGAGGTTATAAAACTTTTTTCATGCTCAACTCAGCTGAGCATGAAATTTTCTCTGCTAATAAATATGACCATGCCAACAATAGTTGGCATGGTCATATTTATTAGCAGAGAAATTTTCATGCTCAGCTATATTCAGCAAGAAAGAATTTGCTATTGTTAGTAATTTAAGCTTTATCAGCAGGACAAATTTCATGCTCGGCTGAGTTGAGCATTAAAAAAGTTTTATAACCTCGGAGCCATCTTGCACACTCACTGTCTGATCAGAATTTTCACTGGGCACATTTTGGATAGCAAAGAATGCAAAGTTTCTTCATGAAGACAACAAAGACTCTGATCAGACTGCATGGATGCGTAGGCTGATTTGAGCCTTTGTTGGGTGCACATGTCCAAAGGAATGTTTTCTAACATTACGGCTCAAATAATTTGATATACAATACAATGAAAGAGTCTGCATTATTTGCATACAGAAAGCACAGATCAGCCTGCATTTTCACACAGTTTGACCAGGGACTTTGTTACCCATTTACAAAAGCAATGTATTATGTTGACAAAGAAAGAAAACCCTGATAACTCAGTAGATATGCAGTCTGATCTTGCCCTTCCTTGTTCCCATATGGCATCTGGGCCCCTTTTTGTGTTGTGTATCACAAAACTGTAAAATTCACAGTAAAACAAACAATGGGATTTTAATAAAGGAAAGAGATATATGGTAAATGTCCAAGAATTTTGAACACTTTATTCCATACTTTATTGGCCTAAGTTTTTATTTTTATGCACTTGTTTCTTAAAATACTTAGGAGAATGACAAACAGGTGCAGTCTGATCTTGGTCCACACAGTTTGCATATGCCATTTTATCAGAAACTTTGGTGTACAAAAGTTTATATTTACCGTTATCAATTTTGCTAATACCATATCCTATTTACCTTGAGTATTCAGATAGATGAGCCTGTGTAGTAAACATATGACATAACTTGGTCTTTAACAGAATCTGTACATGGAACATGTAGAGCTTGCTCTTGCAGACAGACATAGCTCTAAATGGGAGGGTTAACCAGATACATTGTATTGGTATATTTCTTATTAAACTCTTGCCACGCTGACTAAACCAAGATTTTGATTAAGTTGAGGTTTTACAGCCCAGTCAACCCATTAGGGTCATCTCCAGCCAGTTAGTTTACCTAATCACACTTGTCCAGACAGGCTTAGTCCTCTAAGCAGTAATTTTGTTTGTGTTGAGGTTTTACAGCCCAGTCAATCCAATTGGGTCATGTTGAGCATGGTCAATTCACCTAACCACACTTTTACAGGGCAGGGTTAGTCCTTTAAGCAGTTAACCAGTACTGTGCAGATTCTTTCATCAGAAACTGACAACTGCCCTTCTTGAATCTGACCATAGAAAATATTTCATGGTCAGTCTCTACAAAAGAATGTAGCGGAATCTGGCAGGAATCAAACCCACCACCTCCTGATCACCAGTCTGATCCACATTTGACTGAGCCACCAAGGCCGGAAAATAAATTAATTTAAGATACCACGTCCTTTTCTAATTTTAAGAAACCAGATAATTTGATCCAGGATGTCGATACAAATTAATAAACTTCATGGCAAGCACTCATGACAAGCAGTGCAGATCCAGATCAGTTGGCTTCAACTGATCTGGACCTACACTTTTTGCAAAGACAGAGCGGATCTGGGTTCAGAAGGACCAGATTTAATCCATGATTTATACACATCATTCCAAGGAAGTCTTTCTGTTGCAGTTCCTCCTTTTTCTTTTCATTTAGTTTTTGTAAGAGTGCTGGTCTGTGATGTTTCAGGTCATGCTAACCTTACTCAGAGCCTTGGGAGAGCGGTGTTCCATGATTATGGCTTTTCCTGGGTATTCCCATATTTATATTAACTATATGTTCTGATTAAAAGCCCCTGAGTAAGGTGTTTCTAATGAGTAGTACCAGGGCAGTCATTACCAGTGTCTTGGAGTACTGAGTACCCCAAGGCACTGGTAATGACTGCCCTAAGTTAAATGTTTTCTTTCAGCGATAGGAAAATATCAGCATTTTTTGTTTTAATGTTTTGTAGAACACTTCTATTCTCTTTTGGACATCATTTGGAAACATATTTTCATTGTGGGGAAAAACTTATTAAAGAATTCATGTGTAATAAATTAAAGCCTTACAAATTTGAAACTTTCTGTCATCTTTGAAAAAATGCATTTAGATCTCTGGGTTTGCTTGACAAAAGAGTAATTCTTATCTTTGGCCATGAGGTCAGACTTTTCCATTTTTTACATCCCTGATGCATCATCATCATCGGAATAGTCAATTTTCTATCAGGGAAAAATACAGCTTCTGTTTATTTACAATGTTTTACTTGCTAAATTATGCTTATTTTGTTACAGTTATAAATAATCATATAATCTCTTGACCTCCTAAGTGACCTTTATTCTTGTAAAAGAAATAACCTTTAAACAACACTAAAAGAAAATCCCGATGTACGAAATAGTATGATCCTGAATTATGTCAAGGAAACCCAGCAGCCATATTTGTCTCAACCAGAAGATTTTTATTTGCATTGGGAAAATGTATTTAGGCAAAATTTGAGATTTGTGTAGGATGTTATTAAAAGTCATGGAGAAATTTGAAAATGACAAACGGAATAAATAAAAGCCTGGTAGGATTTTTTACGATTTTTTTTTGTTTTATTTTCAATTTAACACAGAGAAAATGTCTTTCCAAATGATGTCAAAAAGAGAGTAGTATAATACCTGTTGTGCAGGGACCGGCTGTAATGGAGGAGCATCTGAAAGACCCCGGTACTGACCGGACAGATTACGGCCATGAGATTTCTTTGGGGGTGGAGGTAGTTGGCCTTGTTGTTGCCTGCAAACATATACAGACTTATCAAATATACATGTTTACTTTGACATTATAATTCCAACTCAACAGGCTTACAATTATTTAGCACAATTTGATTGGCCAAAAGCAATTTGAAAACATTATTTATACATGTACTTCAATAATGAGCAGGAATCTCGGAACTAGTTTCATTGTGCAAATTTAAATATAAACCTGAAATGATAATACCCAACCATTATCATGTTATGTGGGCAGACAACTCTATCAAAAATTGATGAAATTTGCCCATTAGCAATCCAAAACCAGATCTCCACAATAAAAAATGCACAAATAAAGTCTGGTGAAACCCCATTCAGATTTACTCAAGTTACTGTCAGAAACAAAAATAAGGATGTGTTGCAGGAATATAACTGTCAAAAATTGAAGAAAATTGCCCATGAGCAATATCAATGCACATACCATGTTTGGTGAAAATCCATTCAGATTTACTCAAGTTATCATCCGCAAACGAAAATACGAATGTGTCATGGGCAGCTAACTCCATCAAAAATAGACAAAATATGCCTATTAGCAATCTCAAACCATACTGCCACAATGTCAATGCACATACCAAGTTTGGTGAAAATCCACTGCTATTTTCTCAACATCGTTCGGAAACGAAAATATGGATGGGCGTATGACAGATGGACTGACACATGGACATCAACGTGAAACCGTAATACCCCACCACTATTGTGTGGTAGGGTATGAAAATGAGCTATTTTTTACTCATATTTTCAACTTAATATATGACCAAGTTAAAAAATGAAATTTTTGTGGACTTTATTGCTGTGTAAACACTGGCAAATCACTCAAAAACTTAACATAAAAGTTGGGCTTTGTGCAGTTTGCTAGTGATTCATTGGCATTTACACATTGATAAAATCCACAAAAATGAAAGTCATTCTAATAATACAAACAGTTTGGCAAATTCAGTCAACAAAGAGCCTTGATGAATATACAAAAGTGAAGGCTAAGATTAACCTGCACAATCATGCAGTATGATCAGGGTATCACCATCCACATGCAGAAAGAATAGCTATCAGAATTACCTTAACCTTTATCATGCTCTGGGCAAATTCAGCAAATGACAAATTTATGATATTTACAATTTATGATATTTTTTCTTATTTTTGCAATCTCAAAGACCATTTTCTGGGAAAAATAAGCAATATATTTTAAAATATTGTCAACTGAAATGTTTTCCCAGCATGCTAAGCTTCAGTTATCTCAGCTCTTTACCTTATTTGTCCTGAAATTTTAGGAAGTCAATTTGTCCTGATTACTTGCTAATTTATAAAGTGCTGTCTAAATGGTAAAGAATACAGACCATGATTCAGAAGCATAAGCTGATTAAAGAGGACAGAGCTATCAATGTCTGCACAAGCTAAAGCTGAACGGATGTATCTGAAAGTTATGCTGCTATTTTGCTAAGGAAGACATCTTTTGTAATCAGGAAGTTGCATCCTGTATCTAGTATTTAACCCTTGTCCTGCTGAATAAATTAAGATGCCACTCCCACTTCTGATTTTCAGCCAATCAGATTACTTGATCCGGATCATTGCTATAAATTCACATACTTAATGGCAAACAGTGCAGATCCAGATCAGTTGGCTTCTTCAGAAGCCAACTGATCTGGATCTACACTGTTTGCAAATGCAGGGTATATCCAGGTTCAGCAGGACAAGAGTTAAAACCCTTCAGAGGGAGCAAATTCTTTCCTTTTTTTTTTCAGAGTTGAGGTTTTACAGCCTAGTCAACCCATTAAGCTCATATTGAAAGGGTCAGTTTAAGTAACCACAATTTTTCTGAAAGGCTTAGTTGTCTAAGCATTTAACTAGTACTTGTGCACATTCTTTCACCAGAAACTGACAACTGCCCTTCTTGAATCACGGAAAGGTAGAGAATGACAGTAGAAAATACTTCAAGATCAATCTCCAAAAGAATGTTGCCAGACATGGTGGGGATCAAACCCACAACCTCCTGATCAACAGTGGAACATGCAGCCAATTGAGCCACTTAGTCTAACAAATTCTTTCTTTTAACCCATTTTAGCCTGGAAACCCACAAAAGGGTAACTGGCAAATAGTGTAGACCCTGATCAGATGCCGCAACATGTGGCATCTGATCAGGGTCTACACTATTTGCATTTAATATAGGAATTTCTATAAAATATAGTAATAACAAAAACTAATCCAACACCCTGCTATTCAAAAGAGTCATGATAGAAGTCCACTTGCCTTGAAAGGGTTAAAAGTTGCCACCAATTGCAATGCAGGCAAACAGTTCCATGTCAGTTATTTCCCTTGCAGTGTGAACATCTTTCACTAAAATAGTTTGCTTGACATGACTCACTGCATGAAACATTATACCAGGTAGTACTGCCTGGCATAAACTTAGGTCACTGAGAAACTGAAAGTAACTTGAGTAGTGTGAAAAACAACTACTTTTATCTACCTTGTCAGAACCATACACAACTGGTACCAAGGTCAAGAAAAAAATATATGTATGCACAACATAAAAAAGTCCCCTGGAAGGCTATTCATTCTTTTTTTATAAAGGCTATTTTGGGTCAAATAAAGGTTTTTGGGATCAGCGTTTAAACAAAATAAAGAGCAATAAATGTACCAGTAATCTGCTATAAAAAACAACTCAGGCCTGGCACAAAACACAGCAACAGTTCTTTATTATCATAATTTTCAGAATTAATGTGTGTGTTGACATGAAATATTGTCCAATTTTCTCTGAAAAAAAAAAAAAAAAGTACATGTACTAGCCAGTTTATATATATCAATTTCCACATCCTGCTTCCTTAAATTTCAGTACATATACATGACAGAATATGGTCTTTATTTAAGGGTAATAGATATACACTACAACCTCTTCATAACACAGTTCGTTATAACACAGTTTTACATATAACACAGTTCAAAGATGGATCCCAAAAATGTATAGATTATATTGAAAAATGACCATAAATGGTTATTTTTCAATATAATCTATACATTTTTGTTTGGATATAACATGGTTGTTTAACACGGTTTATGTTATTGACCCCAAAAATAGTGTTATAAAGAGGTTGTGGTGTACCTCCAAGTGAAACATCTCTAACTTGGAAATATTTACCTCCCTTCTTATTCTCAGAGGGAGCAAAGTCTTTCTTTTATGAGTGTCCCCCATTTTTGACAAAAATTGTTTGTCTCTGAAAATCTTGTAGCAAAATCTTCAGGTGTAGCCATTCACCTCAATATATTGAACAAAAAAAAAAAAAAAAAAAAATAAGATAGAGAAATTTTACACTGAAATAACTGATGATACTCTTATGAGACCCTTCTAATGAGTACCCAACATAATTATGTTGTTGTGGAGAAATATGAAAACATATCTATATTAGGATATCCTTCTTAAGAGTTATGCCCAGAGATGAACCATATGAAATGTCAAGCCCTATTTTCTGAAAAAAAAAGTCCAAATCTCTCATCTGCACTTTTTCCTACAGTATGCTAAAGGCTGAAAAATCAGTAGATATCTGTTGTTTCACAACTACCTACCTTTCTGTAACAGTCTGCATATCTCCGCCAGACAGGAACTGTTGTTGAAGACGGATTTCTGAAACTACAATCATAAATTAGTTTTAATAGTTTGTTTAAAAAGAAAAAACAACAATTTGAAATAGTTTGTCTTATTTTTCCCAGACTTTTGTGACAGATGACCTCGAGTGTGGACAAGTATTGGAAAAAAATTCAAGGGTTTTGGTTTCTACCGAAGCTAGTTTATTCATCCAAAACTATAAACATCCAACAGCGCACTTAAGCAAAACTAGGTCACTGTAATTATGAAGTATGATCTGGCTCACACAATTCGAGGCTGGGACACAAGTCTCACCCCAAAAAGCTGGCCCAACACTGATGTTTTACAAAAATAGGTTGTGGGGACCCAGTTTTTAAAAGTGAACCTAGCAGGTGGTAGAATATACATGGGTTCATGGTACATTTTAGGAGCATACACAAACAGAAGCTGAGATATGGTTCTGACTTGAAAACCTAAACAGGTGTCAATTTTTGCAAACTAGGTCATGGTGACCTACTTTTGTGAGGGATAAGCTAGAGCCATGAGATATATAGTTTGAAGTGACTTGACCCTACATTTGCTGAAATATAAGTCTGACCCCAAAACTTGCCCTTCACAAAAGCAGGTCATAGTGACCTAGTTTTGTAGCAGCTGATCTATAAAGATGAGAAACATCTACTGACTAAATCTGTAAGGGCTCATCACATGTCTACAGAAGATGAGACAAAAGTATGACCTTAGAAACTTAAACAGGTCTCAATGCCCTCCAAAGTTGGTCAAAGTGACCTAGTTTTGTGTGTGGCAGGTGATGTGGGTTGATGGGATGCATGCAAATTTGGCTTGCACCTATGAAAGCCTAGAAATGTATTTTGTAGATACTCATCAGAAACACCAGACTTCTAATGAGTACCCAGAATATATGTTTTTATGACAAACTATAGAAATTTATCCTAGATTTATCATCATATACTCCTGCTGAACCCTTGTCATGCTGAATAAATTAAGATGCCACACCCCTTTCTAATTTTCAGCCAATCAGATGACTTGATCCAGACTCTGACTATTGATATAAATTCACATACTTGATGGAAAACAGTGCAGATCCAGATCAGTTGGCTTCTTCAGAAACCAACTGATCTGGATCTACACTGTTTGCAAAGGCAGGACATATCCGGGTTCAGCAGGACAAGGGTTAGCAACTCTTATAACAGAAAGATATCCTCTCATTTGTCGTCTATTAGTTTTGTCATTACTGTACTGACAGTAAATTGTAGAATAATCTGTATATTCCCTCCTAATGTCATTTTCATTTTAGCTCCTATTTTTAGAATCCTATTCATAGCTTCAGATAAAAGGGGATCATAATCTACATAATGTTTTTTTCTTATTTCTCCATGAAAATATGTTGTGTGTATTCATTAGAAGTGCCTCAGCAAGGCACTTCTAATGAGTACCACAACATATGCTTTCTTGGAGAAAAAAAAGAAAAAATATTGATATTCTCAGTTGAAAAAAACACTGAATCTGTAGCTGTAATGTCTAATGTAGAAATTCAGACAACTTGATGAAGCTTACCTTTTTTTAGCACTCTACAAACAAAATCATCAGATGACACACACATAAGTAATACTTTTCTTATAATTTATAGAAAATAAGTGTTTGACATTTCATGTAAATTATCTCTTGAGAGATGATTTCCATGAAATTTCAAGCACTGTTTTGCATGAAATGTTAAGCCCTAGTTTCTGGAAAAAATAAGAAAATATTTTAAAATGTTGTCTGCTGCAATTAGTCCAGCAGGCTGATGGTTAAGAAAATCTGAGGCATGCTGGGAAAAAAACAACAACACATATTCTGATTTTGAACACAGAGACCATGACCATCCTCAAATCATCCAAGCAGTCTACCCTGGGTCACTGTTACAGACTAGGAAATTCACTATGCAGACTACGAACAGGGTGCTGATTACCAGAATGCAAAGACTAAGTCAGAGACTTCACAGTTCCCTTATGTGTAATTTTGAAAAGCAGTTTTCTTTGTCATACTAAAAATATCAAAGGTCAGGAGAATCAATACAGATCTACTGAACAAGTTACACTATTTATCCTAATTATTGGCACAGACAAGCCTGAACAAACAGTGGAGACCCAGATTTGATACCTCAGAATGTTGCATATGATCAGGGTCTACACTGTTTGCCAGTCATCCAGTTTTCTTCTTTCACATATAAAGGTGAGAAAATTTTACTTGTAATCATTTTAGCATAAGTATGGCTGGGAGTTAAGGTGCTTGAATATTTAGGGCAAATATACATGTAGCAATCAAGAGCAGGCATCTTCATGACATGTAAACAATTGTCTCTCATGTTATGTCACACTGGCAAAATAGGACAAGAAATGGAGGGTTGTTCAGATAAATATTATTTTTCTTTTCTCAATAGCTCTAGATGAGACCTTTAATTCTTAACCATGGCCCTGAACCTGGATATACCCTGCCATTGCAAACAGTGTAGATCCAGATCAGTTGGCTTCTATGAAGCCAACTGATCTGGATCTACACCATTGGTTATTAAATATGTGAATTTATAATCAAGTTATCTGATTGGCTGAAAATTAGAAGTAGGCATGGCATCTTAATTTATTCAGCATGACAATGGTTAAAACAAGAAGTATTGTATTTTTCTCATTTTTCTATGAAAACTTGTTGCAGGTACACATTAGAAGTGCTAGTAGTATCCACAATCATGTTTTAATGAAGAAGAATTCTTAGTTTTCTCAGAAAACAGGTTCTTACAGTGTATGCAAATTGCATATACAATGTTTGTTTGCGTTGAGGTTCTACAGCCCAGTCAAACCAATGGGGTCATGTTGAGTGTGGTCAGTTTACCTAACCACACTTTTACTGGGCAGGCTTAGTCCTCTAAGTGTTTAACCAGTATTTGCACATTCTTTTGCCAGAAACTGACAACTGCCCTTCTTGAATCAGTGAAAGGGAGAGATAATGACCGTAGAAAATATTTCATGATCAAATCTTCATGAAGGAATTTTGTCAACCCAGCGGGGGTTGAACCCACAACCTCCTGATCACCAGTCAGAAGCGCATCCAACAGAAACATATACAATATCAATCCAATTTTGTTAAAAAAAAAATAATAAATAAACAAAAAGAGAGAGAGGAAGCGAATAAAATTTGCCAAAAAGGCATTATGGTTGGGGTATTTAGAGTTGTTTGATGCAGTTATGGTTTATACTTACCATCTCTCTGGAAAACTGGCAGTGGTATTTCTTTGCCTGAAATAGAAAAGGAAACCTTTAGTTGTTTAACCCATTTACATTGAGTACTCTTCTTCCGCAACTCTTTGGATCAGTCTGTTGTCAATATCTGGGTTTATCATTAGTTTTCATTTATCACTACATAAATGTATGTTTTATGGAAATTCCTGTATATAATCCATTTACATAGTTAACCCTGATCAGATGCCACATCTGATCTGGTTCTACACTGTTTACTAATACAGTTTGGGAGTCTTCAGACTAGACTGGGTTAATATTTAGAACAAATTCAGCTGATGACGAACTGATGTCATTTTTCTATTTTGTCCAAGATAACAAGATTTGACATTTCAAGCATATAGTCTCCATGGGAGACAATATGCATGAAATGTCAAACCCTGTTTCCTGGGAAGAATATGAAATAAAAAATCAAAAATGTCTGCTGAAATCTTTACTCAGTATGCTAAGCATTAAGACATTTAACCCATTGTAGTTGGGAGACCCCTAAAAGGGTAACTGGCAAAGAGAGCAAAGCCAGATCAGACGCCACAGAATGCAGCATCAGATCAAGGTCTTCACTGTTTGCAAATACTTCAGCCATTTTTCTCCAGGAATATCTAAATCTCATAGCCTCACCTACCTAAAATTGAAACAGGACTCTTCCAATATATAGTGTGTGGCAGTTCATTCAGTCTACAATGGGTTACCCTTTCATCCCTGCAGTAAATTATTACGAATACAGATACTTTTGCAAACAGTGCAGATCCTGATGAGATGGCTCATAACAAGCAGTCTCATTGGGATCTGCACTGTCTGCCACTTTGTTATTGATTTTTCACTTAAAACCCCAAGATGTGTTCAAATCCAGAGATGGAAGAGTCCATTTCAAAAACTCTGGGGTGAAAGAGTTGTTGTAACACAGCAAGATTTTTCTGATTTTCCCATCTTTTCTTCAAACCTATAGCTTCTTCTGGTCCTTTTAAATGTTTGTTGCAGATGGCAAATGGTTTTGTCTTGCCAGAGGAATATGAGGTTTGACTGAGTTATCATTTTTTGACCATGATTATGAGTTTGATTTTTACGGCCCAGTCAAAGTGATTAAGGTCATGTCAAGTGGGTCAGTTAACCCGCTCACACTTTTTCCTGGGCAAGCTTATAAGTCCTCTAAGTGGTTAACCAGTATTTGTGCACATACTTTCGCCAGAAATTGATAACTGTCCTTTTTGAATTATAGCAGATGAGACAGAATGACCCAAGTGATTGTATTATCGGGGAGAGAATGACCCTAGAAATGATTTTATTATCAATCATGAAAGTTATGTGGTGACCTGGGAATCTATAAAAAAAAAATGTAATAACAAAATTGACCAGACATCCCTTAAACCAGAAATGAAGTGGTCCAAAGAGTTAAGGTAGAAGAGTCTACTCCGCATAAAAGGGTTAAATTGGCATCTGCTAAATTTGCCCAGTCTTTTCTTATTTGTGATGCAGCTGAATGAGCAATCCTGGACAAAATTACTGATTCTGAGTCCACAAAAAGTATGATGGATCCTTGCATAGTTCCTCGTAGCAGAGTATCCATAATCCAGTTAATTATTTTTCTTGTATCTCTATTAATACATATGTTGAGGGTACTTATTAGAAGTGCCTGTACTCATAAGAAGCATCTCAGTGAGGCACACCTAATAAATATGCACAAAATATGTTCTCAATAAGAAATAAGAACATATCAATAATGTTTGGTTGGTCATCTCAAGCTATATGTCCTTGGTGAAAGTTTAACTGTTTGAAATCTGGTACCATGTATATATTCTGATATAAACACCATCTGATTTGTCTTGTCTAGTCCAATTTCCATTTTGTAGGTTTTGATGGACTTTTCACACTGCTGAACAAATCATTAGAGCACCAAATTTAAATATTATAACAGATGACAAATATTAAAGCTGAAAATGGAGCTTGACATTTCATATGAATCACTTTCTATGAAAATTAGCGGTTGACATTTCATGTGAATCATCTAAAGGAAACAAGGCTTAACAGACAGATGGACATATGGACAGATGTAAAAATAGTATACCCCCACACACACACATACAAAAACTTTAATGTTTTGATGGTACTTTGTTCAATATGTAAGAAAGCGGATTCAATTAAAATTTGGCCAGTCTGTCATTACTGTTCTATTAGTTTTATCTACCACATAACTATTTATCTCCCTATACAATCACTGGCTTAATTACAATTGTGAAAATACTGAATTAACCCTGTACCAGTAACAAACAAACTCAAGCCTCAAACAAAATTTACTGGTTGAATTAACTCTTAGCATGCAGGGTAATAATTTCAGAGATTTTTTTTTTTAAATATTTTTCTTACTTTTCCTATAAAATAGGATTCCAAGAAAATAGGAAGAAAAATATTTCAAAATATTGTCTGATGAGTTAGCCCAGATTAAAAGTGGTAAAGGTTAAAATGGGCCAGACAATGGGAAAAAGGTCTTTGGGACATGTGACAAGTGGACCATGCAGGCCCCATCAGACTGAGCATCTAAGCAGTCCATCACGAAAACATGCCTATATAATTTTGACCCCCTTAAACCCCACTTTTATATGGTAAAACTGGGGTTTACAGGGGTATACCTTATATTTCTTATTTCTGCTCAAAACATAGATTGTGGGTACTCGTTAGAACCACCTCGGCTTTCTAACGAGTACCCACAATCTAGGCGGTTCTAACGAGTACCCACAATCTATGTTTTGAGCAGAAACATGAAAAATATCAGAATTTTTTAGCTGAAATTTTGCATTTTTTGGTGGTAAAATTTTCAATGTATTTGAATAGGCATGTTTTCGTAATGCTAAGTGGAATGGCTGGGCCTTCACTGTATTATCTGATTCTGTAAAATACATCAGTGTATAGAAAAGGCCCTTTTCAGATTGTATGGCTTAGCTGGCTAAACTAAATGTTTACAGTTATAACCCCTAAAAACCATTTTCTCAGTGTTTGGATGACATTTTAAAGGCTCAATTCCTGACCAATTTGATACAACCATACATTGTATATTTATTGTCTGAAAATAATACTTCCAAATGAAAAGTAGATTTGTTTGTGTTGAGGTTTTACGGCCCAGTCAACCCAATGGGGTCATGTCGAGCGCGGTCAGTTTACCTAACCACACGTTTACTGGGCAGGCTTAGTCCTCTAAGCGGTTAACCAGTATTGTGCACATTCTTTCGCCAGAAAAAATGAAAAGTAGATGCTTCAGCTCTAATACAAATGCAAATGATAACTTTCTATCAATGTATTATTGGAAAGCGTACAGTTTAAATAGGTAGTTTTCTAAATAGGCTATGTAGCCAAGTTAGGTCAAGGGAGATAATTACATCTTCAATTAAATAGTGGTTTTATTGTAAAATCTTTAGAAGTCTGGTAGTGTATTCATATTTTTATTCATTTTCATGATAAAATATATCATTTATTTAACAGTGGTTTGTTGATTTTTTTAAGAATGTCACCGACATCATTAAATTTTAAATTCACAGAATTATTTCCTTTTAGAATTAATTTTACAAAGAAAATACAGTCGACTCTTGTTATCTCGAATTCCAAGGGACTCTCTGAAATACTTCGAGATATCCATACTTCGACATATCAGATTTGCAGAATTGAGGAAGAACTAATTCGATTAACAAATATATGTGTAATTGGACTCTTGAAGTTAGAGATATAATAAAAAAAATATTGTGGAAAAGAGGAGAAATTGCTCCTTAGGAGCAATTTCTCCTCTTTTCCACAATATTTTTTTACATGTTAGATTTTCATGTTTAGGCAGGGACCAGATTTTCACTTCGAGATAAGTGGTTATTCGAGATAAGCGAGGTCAAGATAACAAGAGTCAACTGTAATTGCAATCAAAATGTGAAACCATAATACCCTGCCAGTATCATATCCAGTGTAGATAACTGTCAAAAGGTCAAAACTTGGCCTTTGCATTTTTCCAAAGCAGATCTCTACAATATCAATGCACATAGCAAGTTTTGTGAAAATGCATTGATATTTACTGAAGTTATCATCCGAAAACGAAAATCAAGACACTTTGTGTACAGATAAATCTCTCAAAAATTGACAAAATTTTCCCATTAGCAATCCCAAACAGATCTCTACAATATCAATGCACAAAACAAGTTTGGTAAAACTCCATTGATTTCTACTCAAGTTATCAACCGGAAATGAAAATATGGATGTGTCGTGGGCAGACAACTCTTGTCAAATATTGATGAAATTTCCCCATTTAAGCAATCCAAAACCAGATCTCTACAATATCCATGCATATACCAAGCTTGGTGAAAATCTGTTGATATTTACTCAAGTTACTATCTTAAAATGAAAATATGGATGTGTCACAGGCAGGTAACTCTGTAAAACCAGATCTCCACAATATCAAGGCATACACCAAGTTTGGTGACAATTTATTGATGTTAACTTAGCTATCATCTGGAAATGAAAATACGGATGGATGTACAACAGATGGATGGACAGACAGATGGACTGACACACAGACAGCCAATGTGATACCATAATACCCTGCCACTAATGTGTGTGTGTGGGGGGGGGGGGGGGACATATAAAAAGGTCAGGGAAAGTTCAGATAAAATGCTGGAAATCGGTACTGTTTCTACTTGTTTAGTTCAGCTGTAATAAAAGCAGCCCATGTTTCAAGTTTTATTTATTTATCTTTATATATTTCAGAAACAACCACAGAAGAAAAGTTCACCCATAGACTAGCTAAACAGTGAATAAAAAAGTAGAATATAAATGCAAAAAAAAAAAAATGTTAGTAAACAAAAAGTGACAAACAAACTTATATATTGGCCTAGTAGCTAGGCTAATCATCTCCTACAGAGTAATCCCCACAATATGTTAACCTACATGTATATATATATATTTCTTAAGAAAAGCAACAAAAAAAGAAAAAGAAAAACAAAGCAAAAAACCATGGTGGAGGCATTTGAAAGCACTGAAATTGATTCCTTTACATCTGATTCTGTTTGGAGCTTTACAACCAACACTGTTAAGGTCATGTCAAACAGGTCAGTTAACCTACTTAAACTTTTGCACAGACTTAGTCCCCTCCGCAGTTAACCAGTACTTTGTGCACACATTTATGCAAGTAACCGACAACTGCCCTTCTTGAATCAGAAACAGGAATTATGATTATTAAACAGTTGTAAAGTTGTTTTCTTGCTTAACACTAAGCACTCTGGGTAAAATTTTCAGTGGTTGGCATTTTTCTCCTATTTTTCCCAGGAAACAGGATTTGACATTGCTCTTTTATTTCAGAGAAAATAAGATGACATTTCATTGAATTGTCTGCCTAGCAGACAATTCACATCTAGGCAGACAATTCACATGAAATGTCAAGTCTTATTTGCTCATAAAAATGTCGAAAAAAAAAAATTAAGAATGTCATCCGCTGCAGTTATGACTGGCACTTTAAGAGTTAACTAGAAAATAAGTTAACTTGATAGCCTTGCTAAACACTAAGCACTCTGGATAAAATTTTCAGCAGATGACATATTTCCCTATTTTTCCCAGAAAACAGGATTTGACAGTGCTCATTTTTTTTTTTTCCAGAGAAAATAAGATGTCATTTTTATGTGAAATGTCTGCTAAAATGACATTTTATGTGAAATGTGCATCCGCTGCTGTTATGATTGGCACTTTAAGAGTTAACTAGAAAATAAGTTAACTTGATAGTAACAATAAATGGTGTAATGAGAAAATTAACCCATAATCCCCTAGTGTTTAAAAAAAAATGGATCTTTTCAAACAGATCATGCACAACATTAACAATTTACAACCAGAAGCAACTTAAAGCTATAGAGGATTACTTCTGGCTAAAAATTACATGGATAATGGACCCATAAAATAGGCCATTGGCTCATGTCCTATTCATCTCTATGCATTTTCCAAATCTTGTTGGGCCATTACATAATTTGATGGGCTCTTGGGATAAGGGCCCAAGAATCCTTAATGCCCATGCTTGAGCAAACCAAACATCAGATTTGGATTGCTTATGATCGGAGCCCAGTCATAAATAAAATCATTCATTATATCAAAAAATATCCCTGCTAAAAAAAATATCCCTGCTAAAAGTAAATGTGATTAAAACTATAGAAGTACCGTATTTACCATATGGGCAGACAGACAAGCCGAGCAAACAGTGTAGACCCTGATGAGATGCCACAGAATGTGGCATCTCATCAGGGTCTACACTGTTTGCCGCTCATCCAGCAATTTTTAGACACAACATAAGGTAGTAAATTGTACTTGTTCAAATTTTAGAACAAGTATGGTAAGGAGCTGAGGTGTCCGTTAACAGGGTAAATATGGTAGCCTATGTTATAAAATTGGACAGATGGACTTCAGTGCAAAAGGCAAACAAGAATTCCGCGGAAGGCGTCATCGCACCTGCTGGGGCAAAAGTCACAGGAGCCACAATCAGAATGTTTATTTCATTCTTAGCAGTGCTTACTTGGAAAACTGGGTTGAAAAAAATGTAGACAAAGTGCCTAGTGGGGCACATATATTCCAGGCCAGTCCTATTCCCTCTAATGGCTATATCTTCAGCACTGACTTTTCGTATCATACAGCCCAATGATAATGGAACGTTGACGTAAAATGTGTAAAAGTCACTGGAGCATGAAATATAGGTCAAGGTCATGGGTCAAGGTACCTGCTAATTCAGTACATCAAGGAGAAGCACAATGCAAGGTATGGTGGTTGTAGGCCTTATAGTTGAGGAGTTATCAAACATCAACGTAAAATGTGTCAAATATAGGTCAAGGTCACCAGGTCAAGGTAGCTGCCAAGCCAGTGCAATGAGGTGAAGCACTATGCAAGATTTAGTGGTTGTAGGTCTTATATTTGAGGAGATACCGAACATCAACATAAAATGTGTCAAAGTCACTGGAGTGCACAATATAGGTCAAGGTCACCAGGTCAAGGTACCTGCCGAGTCAGTACATCGAGAAGAAGTGCTATATAAGGTTTGGTGGTTGAAGGCCTTACAGTTGAGGACATATGGAAGGGTGACGTAAAAGGTGTAAAAGTCAATGGAGCGCGAAATATAGGTCAAGGTCACCCAATGAAGGTACCTGCGGAGTCCGTATATTGAGGAGAAGCACTATGCAAGGTTTGATGGTTGTAGGCCTTACAGTTGAGGAGATATTGAACGTTGAAGTAAAATGTGAAAAAGCCACTTGAGCGCAAAATATAGGTCAAGGTCACCGGGTCAAGATACCTGCCGAGTCAGTACATCTAGGAGAAGCACTACGCAAGGTTTGGTGGCTAGAGGTCTTACACTTGAGGAGATCTGGAACATTGACGTAAATTATGTCAAAGTCACTGCAGCCAAAATATAGGTCAAGGTCACCAGGTCAAGGTATCTGCCAAGTCAGTACATTGAGAAGAAGCACTTTGCAAGGTTTGATGGTTGTAGGCCTTATAGTCGAGGAGATATTGAACGTCGACGCAAAATATGTCAAAGTCACTGGAGCGCAAAATATAGGTCAAGGTCACCGGGTCAAGGTACCTGCCAAGTCAGTACATCTAGGAGAAGCACTATGCAAGGTTTGGTAGTTATACGCCTTATAGTTGAGAAGATCTGGAACGTCAACGTAAATTGTGTCAAAGTCAATGGAGCGCAAAATATAGGTCAAGGTCACTGGGTCAACATACCTGCCAAGTCAGGAGGTAAGGGAGATGTGTCATGCAAGGTATGATGGTTGTTGTAGAATTGTAGTTGATTAGAATACTAACTTCGACGTAAATGTCGAACTTCGACATAACAGAACTGTTAACAGACAGACGGACGGATGAACGGACAGACGAATGGAAAAGCGGGCACCTATGTCGCAAAGTCGGGAGGTCAGGGAGATGTTTCATACAAGGATTGATGGTTGTTTAGTTTTGTAGTTGATTAGAATACGAACTTTGACATAAATGTCGAACTTCGACATAACAGAACTGTTAACAGACGGACAGACGGACGAACAAACAGACAGACGAATGGAAAAGTGGGCACCTATGTCGCAAAGTCAGGAGGTCAGGGAGATGTTTCATGCAAGTTTTGATGGTTGTTTAGTCTTGTAGTTGATTAAAATACTAACTGTGACATAAATGTCGAACTTCGACATAAATGTTGACAGACGGATGGACGAATGGACAGACATACGGAAAAGCGGACACCTATGTCACAAAGTCAGGAGGTCAGGGAGATGTTTCATGCAAGGTTTGATGGTTGTTTAGTCTTGTAGTTGATTAGAATACTAACTTTGACATAAATGTCGAACGTTGACATAAATGTTGACAGACGGACGGACGGACGGACGGACGGACGGACGGAAAATCGGACGCCTATATCGCACCCTGCTACAAGCAGGTGCGATAATAACCCTGTAACACAAGGATTTGTTTGTTTGTTTGATTTGGGCTTAACGTCGCTTTCAACCTTTTTCAGTCATATCGCGACGGTGTCTGGATGTGGCAGGGAGCTCAATGCTCACTTTTAGAGTGCTGCCTCACTGAAATATCACGCCCCAGACACTTTGACATGATATTCCACCCAGTCACATTATACTGACACTGAGCTGACCAGTTCTAGCTCTACTTTCTTAATGCTGAGCGCCAAGCGAAAGAGCAGCTAGTACCATTTTTAAAGTCTTTGGTATGACCCGGCCGGGGATCGAACCCGCAACCTCCCGGTCACAAAGCGGACGCTCTAACACAAGGAATTTGCTGGATCGCTATATTGTGAAATGCAGCTAACTAAGCATACAGACAAAACATTGTTCAGCCAAGCATGAATAGTAGGTCAAGGTCGGTAACGATCAACAGCAGTGAGCAGGCTTGGGTGCATCATGGCAAATGTGAGTACAAAGCTTCATTAGCCTATAAAAACTTGAAAGTACTAACCAATCAGCCACCCAGATGCTCCTGCCTGAGAATTGAAGAATCTATTGATAACCTGGCAGTAACCGTTTCAACCTTTAACTCTTGTCCTGCTGAACACAGATATACCCTGCCTTTGCAAACAGTGTAGATCGAGATCAGTTGGCTTCTGCAGAAGCCAACTGATCTCAATCTGCACTGTATGCCATTCAGTATGTGAATTTGTATCAACAATCTGGAGCAAGTAATCCGATTGGCTGAAAACTGGAAGTGGGCATGGCATCTTAATTTATTCAGCAGGACAAGGGTTAACTCTTTGCATGCTGGGTAATTTTGCATGCTTTTTTGTCCTCTATGATTTTTTTTTTTTTTTTTTTAAATGAACTTTTTTTCAAAAAAATCTTTCAGGAATATCATCAGAGTGTCAAACAGTTTTGGATCCAGATCAGGCCCGACATTGGGTCCAAACAGTTTGCAAAGGTTAAAGGTTATCAGCAGGCAACAAAAGTCGCCACTAGTGGGGGAAGAGTTAGTGCTAATCACAATTGCAGCAGATGACATTTTGATTTTTAATTTTTCAGAGAAAATATGACATTTCATGTGAATTGCCTGTCTAGCCAATGATTCACATGAAATGCCAAGTCTTACTTTCTCTGAAAAATAAAAATAATAAAAACTAGAGCTGGTGTTTGTAAAACACTATGCCCCCAACTGCCTGACTCTAACACTGCTTGACTCCAACATTGCTTGCCCATGACGGTAACAGCAGTACAAATATACGAGATTTCAACGTTATTTTATTAAAAGGGAAATAACTCTAAAATGGGAGATAATTCGGATAGGAAAAAAAATATGGGTCATCTACTTTTTCATGAGGAATCCATATATGAAATTTCAAATTAGCATGCACAGTTCAAAACTTATGCTATGCATCAAAAAGTGTGCAATGTAAAAATGCCATAAATGACAAAGGGCTATAACTCAAGAAGTACTTTTCAGAATTTTATTCAAAAGTTAATCAGGTCATCTACTCATCGCTACCAATCTATTCCTTAAATTTCAAGGCTCTAGCTTCAATAGTTTTTGAGATAGCTTGCTGACAAGATTCCATCCATATTTCTTCAAAGGGCCATAACTCAAGAAAGGGGCATAATCCTGACGGGAAAAAAATGTGTCAGCTATTTTTTCATGAGGAATCCATACATGAAATTTCAAAACCCTAGCATGCACAGTTCAAAACCTATGCTAAGCATCAAAAAGTGTGCAATGTAAAAATGCCATAAATGACAAAGGGCCATAACTCAAGAAGTACTTTTCAGAATTTATTCAAAAGTTAATCAGGTCATCTACTCATCACTACCAATTTATTCCTTAAATTTCAAGGCTCTAGCCTCAATAGTTTTTGAGATATTTTGCTGACAAGACTTCATCCATATTTTTTTTCAAAGGGCCGTAACTCAGGTAAGGGGCATAATCCTAATAAGAAAAAAAAAAAAAAAAAAAAAATATATATATATATATATATATATATATATATATATATATATATATATATATATATATATATATATATATGTGTCAGCTATTTTTTCTTGAGAAATCTAAATATGAAATTTCAAAACCCTAGCATGCACAGTTCACAACTTATGCTATGCATCAAAAAAGTGTGCAATGTAAAAATGTCCAAAATGACAAGGGGCCATAACTCAAGAAGTACTTTTCAGAATTTATTCAAAAGTTAATCAGGTCATCTACTCATCCCTATCAACCTGTTCCTTAAATTTCAAGGCTCTAGCTTCAATAGTTTTTGAGATAACTTGCTGAAAAGATTCCGTCCATATTTTTTCAAAGGGCCATTACTCAGGAAAGGGGCATAATCCTGATCAGAAAAAAAAAATATGTGTCAGCTATTTTTTCATGAGGAATCCATATATGAAATTTCAAAACCCTAGCATGCACAGTTCAAAACTTATGCTATGCATCAAAAAGTGTGCAACGTAAAAATGTCCAAGTTATAAAGGGCCATAACTCATGAAGTAATTTTCAGAATTTATTCAAAAGTTAATCAGGTCATCTACTCATCAATACCAATCTATTCACCAGATTTCAAGGCTCTAGCTTCAATAGCTTTTGAGATATTTTGCTGACAAGAATTCATCCATATTTTTTCAAGGGGCCATAACTCAGGAAAGGGGCATAATCCCCAAAAGAAAAAAAATACGTGTCAGCTATTTTTTCATGAGGAATCCATATATGAAATTTCAAAACCCTAGCATGCGCAGTTCAAAACTTATGCAATGCATCAAAAAGTGTGCAATTGTAAAAATGCCCAAAGTTATACAGGGCCATAACTCTTGAAGTAATTTTCAGAATTAACTCAAAAGTTAATCAGGTCATCTACTCATCAATACCAATCTATTCACCAGGTTTCAAATCTCTAGCTTCAATAGCTTTTGAGATATTTTGCTGACAAGATTTCATCTATATTTTTTCAAAGGGCCATAACTCAGGAAAGGGGCATAATCCTGATGGAAAAAAAAAATACGGGTCAGCTATTTTCTCATGAAGAATCCATATATGAAATTTCAAAACCCTAGCATGCATGGTTCAGAAGTTATGCTATGCATCAAAAAGCGTAACGGACGGACACACGGACGGACGGACAGACGGACGCACGCACGCACAAACGTCCCAGAAGCAATATGCCCCTCCAACTTCTTCGAAGTTGGGGCGGCATAAAAAGAATGTTGTCTGCTACAATTTTGTGTTGTGCTTTAAAGATTAAGTAGTTCAGTAAAAGGTTGTTTTTTTATTTGTTCTTCAATATCTATATAAAACTTGGGGCCTTACTTACTATCATTTAACACTTACCATGCTATGGGCAAATTCAGCAGACAAAAAACTGAAGATATTTTTTTCTTATTTTTTTTTAAAAAATAGGATCTAACACTTCATGCACTGTCTTATGGAGAAATTTGCATGAAATGTCAAATCTTATTTTCTAAGAAAACAGACAAAATATGCCATTTGCTAAAATTTTTACCCAGCATGCAAAATGATAATATTTAGTAATATGAAAAAATAATCTTCCCAAGTAACTTTGAAGCTGAGTTTACAAGTGCTATTAATAGTACGCTTTTTTTTTCAAAGGAAGGCAATTCAATTGCCTCTTTCTGCAAAATATATCATAATATCTCCTGGTATTAAAGGCACTTTTTTCAACCAAAAAGTACCAATATTTTTTCTCATTTCTCCACAAAAAAACAGTTATTGTGAGTACCCATTAGAAGCACCTCAGTGTAATTTCATGGCAAAATAAAAAATAAAAAAAAAAAAAATAAAAAAAAAATGTGGGATACTCCCTCTTATCTGCAGCCATGGTATTTAGGTAAAGCTGAGTGATTTCCAGTTCTTACTGTCCAAATGTTTAGGTAATCAATATAGTGCACAATTTTCAATTTGTTATACCATATTTACCCTCTGAATTGGGACACCTTGACTCCTTGTCCTAAAAATTGAAAAAGTCTATCAACCAGTTGATGAGTTTATAATAGTGCTGGATGAGTGGCAAACAGTGCAGACCCTGATCAGATGCCACATTCTGTGGCATCTGATCTGGATCTACACTGTTTGCAAAGGATTTATCTGCCCCAATACTTAGGGTTCTTATGGTAGTAATTCTGAAGTTCATATTCTATAAAGTATGCATAGAGCTCTAGATGAGAGAGCTTTCCAGAATTTCTCAACCAAACTTGTTGTGGGTATTCCCTATTAGAAGTACCTCGGCATGCACACTTCTCATAAGTACCCATAACAAATTCGGTTTTCATGAAAAAAAACCACTTTTTGGCTAAAAAAAGGCACCATAAATAATCTAGAGCTTTGATACAGGGGCTGCTAGATAAGCAAACTTGCCATGATTATACATAGCTCCAGATAAGATGGGGTATCCACAAAATATTTTTCTTATTTCTCCACAAAGACATATCTTGTTGGTACTCATTAGAAGAGCCTTGGTAAGACAACTCTAATGAGTACCACATCATATATTTTCATAAAGAAATAAAACCTATCAGCCCTTTTTGGTTGAAAAAAAAAAAAAGCCTTATCTGGAGCTAAGGGAACTACAGTTCCAACATCTTTGGGACCATGGAAATTTGTTCGAGACATGGGTAGTTCGAGCCACTGAGGGTTAATCATGGCATCAGTTCAGGAAGCAAATAGCGATAATTTTGGGAAATCTTTTCAATTTTCTACACAACGATTGTATGTTGAGTGTACTCATTAGAATTGCCTCAATGAGGCAATTCTAATGAGTACACACAACATACAATTCCATGATAAAATAAGAAAAATCCCTAAGTATTTGTTTTCTTGAGCTATTGGAAGAATTTTGTAGGGACTGAAAAAAGAGTTCGAATCATCCACGGTAAACGAGCCATCCGTGTTCGAGCCATTGCGGTTATACTGTATTATATTTTTGACTGTCTGAGATGGACACAACCAGGGGCCTTCTAAAGGCCACAGCATATTAAAACAAAGCTCAAAAAATAAACTCTATCAAGATTTCCCTATGTAACAAAGAACACTTATAAAATACCATATTAATGCTAAATATTGGGACACTGTATTCCTTATCCTACTTGTTCTAAAATCTGAACAGGTCTATTTCACTACCTGTCAATGTGTCTTAAAACTGCTGGACTGAGTGGGAAACAGTAAGACCCTGATCAGATGCCACATTCTGCAGCATCTGATCTGGGTCTAAACTGTTTGTTCAGGCCTGTCTGTCCCAATACTTAGGGTTATTATTGTAAATATGGCAATGTTATTACTTTGATGCAGAACAGGAGATAATAGTTTGTAACAAGTTGTTGAAAGTACAATATCTTCTTGTTAACAAGGAACACAAGGGAACAATCATTCCCACCATACACGTGAAAACCAAGATAAGCCTGTAATCTGTATCCAAGCCGTCTGCTTGAGATCTTTGCTGATTTACTGCTCTAATGTTCAAATTTTGGAAGTGCAACATGGAACAACTGAATATAAAAACTGTAGGCGGACTGCTTGGATGTGCAGTCTTGCCTGCATTTTTGCTGGTTCCCCTGATCTAGTATTGGTACTTTTTCCTTTTTTCAACATCTTTTTCCTTTGTCCTACTGAACCCCGAAATACACTACCTTTGCAAACAGTGTAGATCCAGATCAGTTGGCTTCTAAGAAGTCAACTGATCTGAATCTGCACTGTTTACCATTCAGTATGTGAACTTATATCAACAATCTGGATCAAGTAATCTGATTGACTGAAAATTTGAAAAAGGTGCGGCATCTTAATTTATTCACCAGGGCAAGGGTTAACACAAATTGCATGCTGGATAAAATTTCAGCAGACAACATTTTGAAATTTTTTTCTCCATGAAATATGATTTGAAATTTCATGCAAACTGTCTCCTATTCTCTGGAAAAAATAAGAAGAAATATCATCAAATTATCATCTGCTTAAATTGCCCAGAGTGTGCTGAAGGAGTAATATTATGTTGCTGTACCTAACTGCTTAACCTTTAGCACTCTCTAGGCAATGTCAGCAGACAAACTGATATTTTTTCATATTTTTACCTTCAAAATGTAGTTTGCTGAATTCTTAACCCAGCATGCTATGCCTCAAGGGTTAACACTTTAATGTAACAAAGCCTATATTGTTATGATATTATTATGGCATGTTATGTATCTGACTCAGTAGCTTTAGCTGCCAAGTTTTTCTCTGGTATGTCTACAAAAAATGACTGGAAAATTGAAAACTGCCTCCCAACAATAACAGTTCTGACTAATTAAGCTGTGAATTCACAACAATACATAGCATGAATAAATTCTGATTTACATTAACCCTAGTCCTGCTGAACCAGGATATTCCCTGCCTGTGCAAACAGTAGTAGATCCAGATCAGTTGGCTTCTAAAGAAGCCAACTGACCTGGATCTGCACTGTTTGTCATTCAATATGTGAATTTGTATCAACAACCTGACTCAAGTCATCTGATTGGCTGAAAATTAGAAGTGGGCGTGGCATCTAATTTTATTCAGCATGACAAGGGTTAACACAGTTCCAGATAAGTTGGTAACTAAAGGGATAATTTAGGATAATTTTATTAGTTTTTGCAAACAAAAAAATCTTGTGGCTACTCCTTACATGACTGGGGTCCCCATGACAAGCCAACCAGAGCTTGCCCACAACTGATAATACATTCAATACCTATGGAAGCTGAAATACCAACCTGACCCAAAATCTGACCAGCTGTTGATTTTTGCAAAATAGATCATGGGTCAAAGTGACCTAGTTTTATGGGAGGTCACCTGGGATGTTGGGGTGTACACTGATGGAGTTTCAGGTGGCTGGTACCAGTGAAAGCAGACCCCACCCCCACCCCCACCCCCCCCCCCCCCACCCCCATTCCCCACCCCCACAAAAAAAAACAGGTTTCTATTTTGGCAAAAGTAGCTCACAGTGACCTAATTTAATGAAGTTTACCTGGGTTGGTGGGATGTAATAGCACTGATGAAGTCTGCAGGAATTGGCAGCCAAGAAGTCCAATCCAGAAAACCTGACCAGGTGTAGATTTTCACAAGAGCAAGTCACAGTGACCTAGTTTGTGTGAGGTCATCTGGAATGGTGGAATGCATGCTTGATGTTAATTTGAAGGGACAGGCTCCTGTGAAAGCAGATACACAGGTCTGACCCTGAAACCCAGACCAGATGTTGACTTTTTACAAAAGTAAGTAATAATGGTCAAATGTTTTGTGGGAGGTCATTTGGGGTGGAGTGATGCACACAATGATGAAGTTTGAGTGGATTGGAACCTGTTAGCCTATATTATCAAAGTATGACCTTGAAAAATTGACCAAGCATTGAATTCCACAAAAATCTGGTGGTCGGATGCATGCACAGATGAAGTTTGAGGTGGCTGGCAACTGTGGACTTCGAGGAGGCTTAGCAACAGTGGACATCAAGATATGTCCTAACTGGAAAACCTGCTGACAATGTGTTTGTTTCTGCAAATGAAAGTCACAGTGAAGTTTGACCAGGTGTTGAATTTCACAAAATTAGGTCACAGTTACAGTAACCTAATTCTGTGAGAGGTTACCTAATGTGATAGAATGCATACATTGAAAATGCTTGTGGGGCCTGGCACAGTGTTTTACTCAGCACCTAGGATATGTTGAGAGAACCCTAACAATAGGGCTCTCTCTGAAAACAATTTACCTCTATAATAAGAGGCCACTTTTTAACAATTAGCACACTATTTGCAAATTCAGCAGATGACAAATAGATGCTATTTTACCTAGAAAATAGGCCCTGATCTCTCATGTAAATGTCTCCCTTGCAGACAATTTGCATCAAAGGTCAGAGCCTGTTTTCTGGGAAAAATAATAAAAAAATTAAGATGTTGTCTGCTACAATTTTTACCCAGCATGCTAGGCATTAACCATTAAAGTGCCAAGAAAAACTGCATCTGAAAATGTTGTCTGTTTATGTCATCTGCTGAATATTCTTGCAAACTTCTCAAAGCTATTTTTTGCATACCGGCAAACAGTGTGGACCCAGATCAGACTGTCCTAAAGGAGCAGTCTGATCTGGGTCCACACTGTTTGCAGAAATGACTTTTAAAATCACAAGCAGAAGACAAAGCAGATGACAATTGTTGTGATTGGCGCTTTAAGGGTTAACTTAATCATCAATACTAAAAGTAAGTCTTCCTGAGGCTGGCTGTCCTCTTTCTTAAGTGCATTAGATATATATCGCTATCACACCTACATGGCCATTTATCATATAAATCTGTTGTTTAACATTATCTGACCAGCGGCACAAGAAAATGTCCATATTCTATTTCAGCATTTGTGCATTTAATTGCTTGCAAAAGATCCTATGATCTAAAATCAACCTTTTTTTTTTGTTTTCAAAGTACATGTACTGACTGATTGATTATTTTTCCACAAAACTGTACCATTGTGGTACTCATCAAAGTAGTGCTCTATGGCTCTACTAATGAGTACCCACAGCATATCTTTTAGTGAAGAAATAAACAAGTGGGCCCAGAGGGCCCTAATTCGCTCACCTGAGTGTCATTGTCTCTAGTATACTAAAAGACTATGGTTTCTCTTAACAGGACTATGTATGTTTAAAATTTGTTGAAAATGAATGTTTTCAGATGACAGGCTGGAGATTTAAGAACTATGTTATACAGGCCTTGGGAGGAATGTGATGGTGCTTGGCACAGATAAAAGCATGTTGGCTTGTACAGTATTATAGGCCTGGAGGAATGGGGGCTGGGTGCTTGACAGAAGCAAGATCCCATCATGTGCCTTAGTTTTTTTCTTTTATTTTTAGCTCTGGCGGCCACCTTGTTCAGCAGAACAGGATGGTTCGAGCAATTTAAGTAGAGGATCACCCAAGGAACATTCTTGTGAAATTATTGAAAAATCTGCCCAGCAGTGTCAGAGGAGAAGTCTTTTTAAAGCAAAAGTTGCAATGTATGCATGTTAACTTTTATGGAAAATCAGCCCCTCTTATGGCTTTTGAAGGCCTGATGAACAGATGAATGAATGAATAAACAAACGGAGGGGAATTTGGATACTTTGGAAATATTAACTAAATCCATCATTTTGTTAGAAAAATATGAGCTCTTTAAATATTTTAACATAAAAGTTATGACACAAAAACTCAAAATGTGTTTCATAGACCTTAATGTCATGAGCATGGGTAATGATAATCTATTGCATTTTTTTCTTATTTCTGCTGCAATACTTAGAATGGGGATATCCTATATAAGTCTATGTTAAAAAAATAGATTTTTCAAGATGGCCGCCATAGTGGCTATCTTGGATTTCCGATCGAAACAATTTTATCTATTTTTTATCTACAAGTCACCCCGATGCTTCCTACCAAGTTTTGAGTCAACTGGCCTTTTGCTTCAGGAGAAGAAGCAAAAAATAGATTTTCAAGATAGCCGCCATCTTGGATTTCAAATAGGGATGATTTAAGCTATTTTTGATCTACAAGTCACCCCGATGCTTCCTACCAACTTTCAAGTCAATAAGCCTTTCAGTTTGGGAGAAGAAGGGAAAAACAGATTTTTAAGATGGACACCATGGCGGCCATCTCAGATTTCCAATCAGAAATATTTTAGCTATTTTTGACCTAAAACTCACCCTGATGCTTTCTACCAAGTTTCAGTCAATTGGCTTTTCAGTTTTGGAGAAGAAGCGAAAAATAGATTTTCAAGAAGGCTGCCATGACGGCCATCTTGGATTTTCGATCAGAACGATTTTAGCTATTTTTGATATACAAGTCACCCCGATGCTTCCTACCAAGTTTTGAGTCAACTGGCCTTTTGCTTCAGAAGAAGAAGCAAAAAATAGATTTTCAAGATGGCCGCCATCTTGGATTTCCAACAGAGACGATTTAAGCTATTTTTGTTCTACAAGTCACCCCGATGCTTCCTACCAAGTTTCAAGTCAATAAGCCTTTCAGTTTGGGAGAAGCGAAAAATAGATTTTTAAGATGGTCACCATGGTGGCCATCTTGGATTTCCTATCAGTAAAATTTTAGCTATTTTTGACCTTTAACTCACCCTGATGCTTCCTATCAAGTTTCAGTCAATTGGCTTTTTTTTTCAGTTTAGGAGAAGCGAAAAATAGATTTTCAAGATGGCAGCCATGGATTTCCGATCAGAACGATTTTAGCTATTTTTGATCTACAAGTCACCTTAAGGCTTCCTACCAAGTTTTGAGTCTTGATTGTTTGTTTGTGTTGAGGTTTTATGGCCCAGTCAACCCAATGGGGTCATGTCAAGTGCAATCAGTTTACCTAACCACATGTTTACTGGGCAGGCTTAGTCCTCTAAGCGGTTAATCAGTATTATGCACATTCTTTTGCCAGAGTCAGTTGGCATTCCAGTTCAGGAGAAGAAGCGAAAAATAGATTTTCAAGATGGCCACCATGGCTGCCGTCTTGGATTTCGGACCAGAACGATTTTAGTTATTTTTTACCTACAAGTCACCCCGATGCTTCCTACCAAGTTTCCAGTCAATTGGCCCTTCAGTTCAGGAGTAGAAGCAAAAACTAGATTTTCAAGATGGCTGCCATGGCGGCCACCTTGGATTTCTGATAGGGACAATTTTATCTATTTTTGAACTACAAGTCACCCCGATGCTTCCTACCAAGTTTAAAGTCAATAAGCCTTTCGGTTCAGGAGAAGATAGAAAAATAAATTTTTCAAGATGGTCGCCATGGCAGCTATCTTGGATTTCCGATCAGAACGATTTTAGCTATTTTTGATCTATAAGTCACCCCAATGCTTCCTACCAAGTTTCAAGTCAATTGGCTTTTGGGTCTTTTTTTTTTTTTTTTTTTTGATTTGGGTTTAACGGCCCTTTCAAGAATATTTCACTTATAACGAGCCGATCGTTCATCGAAGGTGGGCGAAAACCGGAGTACCCGGAGAAAAGCCACCTGACCATCGGGTCTAGGAGAAGAAGCGGCCATCTTGGATTTCCCATCAGAAAGATTTTATCTATTTTTGATCTACAAGTCTTCCCTATGCTTCCTACCAAGTTTGGAGTCAACTGGCCTTTTGGTTCAGGAGAAGAAGTGAAAAACAGATTTTCAAGATGGCGGCCATGGTGGCCATCTTGGATTTCCGATCGGAACGATTTTAGCTATTTTTGATCTACAAGTCACCCCGATGCTTCCTACCAAGTATTGAGTCAATTGGCCCACGGGTGTAGAAGTGGGCTTACAAAGCAACTGTTGACGACGCACGACGAACAATGGACGACGGACATTGACTGACCACAATAGCTCACCATGAGCACTTCGTGCTCAAGTGAGTTAAAAAGTGGGCCATGATGGCCCTGGATCGCTCACCTGATGTACAAATGAAATGGTAGGTAATATAAGGTGGAGTGGAGGGTTTAAGCAATTTTGGTAGACAGTGATCCAAGGAACGTTTCTGTGAAGTTATTTCAAAATCAGTAAACCTGTTCAGGAGTGGTTTGAAGGTTTGCCTGTTTTTAGCTCTGACGGCCATCATGTTCAGTGGAGCGAAATGACTTGTAACAATTTTGGTCCCAAGGAACATTTCTATGGTATTATTTTGAAATCATGTCACTGGCCTTAGGAGGAGATGTCTTCTAAAGGCTTTTTTTTCTCCTATCTTTAGCTTTGGCAGCCATTTCGTTCAGTGAAGCAGAAGCCTTTTAGCAATTTTGGTAGAAGGTTATCCAAGGAACATTTCTGTGGAATTGTTTTGAAATCAGGCCATTGGCCTAGGAGGAGATGTTGTTTCAAGGTTTTTCTATTTCTAGTTCTGGTGTCTATTTTGTCCAGTGGAGCAGAACCATTTTAGCAATTTTTGGTAGAGGGTCACCCAAGGAACATTTGTGAGAAATTTTTTTGAAATCAGGCCATTGGCCATTGGCCTAGGATGCGATGATGTTTAAAAGGTTTTCTATTTTTAGCCCTGGTGGCTTTTGTTCAGCAGTGGAACCATTTTAGCTACTTTGGCAGAGGGTCACCCATAGATAATTTCTGTGGAATTGTTGTTTTGAAATTGAGATATTGGCCTAGGAGATGTTGTTTTAAGTTCTTTTTTTTTCTGTTTTTAGCTGTGGCGAACATTTCTAGCAATTTTGGTAGAGGGTCATTCTAGGAATATTTCTGTGAAATTATTTTGCAATCAGGTAGTTTTGAGAAATCGTTTAAAGCAAAAGTTGATAACGCATGCACAGACAGAGGCTCACCTTGCTCACAATAGCTCACCTAAGAGCATTTTCTCCCTCAGATCAGCTAAAAAAAATATGTGGCTATTAGAGCTCTGACTATTACAATAAAGCCCTTTTAGTCTAATAAACAAATTCAACCAGCAAATGCCCAGATCAACCTGTGCATCAGCAGTCTGATCTGATCCTTTGTAGTCTGTCAAAATATTCTTCAGTTCCTACTAAGTGGAACAGAAGATTTATCAAGGAGGAGTATTTGGTGATAATTTTGGGATAATTTTCTCCAAATCTCCATAAAGAAACATGTTGTGGGCACTCATTAGATGTGGCTTTCCGAGCCATATAAACATATGCTGTATCATCATCATCATAATCAGATTTTTGATTAACGTGCCGGTACAGGGGCAACATCCGCATCAGAGGGCCCCCTTCCAGATAGCTGGTTTGCTGCATGCATGGCAGATCTCACACCAGACCTCCACATATTTTTATCAAGAGGGTTGATAGCCGAGAGCTTCCACTCTCTGCAATCCCTCTCTGTCAGCTGCTTCTGTATCATCTTGGGCCTCCTAGGCCATGCTTTCCCTCAACCTGTATGTCCATACCAGTGGAGCCTTCTCTCCTTCAGCATGAGGTCCTGATCCTCAATGTTGTGTGTGGGTACTTATCAGAAGAGCCTAGCTCACAATTATGTTTTTTATGGAAAAATGAAGAAAATTTAATGCTAGAATTATCATAAAACACCCCCTTCACAAGTCTTCTAGTGGACAGGGACAACCCTGATCAGACAACAAGAGTGATGAAGTTTAGGAACTGAACTCAAAGTTCTTATTGTCAAAGATAAGGCTGTTTATGGTAACTCAATTAACCCTTCTCTTGCTAAACACGACAAGCCCTGTCTTAGCAAACAGTGTAGATCCAGATCAGTTGGCTTCTGAAGAAGCCAACTGATCTGGATCTGCACTGTTTGCCATTAAGTATTTTAATTTATAGCAACAATCCAGATCAAGTAATCTGATTGGCTGAAAATTAGAAGGGGGCGTGGCATTTTAATGTATTCAGCAGGACAAGGGTTAATCCTAAATATCTGGACAGCTGAACTTGTTGCTATAGATAAAAGGCCTTTTTCAACCAAAAACTGATACCGTATTTTTCATGTTTCGCTACAAAGACATATTGTGGACACCTCAGCAAGGTGCTTCTATTTTCATGCAGAAGCAAGGTTAATATTTATATACATTATTCCACTTAGCTACTATAGCTTTGTTAACTCTTTATTGTATCCAAAATTTTTTTTAACTCTTTCCCCACTAGTGGGGACTTTTGTCGTCTGCTGATAACCTTTGCAAAAGTTTGAACCCAGATCAGGCCTGACAAAACATCAGGCCTGATCTGGCTCCAAACTGTTTGACACTCTGATGGTATTCCTGACAGATTTTTTTGAAAAAGTTAATTTTAACCCATTGTAGTCGGGATACTCGTAAAAGGGTAATTGGCAAACAGTGCAGAACCAGATCAGACGCCGCAGAACATGGCATCTGATCAGGATCTCCACTGTTTGCAAATAGTTTAGCCATTTTTCTCTAGGAATATGTAGATCTCATAGCCGGACGTAACCTAAAATTGAAATTGGACTCTTCCAATATATTGTGTTGGAGAGACTATTTAGTATACAATGGGTTAAAAACAAAATACACAGACAACAAAAAAGCAAACAGTTCAGTTCCTGACCAAGATACTCCACAGTCTGACCTCTAACTGCACTGTCTGCTCGGACATTTTCTTTCCAACTATTATGGTGAATAATGTATTGTTTACAGTAGTACCTGAATTTATACTCTCATGTGTAATGGGAAGACCACACTGGGCAGCAGCTATCAGCTTTAATGCAATGTAGAACTGGCTTCGACCAAAATGACCAAGTCTTTTAGCACCACAGAGTTCTGAGACCTGGAAGTGGAAAAGAAACAAAGGTAACTTTAGTAGCCTTCAAAGCACTAATTTAAATACCACTGGATGACAATTTGCAATATTTTTTCCTTTTTTTCCAAGAAAGTAGGGCTTGATATTTCATATGAATCATCTGCTAAGTAGCTGAATCACATTTAAATAATGGTTCATGTGAAATATTAAGTCTTGTTTTTTTTTGTTTTGTTTTTTTTCTTTTACAGAAAATATCTATCAGAAATCTGTCATCTTTTCTCATCTTTTAACCCTTGTCCTGCCAAACCCGGATATACCCTGCCTTTGCAAACAGTGTAGATCCAGATCAGTTGGCTTCTGAAGAAGCCACCTGATCTGGATCTGCACTGTTTGCCATTAAGTATTTGAATTTAAAGCAATAATCCGGATCAAGAAATCTGATTGGCTGAAAATTAGAAGAGGGTGTGGCATCTTAACTTATTCAGCAGGACAAGGGTTAAGTTTTAGAAAAAAAAAAAAAATAAATAACTTTGAATGATGAACATGAACACCATTCTAAAATAAGTTTTCACATTTTCCCATGGAAACAGACTGACTTTAATTCGAATTCCTTTTTTCTGAAAATTATGAATTTGCCTGTCACATCAAAGAAATATATACAATCACAATCATTGTACCACGGAAACAGGGTCAAAGCATACACTAACAGTAAAGACTTGGATATCTAATGCAATGTTTTTTTTTAAATGAAAGCACCACAAGCATAATACCCCGCCATAGCAATTATTTGTTTATGTATTAAAGGTATCATTGCGAAAATGTCTGGAAAGAAAATGACAAAGGGACAGATAACAATCCTAAACCAGATCTTGATAATATCAATGGACAGATAACTATCCTATAGCAGATCTTGATAATATCAATGGACAGATAACTATCCTATAGCAGATCTTGATAATATCAATGCATATAGCAAGTTTGGTTAAAAGGCCTTGTTATTTACTCAAGTTATCATCCAGAGAGGAAAATATGGACATGTCTCGGGCAGATAACTCCGTAAAAATTTGACGAAATTTGGCCATTAGCAATTCCAAACCTGATCTCCTTACTGTCAATACATATAGGAAGTTTGGTTAAAATCCCTTGTTAATTATTAAGGTTATCATCTGGAAACGAAAATATGGGTGTGTCTTGGGCAGATAACTCCGTAAACATTTTACGAAATTTGCCCATTAGCAATCCAAAACCAGATCTCCTTAATGTCAATGCATATAGCAAGTTTGATGAAAATCCCTTGTTATTTACTCAAGTTATCATCCGGAAATGAAAATGTGGGCGTGTCTCGGGCAGATAACTCCGTAAAAATTTGACAAAATTTGCCCATTAGCAATCTGAAAGCAGATCTCCTTAATGTCAATGCATATAGCAAGTTTGGTGAAAATCCCTTGTTATTTACTCAAGTTATAGTCCGGAAATGAAAATATGGGCTTGTCTCGGGCAGATTCCGTCAAAAATTGACGAAATTTTCCCATTAGCAATCCCAAACCAGATCTCCACAATATCAATGCACATACCAAGTTTGGTGAAAATCAATTGATGTTTACTCAAGTTATCATCCGGAAACGAAAATATGGGCGTGTCTCGGGCAGATAACTCCATCAAAACTTGACGAAATTTGCCCATTAGCAATCCCAAACCAGATCTCCACAATATCAATGCACATACCAAGTTTGGTGAAAATCTATTGATGTTTACTCAAGTTATCATCCGGAAACGAAAAACGGACAGACGGATGGGCTACGGACAGACAGACGGACTCATGGACGTCTGACGTGAAACCATAATACCCCGCCACTGTGTGTAATAGTGGCGGGGTATAAAAAACTTTTTCATAGAGAGTGTGGGGTAGTTTAGTTAGAGATAATGAATTCGTCAATAGGGGTCTGGATATTAGCAAAAAGGGTGCCTTTTGTCAATTTGTTCACTAAAACTATTTTATTCCCCACCACTGCACCCCTGCTCCGTTTCTTTCCTTCTTATTTTCCAGTAGAAATCTTCAGATTTCTAATTATTCAATCCTCATATGAGGGAAAGCTTGTGGAACTTGGAATCTAATACTGTTCTTTCCCTAAATATTTGGACACCTTAACTCCCTATCATCCTTCTAAAACTTGACCAAGTCCACTTTACTACCATGATGAATAAATTAAGATGCCACACCCACTTCTAATTTTCAGCCAATCAGATTGCTTGATCCAGGTTGTTGATATAAATTCACATACTGAATGGCAAACAGTGCAGATCCAAATCAGTTGTTTTTTTAGAAGCCAACTGATCTGGATCTACACTATTTGCAAAAGCAGGGTATATCCGGGTTCAGCAGGACTAGGGTTAACAACTGCCAGTCTAGCACTTGATCACCACATCAGATTCTGAATATGGTGTACACATTTTTTTTTTTTTTTTCTCCGGCCTATCTATCTAAATACTAAATATGGATTTTCAGTACGTGAAAATGACTCAAGATAGTGAATGCCCAGATCAAACTGTCCAGATATGCAATCTGATCAGACCTTTCAGTGTTCGCACATACTGTATCCCCTAGATCTCTTCTAATGACAACACACATTTGTTTTTCTCATGATACAGTTGTTTTTGTTTGTGTTTTCTAGTTGGACAACAGGCAGTCAGTCAGCAGCCAGGTTAAAGATTTGTTGGCTACAAGTTGTAATATTCAGTATTTCTTTGATTAATGCTTAGCACTGGGTAATAATTTCAGCAGGCGACATTCTAAAATATTTTTCCCAGAAACCAGGTTTTAACAGTTCATGCAAATTGTCTCCACTTGAGACAATTTGCATGAAATGTCAAAACCTGTTTTCTGGGAAAAATAAGGAAGTATTTTAGAATGTCATCTGCTGAATTAGCCCAGAGAGTGGTAAAGATTAAACAAGCTATTGATTTATCTACGACTCTCCCAGAGATAGATGTAGAAATGGTTGATCAAATCAATGAGCTGGCCATACTGTACAAAAAGATGCAGTCTAACTAGATTAACCTGCTGAATTGAAATATTTGCAGACAAAATTTTAAAATATACACTGGAACCTCTTAAGAAATTTAAGAAGATGGTTCATTATAAGACAGTTTTGGATACAAGACAGTTTAAAGGTGGACCCCATATGTGTTGTATCTAATCAAAACTGTATAGATTATAATAGAAAAATGACCGTCCATTTATATAATTTGTATAATCTATACATTTTGGATTGAATACAACATTGTTGTTGTAGCCTACATGGTTTTTGTTTTGAATCCCAGCAATAGTGTTATTAAGAGCTTGTTGTGTATTGTCCTCAGGCTCAAATGACGATGATTTGGTGTTTTACATCCCTTACAAACTTATTTTATTTTAGTCATATCAAGATGATGGAAGGGCGACAACATAAGACTGTGCAATAAAGCAGTGTACAGTCATAATTTTGATTCTGCAGGATTCAAGCGTTATACAGAAGTCAGGGCCCAGTTGTTCAAAACTAACCAGGTTGTTTGTTAACATAGCGTTAAAGCTTTGATCATTAAGTATGGCATATACGCTAATATTTTTGCTGGAACAATGTGAGTAGCTTTTGCAAATTGCATTTGCAAAAGCTACCCATATTTTTTTAGCAAAAATACCTGTGAATTAGATATTGTACTTACTAGAACAGTTAACATTCTGATCATTTATGAGTTTGTTAAGCTAAGGATGCTTTGAACAACTGGGCCCAGGTGCACCAACTTCTCACCTACCAAGATGCTTCCTTCTAAGGCATATTGGTTTTGGTCAGACTGAACTGATATTTCTTAGTGGAAATAGATCTGCTCAGGACGCTTTATAAGGGGTAAAAAAAAAAAAAAAAAAATAGCTGTATTTCAGCTAACATGCTGAAAAAAAATTGGTTGGTAGGTAGGAGAAACTGTTTTTTTATTTTTTATTTTTTTTTCTCCAGAAAAGAACAGGATCCGGCCTGTAATTTTATTAAAATATAGGTATTTTGTTGAGGGTCGATGCTTTACTTTTTTTATTTTGCATTTTTACTGATAAAAAATAGGTATTTTGTTGAGTGTCGGTGCTTTACTTTTTTCTATTTTGCATTTTTACTGATAAAAAATAGGTATTTTGTTGAATGTCGGTGCTTTACTTTTTTTTATTTTACATTTTTACTGATAAAAAATAGGTATTTTGTTGAGTGTCGGTGCTTTACTTTTTTTTTATTTTGCATTTTTACTGATAAAAAATAGCAGAGTCGGGTGTTTGAAACAGGGTCTGTTGGGTTAGCAGTAGACTGGCTCCAGTCGTTTTTGTTTTATATCTATTTTTCTTTTTCTCTGCATTATTTTTTTATCATGATCCTCTTTAATCCAACTTCAAGTTACCTATGGCTGAACAAAAACCTTTCTTTCTAGCCAAGGGACTGAAGTAAACAAAAATTCTACAAGCTATACAAGTGTTGTGTCCCCTCAAAAAAAAAGAAGAAAAAGAAAGAAAAGAAAAATAAAGAAAGGGTCTGGGGCCAGACTAGGTTAGCAGAAACACAGCTATTTTTTTTTTTTTTTTACGCCTAATGAGAACCCTTGCCCTGCTGAACCCACATACACCCTGCCTTTGCGAACAGTGTAGATCCAGATCAGTTGGCTTCTTCAGAAGCCAACTGATCTGGATCTGCAGTGTTAGTCATTAAGAATATGAATTTATAGCAATCCGGATCAAGCAATCTGCGGATAGGCTGAAAATTAGAAATGGGCGTGTGATCTTCAGGGTTCAAATTTAACTTTTTTGACAGCTTGCTAAAATTAGCAAGTCGCATTATTTTTTACTTGCTAAACCTTTCAGCCAACTTGCTTTTTCACACTTGTAAACACTGTTAAATGTGGCTTTAAACCTTAGCACTCTGGGTAAAAATTTCAGCAGACAATTTAAAATATTTATCTTATTTTTCTCATAAAACAGGTTTTGACATTACAAGCAAATTGTCTCCTATGGAGACAATTTGCATGTAATATCAAAACCTGTTTTCTGGAAAAAATATTGTCATTGCTTTTGGAAAAGAAATTGCAGAACTTTAGCAACAAGGTTCCACCAATTAAAGAGAATCTTTCCAACTTGCTAGAATTAGCAAGTGATGGAAATTGCAGCTTGCTTTTTGAAGAAATTAACTAGCATTTAGCAAGTTAGCAAGTGCTAAAATTGATCCCTGATCTTAATTTATTCAGCAGGACACAGGCATCTCTTTCAACATTATGTAAGGCAAATTGAGACAGTGGATGGGCTGACAATGAAAGATTAAGTGCAATGAATTGCTGTACAGTCACAAGCTGAACTCTGCCGCTGGCAGGGGTCGAACATGGTGCTTCATTTTCCAAAGTCAACAGTGCTAACTGCTCCACCATCCTGACACGGATTGCTCAGGTGGTAATTGGCATGATCTAATACCTCTATATAAGGCAATTTCCAACCAAAATGTATTGAAAACTTTAATTCTGCATGAAAATAATCATGTACAAAGCTTCAGATAAAATGCCATTTTTTTTCAACTGAAATTAACTTACTGTAATTTTTCTTATTTCTCCATGAAAATATATGTTCTGGGTACTCTTGGAGGTGGCTCACCAAGGCATTTCTAATAAGCACCTACAATGTATACTTTTGTGGAGAAGTAGAAAAAATATCTGAAAACCCCTCTTATTTGCAGCTATGCATGTATGCTGTTGGTATTCCTTAGCTCTTGTCAAGAAGTCACACCCACTTCTAATTCTCAGCCAATCAAATAACTTGATCCAGATTATTAATACAGTCACATACTGAATGACAAACAGTGCAGATTCAGATCAGTAAAAAAATTGCTTCTTCAGAAGCCAACTGATCTGGATCTACACTGTTTGCAAAGGCAGGGAATATCCAGGTTCAACAGGACCACGGTCAGTAGCTCTGAGGTGCAACTAATGAGTATCCGCAATGTATGTCTTTGTAAAAAAAAAAAAAAAAAAAAAAATATGTATTCAGATACTTTCTTCTCTACCATATTCATTTGAAGCGCCTTACCGAGCTGCTTTCAATGTGATGCTTTTAATCCTTGTCCTGCTGAACCCGGATATACCCTGCCTTTGCAAACAGTGTAGATCCTGATCAGTTGGCTTCTAAAGAAGCCAACTGATCTCGATCTGCACTGTTTATCATTAAGTATGCAAATTTGTATCAACAACCTGGATCATGTGATTTGGTTGGCTGAAAATTAGAAGAGGGTGTGACTTCTTAATTTATTCAGTAGGACAAGGGTTAATGAATAGCCATGTGTTTTTGTGGAGAAATAAGAAATATATTATGTGGATATCCCATCCTATCTGGAGCTATGTCACATGTCAGTTAGAAAAACAGAAGTTTGGATACTAAGTAGTAATATGAAGCCTAGCTATGTAACAAGAGCTGTCACCTGATCGTACAGTTCACCTGTACAGATGTTTGTCTATCATTAGTGGTATTATTATGTCACAAAGGGAAATCAGGTTGGGACTAAATAAACTGTTTCAACTTATGTGCCACTGGACCTTTAAACCGTAAAGCACTAATCACAACTACAGCAGATAACAAGCTGAAATATTTTTTTTTTTTTTTTTTTTTTTATTTTAGAGATGACAAGTTCACTCTTCTAAGTGACATCCCCTAATTGTAGAATATTTCAAATTAAAGATATTGTTATGATGACAATAATGTTGAAAACCGCATTTGGAAATTCTAACTGGTTCAAAAGAGTATGCATTCTAAGTTGTAGTAGCTGAATGTGCTATTTAGAGTTTAGTAAAAATGGTATCCCACATAATGCACTATTCTATGATGTTATTGGTTCTTTGTAAGTTTATCTAAATCACAATAACTTAACTCCAGACTGCTAATTTTGATAAAATTAGTAAATAGTTTATTACTTTGAATATCAACCCTTGTCCTACTGAACCCGGATATACCCAGCTATTGCAAACAGTGTAGATCCAGATCACTTGGCTTCTGAAGAAGCCAACAGATCTGGATCTACACTATTTGTCATTCAGTACGTGAATCTATATAACAAATCTGGATCAAGTAATCTGACTGGCTGACAATTAGAATTGGGCGTGGCATCTTAATTTATTCAGCATGACAAGGGTTAAGACTAGCTTACATATTTGTTTCAATGATAAATAAAAACCTGAAACCATAATACCCCGTCATTATAACTGTGTCATGGGGAGATAACTCTGTCAAAACTTAATGAAATGTACCCAACAGCAATCCCAAACCAGATCTCCACAAGAGCAAATTCACGCCTTAAAGTTTCGAAGTTTAACCCTTGTCATGCTGAATAAATTAAGATGCCACGCCCACTTCTAATTTTTCAGCCAATCAGATTACTTGATCCAGATTGTTCATATAAATTCTGATACTTAATGGCAAACAGTGCAGATCCAGATCAGTTGGCTTCTTCAGAAGCCAACTGATCTGGACCTACACTGTTTGCAAAGCAGGATATATCCTGGTTCAGCAGGACAAGGGTTAAAGACCCTCAGATGAGCAATCATTTCCAGGAGGTCTTCAACTCCCATGTGAGCGCTTCTGCATGTGTACCTGATGCTGCCACTGAGGATATCTGGAACAACATCAAGACTGGCCTGCTCAAGAGGAGGTGTGTGGCACAACTCAGCCTCACCATTGGCGTCGTGAAACCTGGTGGTGGAAGGTCAAGGTCAAATGATAATAGATAGCAGTAGTTGCTCTTTCCTCTCTCCTTGTTGTAAGCTTGGTTTACATACAAAGCCTATAACCCTTAAAGCCACTGAAATTGATTTGAATCATATGCAGAGGGTGTAGGATAAATTAATAAGGTCAGTGAACCATGAAATAAATGTCAGACAGAACAGTCAGAAAAGAAAATTACATGAGCATCAACAGGTACTCCTCTGATGAATTCCTCTGCTGATCTTATTTTTGGAGGTCCCTTATTATTTGGATTTTTTTTTTTTTTTTGATTTGGGTTTTACGGCCCTTTCAGAAATATTTCACTTATATCAAGCTGATCACTCATAAAAGGTGGGCGAAAACCGGAGAACACGGGGGAAAACCACCTGATCATCTGTAAGCAGTACTTCGCTTTCCCACATGTGACCCGAGCGAGGCTCGAACCACAGCGGTGAGAAACCTAATGGATTAAGAGTCAGCTCTCTTATCCACTAGGCTATGGGGCCCGCATATTATTTGGATATTTTACAATAAGTTTTTCCAGTAATTTTGAAAAAATGATACTGAAATCGACGTTAATTAGGTCATATATCCCCTACGAAAATTCAAGGAAAATAAGGCTTAACATTATATGTGAATCAACTACCAAGCAGATGATACATTTTATGTCAGACCTTATTTTCCCTGAAAAACAATTTACAAAATAAAATTGCCGTCTGCTCTAAAAATAGGATTTGATTAAATTTCAACAGTGGCTGGGAATTTTTCTTACATGTATATTCACTTTGACTGGAGGCAGACTTCTAGTACGCTTGGATTTTAGGTAAAAATTACGGCAGGATTTTTTTTTTTTAAATCAAGACGCAATTTTGATAAATACATGAGGCAGATCATTCCATTATAACGCCTAGATTTTGTTTAATACATGAGACGGACCAGTCTATTATTATGCCTGGATTTTGAAAAGTACATCCGGGTTATCTGAAAGACCTTTAATTTGTATGTCAGGAATACGTATGCCTGGGATATCGTAAAGACACCAGAAATAATTCTGAAAAAACTAGAAATGTGTCAGTATGATACAGATGCCCCCACCCAAGGCCATCTTCACCCACACGCAGGCATTTTGCAAAAAATGAAGTAGAGAAAAGGGCCATAACTCCCATAATAGTTGGCAGATTTTACCCTAAATTGAAATTGACCTTATTTTATGATTATATACCTGTGTATAAAATATGAATCCAATACACAAATCAATCTTTTTTTAAAAAATATCAGAAGGAAAACATCTTTTGAAGGTGAAATAGGGCCATAACTCCCGTAATAATGGGTTGATTTTACCCCAACTGGAACTTGACCTCTATTTTATGATGATATACCTGTGTGTTAAATATGAATTCAATACACTAACGTTTTCAATAGATATCAAACTGAAACTATTTTTCAACATTGAAAAAAGGCCATATAACTCCAAAAATAATTGGTGGATTTTACACTAAATCAAACTTGACCTATATTATATAATTATATAAAAATATGAATCCAATTCACTAATCTTTTCAAATTATGGAACGGAAACCATTTTTCAAAGTTGAAAAAGGGCTATAGCTCCCAAAATAATAGGTGGATTTTACCCTAAATCGAACTTGACCTACATTTTATGATTAAATACCTGTGTATAAAATTTGAATCCAATACACTAATATTTTCAAAAGATATCGAACGGAAACCATTTTTCAACTATTTTTCAACATTAATAAAGGGCCGTAACTCCAAAAATAATTGGTGGATTTTACCCTAAATCGAACTTGACCTATATTTTATAATTATATGCTTGTGTATAAAATATGAATCCAATACACTAATCTTTTCAAAAGTTATGGAACAGAAACCATTTTTCAAAGTTGAAAAAGGGCCATAACTCCCAAAATAATAAGTGGATTTTACTCTAAATCGAACTTGACCTACATTTATGATTATATACCTGTGTATAAAATTTCAATCCAATACACCAATCCTTTCAAAAGATATCGCACAGAAACCATTTTTCAAAGTTGAAAATTTTTCAAAGTTGAAAAAGGGCCATAACTCCCAAAAAAATTGGTGGATTTTACCCTAAATCAAACTTGACCTACATTTTATGATTATATACCTGTGTATAAAATTTCAATCCAATACACTAACCCTTTCAAAAGATATCAAACAGAAATCATTTTTCAACATTGATAAAGGGCTTAACTCCAAAAATAATTGGTGGATTTTACCCTAAATCGATTTGACCTATATTTTATAATTATATGCTTGTGTATAAAATATGAATCCAATACACTAATCTTTTCAAAAGTTATGGAACGGAACCATTTTTCAAAGTTGAAAAAGGGCCATAACTCCCAAAATAATATGTGGATTTTACTCTAAATTGAACTTGATCTACATTTTATGATTATATACCTGTGTATAAAATTTCAATCCAATATACCTATCCTTTCAAAAGATATCACACAGAAACCATTTGTGTTACATATGGGACTGATGGATGGGACGGACGGATGGGACAGACTTACGTACAGCGGTGATATTATATGCCCCACCCCCAACCCCCACCCCGCCCCACCCCTTGACCATTGAAAATGGCGGGGGCATAAAAAAAAAAAAAAAAAAAAAAAAACTCAATTCGCATATGGAGTGGACTAATTTAAATATTACCACCCATTTTACGCTTGAAATACAAAATGTAGGTCAATTTCTTTTGATCTGTTACTAAAAATAAAATATAACTCCATCTGTACTTTGAAATAGTAAACCTCCAGACGGAATATGGCAGGAATATACTATAAAAGTACATGTCATTTCCACCTCGATTCCAACTGGGTATGGTATAGTTTGGTACCTCTTGGTGTGTCAATAAAACGCTAGATGAAGGGCAAACAGTGTAGACCCTGATCAGACACTGCAGAATGCGGCATCTGATCTGGGTCTTTACTGTTTGTTCAGGCCTGTCTGTCCCAATACTTAGAGTTATTATGATACATTCTAGAAGTAATGATTTTGAGCAGGCCAATATAAAGCCGCAATAAATATTATAGTGGACTGAAAACATTGCCTAACACAGTTGGACAAGTTGGAGACTTTGTTCAATAATTTGTCAGATACACTGTCAAATATATTTAACCCTTAAAGCACTAATCAAAACTGCAGCAGACAACGCTTTGATTTTTTTAGTACTTTTTAGAGAAAATAAGACTTGACATTTCATGTGAATTGTCTGCTAGGCAGACAATTCACATGAAATGCAGTTTTATTTTCTCTGAAAAAAAAAAAAAAAAATAGAATGTTGTCTGCTACAATTCTGATTAGCGCTTTAATGGTTAATCATATTTCATTTCCATATAAATCCAGAACTGGTCTATTCTGAAAGTTGAGTGGAGGCTGAACATCCCAGCCAACAGTATTTTAGTCATATCAAGATGCTGCCTTTGAAATTGCAGGACTTTTGCACAACCTGAGACTAATGATGGGCTAGATTCCTGCCTTAAAGCTTAGCACTCTGGGTAAAATTTTCTGCAGACAACATATTATGTTTTTTTACTTATTTTTTCTGTTTTCTAGGAAAATAAGCAAAATATCTGTGTTGTCTGCTGAATTAGCCCAGAGGCAGAGAGTGGTAAGGTTTAAGTTACTGGCAGTTATACTACCGAGGCAGATAGCAACTCTACTATTCTGAGACATAGCTACAGATAAGAGGGGGTATCCACATAATATTTTTCTTATTTCTGGACGAAACATATGTTGTGGGTACTCATTAGAAGCGCCTCGCTGTGGGTACTCATTAGAAGTGCCTCGGCGAGGCGCTTCTAATGAGTACCCACAACATATGTTTTCATCGAGAAATAAGAAAGATATCAGCATTTTTCGCATGAAAAAAGCGCCTTATCTGTTGCTATGTCTGAGAGCCCCGAAACGAGGAGCCATTTATACAGAAAGTACAAAACACTGATGAAGATAATGATTTGGTATTTTACGTCCCTTTCAACATTACTTAAGTTATATGAAGATGATGGAAGGATGATAATGAAAGGCTCTGCAGCCATGCAATGAAGCACCATACAGTCATAAACTGAATTCTGCCGTAACAGTGGAACTGGAACCTGGGACTTCATGATCCAAAGTCAGAAGCGATAACCACTCAGTCACTTCACATAACACTATATCATCTTATATTACTCAACTGAAGTGTGTACATCAAACTTCTTAACTTAATCACCAAGTTATCTTAACTTCATCGCCTAGTTACGATGTTTTTTTTTTTGTTGTTTTTTCAGTTGGTTTTAACCCTTGTCCTGCTGAATAAATTAAGATGCCACGCCCATTTCTAATTTTCAGCCAATCAGATTACTTGATTCAAATTGTTGCTATAAATTCACATACTTAATGGCAAACAGTGCAGATCCAGATCAGTTGGCTTCCTCAGAAGCCAACTGATCTGGATCTACACTGTTTGCAAAGGCAGGGTACATCCGGGTTCGGCAGGACAAGGGTGAAATATTTTATCCCAAATATCTCCGCTGATCACAAAGGAGTCAATATGAATGTGTCACCATGGAAACAGCCAGAAATGTAGTTCAGTTTAAACCTAGGTCCTGCTGAACCTGGATATGCCCTGCCTTTGCAAATAGTGTAGATCCAGATCAGTTGGCTTCTGAAGAAGCCTACAGATCTGGATCTGCACTGTTTATCATTAAGTATGTGAATTTGTATCTAAAACTATGAAAAAACATGAAATGTCAAGCCTTATTTCCTCTGAAAATTACAAAACAAATTTAGACTGACATCTACTACATTTTTTAGCACCTTAAACCATTTTTGAATAAATAAACTCTCCCTACACAATATATTGGAAGAGTCCATTTCAATTTTAGCCATGTCAGGCTATGTGATTTAGATATTCCTAACAAAAAATGGCTAAACTATTTGCAAACAGTGGAGACCCTGATCAGACTCCACATTCTGCAGCATCTGATCTACTGTCCTTTCGACATCTCTCGGAAAGACGTTTTTTGCTTGGCGTTTTATCTTAAATGAAAATATTTTGTTCTTATTGACTATATCTTATCAGAAACCATTTGTCTTTTCTGTTTCTGTGTTCCATTTTCAAATATGTACCCAAAAATTAAATTTATCGCCAAAAAATAGTCTGACCTATGCAATTTCTATAGAAAAGTGATTTTTTGGAATTTTTGTCTTAGTAAATATTTTTTACTTTTCTTTGCTGAATTTGAATTATTGATGTTTCACAACAATATTGTGAAAATTTCAGAAAAATTGAACAAATGAAACTTGTTAAAAATCTGCCTCCAAGTTACCTACCCTACAAATTTCTGAATAATTTTCATTCATTTTGACTATGGGAAAAAGTGAAAATATTGGATGTTTTAAAAACCACTGACTAGAATAAAACTTTTTGTGCATAGGTAGTTACGACAAATGGTTTTGTATTAAATCATGACAAAACTTTACATATTTACTTCTTCTGTTTAAAGCGCCGAGCAAAAAACGACTTTCTGAAAGATGTCGAAAGCACAGTAGGTCTGCACTGTTTGCCAATAACCATGACCATTTATGTACACAGTTTTGGATATAACACGGTTCAAAGATGGATCCCGAAAATGTATAGATTATATTGAAAAATGACCATTTATGGTCATTTTTTCAATATAATCTATACATTTTTGTTTGGATATATAACATGGTTGTTTAACTAACACTGTTTATGTTATGGATCCCTTTTGGGAGTCTCCAAACTAAAATGATGAAAACAAAAACAAAAAAAAAAACTGTTTATGTTTAATGTCTAGAGAAGCCCAAGGTTCACTCTATATCAATAATTATATGACTCAACCAAGAAATGATGCAGAGCTGCAACTGTATTGTATTCTACAATCAGACATAGCTCCAAAGACGGCACTTCTCTTTAGCCAAAAAGTGTTGATATTCTTCTTACTTCTCCATGAAAACCTATGTTGTGGGTACTCCATAAACTTCTAATAAATTCCACAACATTATGTTTTCATGGACAAATACAAAAAATATCTGGGCCCAGATGTTCAAAGCTTCGTTACTTAACGAGCTCGTTAAGGGTCATTTCGTTAACTGTTTTAGCAGATTCAATATACAAAATTCTGATATTTTTTGCTGAAAAAATGTGAGTAGCTTTTGCACTGCAAAAGCTACTCACATTTTTTCAGCAAAAAATTTCAGCATATTTGCGTATCACTCGCTGTAAATTTTAACGAATCCTTAACTAACAACGTCGTTAGCTTTGAACAACTGGGCCCTGGATATTTCTGGAGCTATAATTCGGAGAGATAAACTCCTTAGCCCTTGTCCTCCTGAACACGGATATACCCTGCCTTTGCAAACAGTGTAGATCCAGGTCACTGTGCAAACTGTGTAGATCCAGATCATTTAGCTTCTGAAGAAGCCAACTGATCTGCATCTGCACTGTTTGCCATTTAGTATGTGAATTTATAGCAACAATATGGATCAAGCAATCTGACTGGCTGAAAATTAGGGTATGGCATCTTAATTTATTCAGCATGACAAGGGTTAAATTTACCATACTTGTTCCAAAATCTGAATACATCCATTTTGCTACTTGATGTCTAAAAACTTCTGGATCATGACTAACAGTGAAGACCTGTGAGATGCTGCAATCTGATCTGGGCCTACAATGTTTGCTCCAGCTGTCTGTTATAATAGGGTAAATAGAGTACTGTACTTACCGTATTCGACCTAATTACTGCACATACCCCTATAAGGGCATGGTCAAGCAAGGTGTAGTCTTCAAAATACAACCAGTGTACTTTTTGTCTACTTCTTGATAAAGGCATATGTTATGGGAACCCATTTGAATTGCATCGACTTGTCGATGCAAATTCAAATGAGTACCCACAACATATGCTCTTATAGAGAAAATCAGAAAAAAAAAACATAACAACATCGCATAAGCATCATTTGATAAGTCCTTCGTTGATCAGTTTAAAGTGTACGCTTAGTACACATTTTGCAAGTTTTCCAAGTATTTTTGAAAACCTAAGTGCACAGTGCGGTACTTAAGTCGAATACGGTATCTATCTCTGAAGAAACCCCAGGCCACAAACACCAAAGAAGGCAGACAGCCGATCAGCAGCTTTGGCAGCTAGGTGTTGGCTACCTATAGACAGCTATCAAAGGAGAAGGCAGCTATGAGCAGACAGCTTATAAGCAGAATAAGCAGTTAGGAACAAACAATAACTAAGCAGAGAAGGCAGCTAGGAGCAGATGGTCTGTGGGCAGAGTAGGCAGCTAGGAACAGGCAGTCCGTAAGTACAGTAGGCAGCTAAGAGCAGAAGGCCTGTAGCAGAGTAGACAACCTCACCAGTAGACAACCTACATGTATTATCAGAGTAGGCATTTAGGTAAGGCTGCCTATATTATAGGCATACTGATGGAGTAGATAGACTGGGCAGCTAAAGCAGGCAGCTTATATAGTGGGCCGCGAGTTAGGAGCAGACCCTGTAAGGAAAGTAGGCAGCCAGGAGCAGATGGCTTTTAGACAGAAGCAGACTCTGTAAGAAGAGTAGGCAGCTAGGAGCAGATGGCTTTTAGGCAGAATAGACATATAAAAGCAGGCCCTGTATGCAGAGTAGGCAGCTAAGAGTAGGCAGCTTATATAGTAGACAGTTAGGAGCAGGCCCTGTAAGAAAAGTAGGCAGCTAGGAGCAGATGGTTTAGACAGAATAGGCAGACAGAAGCAGGCCCTGTAAGCTGAGTAGGCAGCTCAACAGGTAGCTTCTGTAGCAGACAGTTAGGAGCAGGCCCTGTAAGGAGTAGACAGATAGGAGCAGATGGCTTTTACGCAGAATAGAAGGATAGAATAGGTGAATAGAAGCAGCTCAGAGCTAAAAGGCAGAGTAGGTAGCCAGGAGCAGATGGCCTGTAGAAAGAGAAGGAAGCTAGAGCAGGAAGTTTCTAGTCAGAAGAGGTGGCTAAAAGCAGGCTTGTAGGCAACTAAAAGCAAAATTAATGGCCTATATGAAAAGCAGCTCTAAGGAGCAGACAACCTATTTAGCAGAGTAGGTGCTTAGGTGTATACTGAAGGAGTATGCAGAGTAGGCAGCTAAGGGAACAGCTTACAGGCAAAGTAGGCAGCTAGATCAAGGCAGGTGGGGTAAATTGGAAAATGGGTCCTAAAACATGGTCTTTCATTATATCCAATCTAATATTAGGAGAGTATTTGTGTCATATGAAGTATAAGGCACCTTTTATGTGCAGTAATCATAATACAAAAGTGATCATGTGCTTTTCTGGCCTTGAAGCGCTTTTCTGGCCTTGAAGCATTTAATTTTTACACCTGAATTTGGAAAAAATAGGGTACTCTATCAAATATATTGAGTATCAATGCCCCAATTTTTTAAAACAATTCTGCATTTGCTCAAAACAGTTAGGTATTTTACACAGATATCCCTCTTAAAAATATCTCTTCCTCTGCTATAGAACCTCTGTTTCCTGTAGGACTGAGTTCATGCCCTTTTTGGGTCCTTGGCAAAGCTTTTCTGCAAGAGCATGAGATACATTTGATTGTGTTGGGGTTTAACGACACGTCAACCCTTGAGGGTCATTTTGTGTCGTCTCCCAGAGAAAGGGAGAAAAGAGATAGAAGAGAGAGTACAGGAGTAGAGGAGATGAAAGAGAGGGACAGGGAAGAAACTGGGAACAGGAATGAAAGTGAAGAAACAGAAGAAATAAAAACATTCCCCCTCTACCCTTACCCACTACAAGGATAGCAGGCCTTGATTAAAAGTACATGTACAGTAAGATATATGAATTACTTAAGTTACTTAGCACTTAGCAAGCTGGATGAAAACGACAGCAGATCTAGACAATTTCACATGAAATGTCAAGTCTTTATTTTCTCAGAAAAATAACATAAACAAGAGGTCCATAGGCCACAATTTGCTCACCTGCACATTTGCAAATGTCATGCAACAGTCTTCCAGTATTGCCACAGCAACTGGGACACAAATTTGACCATACCATAAAATGGTCAAAGGTCATCCTAGTCTCATCATTTTAGCAAACTTAGTAGACCTTGAGTCCCCGATGCCGTATACCAAGATTCAACCTCAAAGCTTTCTTAGTACTGGAGAGAAAAAAAGTTTTAAGTGTTTTTACCATAGATGGGCATGGCAGCTATCTTGTTCAATGATGCAGAACCATTTGAACAAAGTGTCAACATCCCTTTGACAGAAGGCCCTGTGTGAAATCTGGTGAAAATTGGTCAAGTGGTTTTAGAGAGGAAGATGTTTAAAGGGGACAAAATTTTGATCCTAACTCAAACATTTTACTACTTTAATCATACAGTGTAAGTTTCAGCCATTATCTTAAATACCTATTGAAAAAAAAAATGATTTTTCAACTTTCCCCCACAAACAAATCTATAGGGATGCAAATCTGACCTTGCCAAAAAAAGTCAAAGGTCACCCTATGATCATCATTTGAACAAATTGATAGAGCTTGAGTCCTCAATGCTATATACCAAGCTTCAGCCCCAAAGCTTTCTTGGTTCTAGAGAAGAAGATTTTCATGAGTTGTTACTCAAGCAATCCCAAACCAGGTCTCCATAATATCAATGCACAAACCAAGTTTGGTGAAAATCCATTCATATTTACTAGTTATCATCTGGAAATGAAAATACAGATAATGCGGGCAGATAACTCTGTCAAAAATTGACAAAATTTGTCCATTAACAATCCCAAACCAGATCTCCACAATATCAATGCAGATATGTACAGAGTTTGGTGAAACTCATTGACAGTTACTCAAGTTATCTTCTGGAAATGAAAATACGGACGGGCGGACAGATGGAAGACAGATGGACGGGTTGACGGCTGTATACTTCAGTGCCTCTTTACGTGCAAAGTACCCTTGTGTGTCGAAAATTAGACATACAAGGGTACTTTGTACATAATTTTTGACACACACGGATGGACAAACTCACAAACAGCCAACGTGATACCATAATACACCTCGGGGTATAATTAGAATGTTGTCAGATATGGTTTTGCTTAATGCTTACGGGTTAAAGTATCTTTCAGGATATTTTGTAGACTGGCTCAAGTCTCCAGTGACTAAATATTTATTTTATAATCCTGTGTGATAATCCACTAAAATAAAACCAAAATAATATCATGACTATAAAGGCTGGTTACTTTATTTCTATTTACTAGGCGTTATTGTTTTACTTTTCTTTTCAATTATTGATATTTCATAACACTGCAAAAAAATCAGAAATTTCAAACAAGTGGAACTTATTGAAAACCCGAAAATTATTAGCTTTATTGATTTCTGCCTAAGTTGCAGCTATATTGCTGTGGGAAAAATAAAAATATTCGAACAGTTATTGGCCATGTCTCAGGCTGTGGAACAAGACCCGAGACTCAGAGTATTCAAGTCCATTATGGGACTCCAAGCCAAAGGCAAAAGGAATGATTCTGAATCCAGTTGTATTTTAATACTGCTCATCACATATGTTGAATGATTGAAATAAAACCCTCATACTGATGAAAAATAGTGAACCCTCGTTACAACGATAGTATTTGTTCCCAAAGACGTTGCCATTAAAATGAATTTGCTGTTGTACAGAATACTTAATGAGCAGATTGATATGTACATGTAAGAACGGACTTGTTTTGTTCTTATTATCTCATTGAACATATGTTTTGGATATTTATTAGAATCGCCTCACTGAGGCAATTCTAACACACCTTACTGAGGCAATTCTAACAAATATCCAAAATATATGTTTCTTTAAAGTATTAAATACAATATTCTTGCATAATTTGTGACTAACTGTTACCTCTTAAGCGAAGACTTCTTGACAAGTCAAATTGTCATTATAACGAATTTTGTCCTTGAATCCAGTGGCGGTATAAAGATGGTTGTCTATATACTTAAAGTATTTCTGCAGATTGTAACAAAGGAAAAATCTGTACTTGATCACTGCAGTATCATAACATTGTTATAATGAGATGCACTGTTATAATGCTGAAGCTATTTTCACCTTCATCTGCACAAATCATTTATTTTTTGGAGTAAAATTTACTGCACAGTCAACATTGTTAAGGTCATGTCAAGCCAGTCAGTTAACTCACACTTTTCCTGGGTGGGTCAGTCTTTTAAGCAGTAAACCAGTATTTTGTACTCACATTTTGCCAGTAACTGACAACTGCCCTTCTTGAATCAGCGGCAGGAGAAGAACAAACATAGAAATTTTTTCATGAATTTTCTTTACAAGTTACGTGGTCAAGCTGAGATCTGATCTTGCGACCCCTTGTTTGTTTGTGTTGAGGTTTTACGGCCCAGTCAACCCAATGGGGTCATGTCGAGCGCGGTCAGTTTACCTAACCACACATTTACTGGGCAGGCTTAGTCCTCTAAGCGGTTAACCAGTATTGTGCACATTCTTTCGCCAGAAACTGACAACTGCCCTTCTTGAATCAGCGGAAGGGGGAGAATGACCGTAGAAAATATTTCATGATCAATCTCCACGAAAGAATGTTGCCGACCTCAGCGGGGGTTGAACCCGCGACCTCCTGGTCTCCAGTCGGACGGCGCATCCAACTGAGCCACCGAGACCGGCAATCATGGGACCCCTGGATCTGCAGTCAGACATGCTACTGACTGCACTATGGAGCCCAGCTCTGTAAAATTCAAGCACTGTACATAGCTACAGGTAAAAGGAGTATCCACATAATATTTTCTTATTTCTCGAAGAAAACATATGTTGTGGGTACTCATTAGAAGCGCCTCGGCGAGGTGCTTCTAATGAGTACCCACAACATATGTTTTCGTCGAGAAATAAGAAAGATATCAGCATTTTTCAGATGAAAAAGCGCCTTATCTGTTGCTATGAGCACACCACATTTTACTCTAAGCTCCGGGACAGACCAGCCTGTACAAACAGTGCAGACCCAGATCACAAAAGACAGCATCTATTTGAGGTATAAACATTTTGTTATTTGGATTTTTGGCACAGCAACAATTAATGATATGGGCTTGTTCAAATTTCATAGTAAGTATGTTCAGAAGTTAAGGTCACTGTGTCCCTATATTTTGGGTAAATACTGTATGTAATATCTTCGAATGGCCGGGGCATAAAAATCTGTATTTAACATCTTAACCTTGTCATGCTGAATTAAGTAAGATGCCATACCTACTTTTAATTGTCAGCCAATCAGATTACTTGATCCAGATTGTTGATATAAATTTACATACTGAATGACAAACAGTGCACATCCAGATCAGTTGGCTTCACAGAAGCCAACTGATCAGGATCAGCACTGTTTACAAAGACAGGGCATATCTAGGTTCAGCAGGACCAGGGTTAACCCTTAAAATGCCAAGAAAACCTGCATCTGAAAATGTTGTCTGTTTATGTCGTCTGCTGATATTCTTGCAAACTTTTCAAACCCATTTTTGCATATAGGCAAACAGTGTGGACCCAGATCAGACTGCTCCTAGAGCAGTCTGATCTGGGTCCACACTGTTTGCAGAAATGACTTTTAAAGTAACCAGCAGAAGACAAAGCAGACAACAATAGTTGTGTCTGGTGCTTTAAGGGTTAAGAGAGAACTCTTGTTATACATGTACATGTAGGTGGCATTGATTTTTTTGTGAACACAAATACAATGCATACTTTTCATGTTTGTTACACTTTCAGAAATTTTGTTGTACTGAAATTTTTTATGGTCACAATAAATTCACATTAAAATACTAAACATAAACAAGCTGTGACAAAATGAAATGCATTTTCATTGCAAACAGAATTATGCTATTAGAAAAAGGCAAATCACAAAATCAATGTTTTTCTAATTACATTTTGTACACGTACCTTATCCTGCTGAATGTGACTATTTACCCTTTCAGTGAGTAGGCCTACTTGAGTGCATTTCAGGACTCTAAGAAACAAGGCTCATCCTTTAGTTCTAGTTTTTCTAGGGAGGGGATATGCTATCACAAATTATCTTCGTTTGTCTGCATTCAGGGCCAGTCAGTGATATAAATCAATAAAATCGCTGTCAGATTTCACTATCTTCTGATTTTTTTTTTTTTTTCTTTTCTTTCGGTTTCAACCCTAACAGGTCAAATAGGATCCTGTGCCAACAATGCAGACACTAACTACACAACTTCCACTGATAAATGTACACAAATGCTAGATGTATCAATGCAAGTACAATGTAGTCAAATCCTTCCTGCAATATATAGCCACATTTGGCACTATTCATTTGAAGGTCTTTTTTAAAGTACTGGGCCCAGTTGTTCAAAGCTAACAACATTGCAAGTTAACGATTCGTTAAAATTTACATCGACTGATAAGCAAATATGCTGAAATTTTTTGCTGAAAAAATGTGAGTAGCTTTTGCAGTGCGAAAGCTACTCACATTTTTTCAGCAAAAAATATCAGAATATTGTGTATTGAATCCACTAAAACAGTTAATGAAATGATCCTTAATGAGCTTGTTAGGTTAACGAAGCTTTGAACAACTGGGCCCTGGTACATGTATGTTAAACAAACCCTGGTTTGTAATGTGATGATCTGCGATCAAGGCTGATCAGCTGATCATAAGCTAGCTATAGGTACTTGGTGGGTGTTTTTGAATAAAATCGTTGAAAAACTAGACATGTATCCAAAGTACACAGATGCCCCCACCCTATGGCCTTTGCCCATATGGCTGTTTCCTTTGGCCCCACCCCTAGCATGATCCAGTTTCCAAACCCTGGTCTCTGTATAAACTATTTCACCTGTGATCATTATACCCAATTTTAAACTTTCTAGGGCAAGTAATGGTACCAGACCTATGATTTTATTGCCATTTGCATGTGTTCAATATGACCTGTTATACATTCTGCCCCTTGGCCCCACCCTAGAGCAAGCCCCAAGGGCAACTACCATAATGTCTAAGGTCTTGGTCTGGATAAATATCATACCAAATTACAACTTTGTAGCATAAAAGGTATCAAAGTTATGAGCAACTTGGACGTAAATGTGAATGTAAATATGCTGGTAAACTTGCATGTAAACTGTAAAATTTGTTAGACTCTGGTTACAAACATGACATACGCACGTACGGATGTAACATCACGGCAAAACGCTATGTGCCCCACTCCTGCCTTCAGCAGGTGGGGGCATAAAAAATATGAGGAAAATAATGGTGCTCAGGTAAGGGTCCCCTTTCGTACATCCAGGTCAGAAGAAATTAAGGGTTAACCTGACTATCAGCTTGAACTGCCAGCTATTATATAATATACAGTAGAAACTCTGTGATTCGAATGCCTATTATATCAAACTACAGGAGTTTTGGAAGGTCGCTCACCGTCCCAATGTTTAATGCTATTTATTGATTGTAAAAATTTTACTGATTTTTCCAATTTCAATTATTCGAAAAATTCAGTTTTTCAACAAGGTTGGGTGGTAAATTCCACTGCTGGTATTTACCAGTGGTATTTACCGGTCTGGAAAATACTCTTCAAGGGGCAAATACTGGTCAACTGAACTTTCTCATCTTGAAATAACTACAGAAATCTTAACCAAGTTGACTTAAAATAATATATAATCAAACTAAATGACTTAAAGATGTTTTAGCTAATTTTTATATTCAAAAAAGGTTATCACCATAAAGAATACAATCACAATTTTAGCATGTTGAAACAGCCAAAAAGTGAATTAATGGCTAAAATTTTGAAATCATTTCAAAAATCAAAATATAGTCACTTGAATTTAAAAAAAAAAAAAATCATCTTTATTATTTGAACTTACTTTCAATAGCATAAAAATACAGGTAAAAAAAATTATAGGTAAAAATTCACCTGTGCAACTGGCCTTTGACACCTAATAACAAGACCATATGATCTAAATTGTTGAAACAACAAGTGTCAAGAAAGTGTTTATTCAAGGGGGCACAAGATAGCAAGGGTCAAGGACAGACATGATAAAATGTCATAAATGAGTCCCTGTTTTATATAAATAAATAAACTATTTAATAAATAAGTTGATACTAGTGTTAAACTAAAGTATTATTATTGTCAAATGACCAGTATAACAGAAATTACTCCTATAATGTTGACTGTAGGTTACATGAATTGTATAAATTCCAGGGGGGTCAATTCAGTTGACAAATATTTGCCAGTATTTTCCACTATTTGCTGGTATTTAGATGTATCTAATAGTTTATTAAATTCAAGCTGATTTAATAATTTGATATTTGTGTTAATCTTTAGTATACATATTTAATCAATTGACAAGTAAAAGTGAAATTACCCCTATGAATGTAGAGTGTAGGTTATTGTATAAATTCCAAGGCAGTCAATTCATTGGACCAGTATTTGCCAGTATTTTCCAGTATTTGCCGGCATTTACTGGTAAATACCGCTCGCATGGAAAATACTCATATTTGCCGGCATTTTGTAAACCTTGATTTTTAATAAAATCATTGATCTCAATCAAAGAAATTCCTATGAAAACCCTCTACTCGGTTCGAAAATTTGCACATCAAGGTCACACATGATGATCTTGTTTTCTTTGCTTTACTAATTGATATCGGATTAATTGTCTCAGTGTCAGTGTCTGTTCAAACAGGTGACCATCCTTAACTGAGTAAACGGTATCTTAAATACAGGTTCTTGATAATGATACTCTTGTTTGATGTGTTCAAGAAACAGACATTAAAAGCATTAATAAAGTTAAATGGAAGATTTACATGTGTCGTTTAAACACCTTATACCTGTATTCAGTGTATAGCGCAGTGTTCTCTGGGACGTAGAATCCTGCGTCCCAGGACGCATAAATCAGGGTCTGGACTCCTAAAAGTTCCCAAAGCCGAGTCCACCAGACGCATGTTTTTTTCCCCGTGGGATGACTACTAATTATGATCGGATTATTTAACTGGTCTAAAGTCCGCCATGTGTTATTCGTACCGTCAGTAGCATCTTAAAAAGAACAGTAGTCATCTGCCGCATGCTTTTCACACCTGCGACAGTACCGTTATTTGCTAAGCAAGCGGTAGTTAAACGTGAGCAGTTCACACTTCAGGGATCGAGCAACTGAAGCATGCGACTGACACCGGTATGCGACCCCTCCTTCACTGTGTATTGCCTGCACCGACCGACTGATTCATTGAAAATGCACATGCAGGTGTCATGCTTTCATCCCTTGAGTCTGGCGTGTTTTTTTTTTTTGGTTATTAATTGATAATTTTTTTTTTTCATTTTAAAATTTTTCGGACGCCGAACTTTCGTCACAAACATCAAAAACGTCCGCTTACTGTTTTCTGTGAAAAGACGACAAGCAGCCACAAGAAAAACAGTACCTTATCCCTTCACGAGATATCAGTCTGCGCATCAAAACGATTCTGCTTGTCACTAAAAAAAAATAGTTTCCAAGTCCCATTGAATCTATCCCATAAACCCTGTGAAGAGTCTAATAGAACTGCTTAGAGGCACCCCAGACGATGGTATACAACTCAGGACTGTCTGGTATAAGTTACAGGTTCCATTGCTCCCACATGAAGAAAGCGCATGCTCGCAACGGTGATCTAACAGCAGCGCATGCTTGTTACTGTAACGTCATTTGACAGTGTGGCGAGAAACCGTTTTGGGAGAAAAACGAACTATTACCTTGTTGCATTGCAGAGCATTTTCTTGTCAGAAATGCATATGAAACAGACACATATTAATAGAACAAAATTATCAAGACTTTTTCGGCAAACCAAAGCAGTTGATCGAAATTTCAGCTAGTAAAGAAGTCCTGGACATTTTTTCATAGCGTATATTGATCGCAGCATGGTGCTAATGTAAACATTGAAATGACGTTTTGCGGGAAGCTCAACAGAGGTGTTCATGATCAGAAGGTGTAGATATTTTGTATATATAAGTTTGCGGTAGCATATAACAGAGCTTTAATTGGTTTTGATTAAAATATGTTTCACTAAATATCCATAACACTCAAGATCACTTAGTACAGACAGCAACGAAATGAACTTTTTGGGATTGGGATGGGGTACTGAATTTAACCTAAAAGCAGTGAAAGAGGGGTGTCATTGGGAGGATTAGTTCATACATTGTATGTCTTGAGACATGTCCTCGAATCTTTTGCTACATAAACCATAAAATAATAATAATATCTGCTTTACTTGCAGCACATGATGGAATTCAAGTATTGTTACATTTACCTCTGAAAGTTAAAAATATTGACTGCATTACTGTATTAAATATTAAAAGTGTGACTATCTTTACCATGCAAGTAAAATAGGTTAGGATTGTCATGTCTCCCTGACCTGTAAAGATGTCTCATTTTCCCATGAGCAGACATGCCATTAGCTGTTGACAGAAATCTGTGAGATTTTGCAATTTTTTTGGGGAGATTTGATGAAATTCTGTGAGATTTTTCTGAAAATCACTTTCAAGCTTACATAAGTAAGTTAAAAGCCATTATATTAATGAATTAAGCTTGGGATAGCCATGCTAATGTGTGATTTATTTCTAGTTCTTCAAATAATAGCTTATTAAATGGTATGAAAATTCTGTGAGATTTGAAAATCTTATGGGAAATAAGGTCAAGAAGGGCCAAAATTCTGTGAGATTTTCTCACAGTGTGAGGTACATGTATGGCATGTATGCATGAGAGAAACATGACATCATCCTAATTTCTGGGCCAGCTCCATTGAATTAATTAACAATATCGGGATGTGTGATAATGACCAACAGTTGGTTACACGCTTTATTGGAATACATAAAGCAGAGACCAAAAAGCAGTTGGAAAAAACAAAAAAAAAAACAAAACAAAGAAAAAACACAAAAAGTATGTGAAAATAAGGAAACTGATTCTCCCTTAGGTATTTATAGAATGAAGTTACCAGAGACTTGCTCACTATTAAAGGAGAGTCATGAAAAGAAAAAAAAAAAGAAAAAAATCAGACTCCTATTTGTGGGGAGTGGGACTCGTACTTTTTGGCTGGGACTCCTACTTTTTATACAAAGGGAGTCCCGGACTCCTGCTTTTAAAATCCTAGTGAAGATCCTGCAGCGATTACAGCAAAAATAATGATTCTGAAAACTGAAAATAGATTGTTTTCCGAAAATTCAAAAAAAACTGTGGAGAGTGAAAGTAGACACAGCAAAATGTAACACAGATCTTAGATATGTAGCAGCCTGCCCTTATGTTTTTTTGGGTTTTTTTTTTCTTTTTTTGCAGTTGTTTTGAGATCCTCACCAATTCTGCTGTATTTGTACTGGTAAATTAATTTGTTAGTAAAAAGACGGGTATAAATAAAACTGTAAGTTCTTTTTCTGTTTGGCATAGATCTGTCAAACATAAAGGAAGATGAGATTGGATTTTTACCTTGCTCATCATTTTTAATGCTTAAATAATGGTGCCAAAGACAAAATCAATGATTTTGAACATTAGAAATACTAGATATTCAAAGGAAATCATGCAGTCCCTGACAATTCGAATCATCAAGATTTGACTGTATTACATAGTTAAGACAGTGTTTCCCCTAGCCCCTTTTCACATGGCATTGCTGAGACAGACTATGCCAGAATTTTCTAGTGCCATGCCCTTTTCACTTGTGCCATGCCCATATTGTGTCCTGAAAATGATTTACCCCAGCATGTTCTCAATTAACCAATTACCAGGGCCCAGTTGTTCAAAGCGTCGTTAGCTTAACGAGCTCATTAAGGGTCATTTCGTTAACTGTTTTAGTGGATTCAATATACAATATTCTGATATTTTTTTGCTGAAAAAATGTGAGTAGCTTTTGCACTGCAAAAGCTACTCACATTTTTTCAGCAAAAAATTTCAGCATATTTGTAAATTTATGATGTAAATTTTAACGAATCGTTAACTAACGACATCGTTAGCTTTGAACAACTGGGCCCAGTTGATCTACTCAGGGTACTTTCCTATTCACGTAAGTGTTTTACAGTGCAAGATGATACATTTCACTGACCACAAGATTCATTGACCATAACAAATGACAATAATCTGCCTTTCTGACGTGAAAATTTAATTGATCTGTAATGGAATCAATCTGTACAAATAAATGGATGGGAATAATGTCCTAAACTGTTAATTATAAAGTCAAAAATGTACTAACATTTCATGTTATTTAGATTTAGGCTACCTGGTTCTATGACTTGCACAAAATGTCTGTTTTGCTGTATTTTCTGCCACAAAAAGGACTAAGATGATGACAGACAACATGACCAGTTTCGCAATTTCTGAATAGACCAAATACTTCAAAGTTTATCAATGAAGATGTCTGTGAGTTTTTTTCACCTTCTTTCCAATTTCTGTGTCATAAATACCTTCTATAATGGATAATATCCATATAAATTCAAAATTCTGGGTCTGTCCAATACTGTGTCTCAATATTATCGTTGACCTCAAGACTTATTCCTCCTTTGTCGTAGAAAAAACTTTAATATCACTCCCCACCCCCAGCATACATATACAAATTATGCTGTGGGGAAATATTGTCATGGGAATATATCGAGGGTTGAGCGCAAGACTATGGTAACTCAAACATATTTTTGAAAGCCTTGTTTAGGGGCAACTTGGACCCCTTTGTAAACAATGCAAATTTAGGTGCCATTGCTCATACGAGCAATGGCAACTAAATTTTCATTGTTTACAGAAAGAAATGTTGTAATCTTCATAACGCCTTCATGGTGAGGAGATTAGGTTTGGGGAAAAACAACCATCTGACTTACGCCAGTCTTGCGCTCAACCCTCGATATAATTGTCATTCCACATGCTTGTCATTCCACCCTTATGATAATTTGCCAAAAATAAAGCTTTTCTAATTAAAATACATATTTTTACAGGGGGTTTTCAGTCAAATTAACGGTTTTACAGGATTTGACACAAATTAATGTTTTTTAAAAGTTTTAAAGGTTCCCCTACGGGGCTTGTATACTGTAGATAACAAATCCGGATATAAACCAGTTGCACATCAGAACCGATGCTGGACTAGTAGTATTGAAGTTTGAATTCTTCCAGAACAATACAGGTAGTTTTAAATGTAGCCAAATGTCTAACAGCAGTTAAAAGGATCCTATATACATGTAAGTTTTCTCTCTTTTTAGTTAAAACTGTTTTTGTTTTTTTATATCATTATTATTTGGTCCTGTTAACACACACACACATATACACATGTAAGAAAAAACTTGTTTAAAAAAGGTCACTGAGTCACTTGAAAAATAAGTTACTGACAAATACCTTGACAATGTAGAGTTCAATTATTGTGCAGTATAGGTGGATGAACTTGTAAAACATATGACTATGAACCAGGGCTCCGGAAAACCAGAGTATAGCCGGTCTGGACCGAAAATAAGAATTCTGGACCAGTTTCAAACACCCAATAGCGCTAATAATTAGGTTTGTGCCTTGAACCCCATTTTTTCCCCAACCAACCAATTTTCACGAATCAATGTCTAAAAATTTACAAAGGGTTAAGTCTTCCCAAACTGACGTCCGCGCACATTTTAAATGCGATATTATGGTAGTTAAAAGGCCCTAAACGATCATTTGACATGTATATTGGAGAGACAGATGAATAACGGCAATCTACCGCAGCACAAATTAATTACTTCATTATCCAAACATTGTCAAAAAATCAACACTCCACTGTCCTTTGTGCGGTAAACAAGCGATTAACACGAATCATCAGTATTGTTTTGATCAACGTGGTTTGTCGGCCCCAGATTTGATCAATTAATTCCCAAAACCGTGTACGTCCTGATCAGATGTCGCATACAACGGCGTCTGATCTGGGTTTGCTTTTTTTTTGTTGTTGATGGCCATAACACGCGAGTATAATTCAAGGTAGATTTCACTGTAAAAATAAGTAATGCACCACTTGCGCTAGACAAGATTGGTCAGTGCTTAAAATTTAAGCAGTCTGGTCAGATCTTGAAACAGTGAAAACTGCAAAACCACCCATGGCGCAGGCCTTTTTTTTATTAGACCTAATTAGGTCCATGAAAGTCGTTTCATTCCATCTCTTCTGTTTCCCGCCGTCTTCGCGCTTACACAAGACGAGAATCAGTTGTTTATATATAGTTATCTAGGAAAACCCTGCAGAGGTGGAAATAACAACAAAATCGTCCGTTTTTTTTTTCTTTCTTTCTTTCTTTTTACATACCTGATTGTATTTATTGATGACGACAGCTTTGATCATGCTCGTTATACTCGGACTTCCATCATATAACGGAGTTGACAGGTGATATCGGTCACACGAATCACCGAAATACCGGAATACTACCGAAATACCGGAATACCCGTGAAAAATATAGGTATACCTGTGAAAGACACCTATTAAAGACACCAATATTGGCTTTAATTAATCAATTAAGTAATATTATGTCAACCTAATGGAAAAAGGATAATATTTTAACATCAAATAATTTGCAAATTGTCTTTGAAGTGTTTTTTATTTTTTATTTTATTTTTTTTAATTTGAAAACATTGTTGATAGTCCGCTAAATCAGAGCCGGCATACGACCGAAATACCCATGAAAAACGTGAATTACCTACACTTCAAACGAAAAGTACATACGACTTTTTGTATAAAATATTTATCAATTGAGTGAATTATTTGTTCCGATTGATTTAGTATGTATGGTGTATATAAAAAAATATATGGCCAGTAGTAAGTCTCAAACACAACACACCGAAAGTTAATCATTTACGCATGTTTGAAAGTTACACAGATTAAACAACCAATGCAATCATGATAAGTAACGTCATCCTTACATCCATGTAGCTTGTATGAATATTCTTTTAAATATAATATAAATATATTAATATAAATAATGTGTTCCAGCAGCACGCCTTTATAAATATGAGAATCGTTGCATCAATCTGTGTAAATATTACCCTGAATACATCGCGAAATTTTATATATAGTGCTCTCCCCGCAAAAAAAAAAAAAAATACTTTGCAGGTGCTGCTGCTGCCAAGAAAATAGTTTGAACCCCCGGAGCACTGCTGAAAGTTCTAGAGGAGATGTCGATCTAACTGTTTTAGTATTTTACGGTGAAAATTAGGATGAACATTTCTTTTGAATCGTCTGCCCCAGCAGATGATTCATATGTAATGTCACGCTTAATTTACACAGGAAAATAAGAAAAAAAAATGTAAATGCCATCTGCTGAATATGCTAAGCGCTTCAAGGGTTAAAGTATGGATACATTTCATTTGACAAGGGAGACAGAAACAGACACGCTGGAATGTATCTACATTGCTCGGATCGAGGCCTGGATGGTTGATGATTGGACCAGGATACGACTGTCCATTTAAATCACCGTGACTTGGTGTCTTATGCATCTTTCAACAACAACAACAGCAAAAAAAAAAAAAAGTCATATTGAGATGATAGAATGCGGCGTCTGGTCAGGTTTCACTGTTTGCAAAAACAGTTCAGCCATTTTTCTAGGAATAACCAAATCTCATAGCCGATTGTACCTGAAATGGACCAGCCAGAATCTTACAAGTTTTGCAAACCCTCTCTCTCTCTGGAAAGCTCTTTCGTTTTACCCTCATATAAATATGACACGTCTCCTTTCGAGCTATAAGTTGTTTGCACTGACTTCATTGGAAAAATGATATCGCACCGGCGGGAATCGAACGCGATCCGATCCCCACTTAACATGAAACACATGTATTTGCTACGGTCATTCGCTTCTTCCACTGCTTCAAGATTGGCAGTTACAAGTTTCTGGAGGAAGAGGGTTCAATGTAATTGGCGCGATTCGTAAAAAATGCTGTTCCCCATCCCGTTTCGCATGGGCCATTAACTCCCTTTTAATAGTCAGTTGCAGTTAGCTCCCTTAAAAAAACCCTGCAGTGTGAGGACGTTACCCCGCATTTACCAGGGTACAAATGAATATTGTTATGTTATTCTCTTACTGTATATGCATTAATAACATTATCTTTAATGGCTTATAGAGCAATCTTCAAACCTTTCGTTTCCATGTAAAGTGTTCTGTTTTTGTGTCTTCAACATTCGATATGCAAAACCAAGACCGTAATTTATTTAACGAGTAAAAGAGACGCACGTATAAACCTAGCATTGGCGGGAAAGCATCTTCACATAATATTGTCATATGTCTTCGGGGACATTCTAGGCAGCGTCTTCCTGGGTAGAAACCAATACTAAGATACGAGGATAAAGTGTCTTGCTCAAAGACACAACACTTGGTGCTCGCGGGTATCGAATTACCACTATCTGGGCTGATTCAGTAGATGACAAAAAAAGAAAAAAAAATTGTTATTTGTTTTATTACCAAGAAAGCAGGATTTGACAATTCATGCAATGGAGACAATTTGCATGAAATGTAAATCCTGTTTTCTTGGAAGAATGATAAAAATATTTCAAAATGTCTGTTGAAAACTTTACCCAGAATGTTAAGCATTATGGTTTGCAGAAACAAATCGCGCATGGGTCAGTGCATGGTAAAACCTATAATAACTTGTACGAAGAGACGAATTAGATTGCACACTCTGAGCCTGCACATCAGTAGTCTGATCAGAGCCTTCGCTAATCGTATGTACCGCCTACAATCTATGGGTTTAACAAAACGTCTTGTGCGACAAGCGAAGACTTGGGTCAATCTGCAACTGCACATTCTGATCAGAACATTCGCTGATCATATTTACCTTCGATAGCCGGGCTGTCCAAAGCGGGATAAACAGTGTGACTGTAACATCACATTCTGATCAGATCCTTCGCTGATCGTACAGTATGCACCTTCTTCAGACTTGGGGCTATCCAAGAAGCTTGCTTTATATAGTGGGTCGATGCACAGACTGACCCGAGTGTTTGCTGGTCGCACGCACATTGTACTATAGTACGTTTTGTCGTCTGGTTCATCGTAAGAACATTGTAAATCATACTAGTACCGACGTAATTTTGGTTTGAACTGGAGTTAAAAACGGTCCAGTCAACACTATGTAGGTCTTGTCGAGCCCGCACACTTTTCCGGGGTGGGCTTATTCATAAGCTATTAATCATTTCAACAGTTCATATACTTTGACTCTAGAGCCTACTTTTGGAGTTATGGCCCTTTGAACACCGAAAATATTTTAGTGATTTCTGTAATATATTTTTGTCCACTCTGTAACTTGAAAACTATTGGAGATATTTTCTTGAAACAGTATGAAATATTGGGAAATGGTGCCTCGGTGGTGTGTTACAGTGGTAAAGCTGCTCGCTTTGTCCCCCAGGGTCATGGGTTCGATCCCAGGCTTCTCAAGCCTTTAATATGGGACGTTAAACCATGGTCCACATTTCCCTTTGATCTAGCTATTACTGGGATGTAAAAAAACTCACTCACTCATTTGAATTGTTATTAGCTTGCCCCTTGTGTGCGTAAAGTGTGTTTTTTGTGTGACAGACACCCTTTTCACATGGGCTGTCTTATTGATTCAATTCCTCTTTGATAGCAGAAGCGCCCCTTTAAGTTGATTAATATTGACACGTGCGGTTGCTGCACGCGAGTGAGAATTTCCCGGTCATTTACCATAGTACGTCATTTATATTGAGCGCGTGCGGTTGTTGCATGAGAAAAGGCAGTTACAGGAATACCAAATATATATATGTAATTCGTCGATTGGGGGCAGATGTTTGATTCTCTTTGTGATTTTTGTGATTTTCATGTGTTTGTTTTGTTTTCTATAGCATATTAAGTGAAAATGACCATGCCTGACCCACTTATGTGGCCGGAGTAGACTAAGCCGAAGAATCCGGTACTTTTTTATATGGAGCGTTGTTGAGGCCCATGTTACGTGCTCGAACAGTGAATGTGGCTACCGGGGTTTTCTTTGGACCTAGGGAGCACCCAAATATATTCAGGGAAGAAGGCAGCATTGGTTAATATTTTAAGAAAACAAGGGAACTGACCTAATTTTGGTGGATCGGACTGCGGGAATTTGGAAAACACTTTTGGGATAGTAAGACCTTTGTGACCAGCGCAGACTCAGATCAACCTGCGCATCCGCATGAGCTTGGACGATATAACCTTCACGCAGACTGTTCTATATGGTGGAAAATTGTCTCCGGGTATAACATTACGATTCCGAGTAACTTCGCACAACTTTGCATAACACATATTTTGCGCGGACTTGCGAGTGTTGTCCGCCGAATATTACGTTTACTCCGTTTGATTCCGAGTGTTTGGGGGAAGTCCGCAAAATGCCGATATTCGGGGTAATGAGTTTTTGTTGGGTTTTTTTGTTGTTGTTTTTTGTTCTTTTACCTGAGTTGAACTGTACTTTTCGTTTGAAGTGTAGGTAATTCACGTTTTTCACAGGTATTCTGGTCGTATTCCGGCTCTGATTTAGCGGACTATCAGCAATGTTTTCAAATAAAAAAAATAAAAAAAAGCACTTCAAAGACAATTTGCAAATTATTTTAGGTTTAAGTATTATCCCTTTTCCATTTGGTTGACATAATATTACTTAATTGATTAATTAAAGACAATATTAGTGTCTTTAATAGGTGTCTTTCACAGGTATACCTATATTTTTCACGGGTATTCCGGTATTTCTGTAGTATTCCGGTATTTCGGTGATTCGTGTGACCCGGTGATATTATATTGTTTTTAGAAATGGGCTCATTGATGACGTCATCGTCATCGGCTGGATCGATTCAGATTTCAGAATTTCCAGAGCCCTGCTATGAACATATAAACATGAACATGCTATATATTATATACCCTTGCGGACATTCTAGGCAGAGTCTTCCTGGGTAGAAACCAATGCTAAGTTATGAAGATAAGGTGTCTTGCTCAAGGACACAACACTTTGTGCTCCCGGGTATCGAACACGAAATTTCTGGATTACCACTCAGGGCTAATTCAGTAGATGACAAATAAACGGTTATATTTTTTATTTCCCAGAAAACAGCAGATTTGACATTTCATGCAATAGAAAACAGGATTTGACATTTCATGCAATGGAGACAATTTGCATGAAAGAGGGGGCGGTAACTTTGGGGTAATTTTGGTACGGGTGTGCGAGCCAGTATTTCAAAACCTACCCTATTCATATACCCGCCTTTGAAAAAAAAAAAACAAAAAAAAACGGACCCATTCATATACTTGATCATCTAAAATGTTGACCTATTCTTTGATTTTTTGTACCCACTTTTTTGCTGGTTGTTACACAAATATCACAAATATCACAGTAAATTCATGTAATACCAAGAGGATAAGCAGCCTCGCAAAATCTCTGAGCGAAAAACATGTGCATATACCAGGATGTTAGAAAAATGGGCCCTTTCACATAGGAAACCAGAAAAATCGGGCCATTCATATACTTTTTGCTGAAAAAAGGGGGCCAATCATATACCTGGCAGTGCTGAAAAAGGGGGCTATTCGGCACGCACATCCGTACTATGCCGTATATAGGACCCCCGCCCCCGAGGATCAGACCCTTCGATGATCATACAGTATGCACCGTCTGTGGACTCAGGGCTATCCAAGAAGCTTGCTTTATATAGTGGGTCGATGCACAGACTGACCTGAGTCTTTGCTGGTCATACATACATTGTAGTATTGTAGGTTTTGTCCGGCGCGGGCATCGTAAATTATACTTCATTCATAATAACCTTGTACCGACGTAGACGGCCCAGTCAAAACTATTTCGGTCTTGTCGAGCCCGCACACATTTCCGGGGCAGGCAGACATTAGCTGTTAATCATTTCAGCAGAAACTGACAAGTGCCCTTCTTTTCTTTCATATACGTTGATGAGTGAGCCTACTTTTGGAGTCATGGCCCTTTGAACATCGAGAATATCATAGTGATTTCTGTAATATATTTGTGTTCGCTCTGTAACTTGAAAACAATTCAAGGTATTTTCTTGAAACTTTATTAATTTATTAACAGAGTTATGACACTTGCTTGATGTTAGTATAGTGGCGGGGCATGGTGCAATATCTGCGACCCATTTATAAAATATTTAACAGTATGACATATTAGGAAAGGGTGCCTCGGAGTCGGTGGTGTAGTGGTAAAGCTGCTCGCCTTGTAACCCATGCAAGGGTCATGAGTTCGATCCCAGGCTTCTTCAGTCTTTCATATGAGACTTTAAACCAAGGCCCCCATCTCTCCATGACCTAACTGTTAGTTGGACGTAAAACACTCACTCACTCATCTGAATTGTCATTAGCTTGAAGGTGAAAGACACCTTCTGAAGACACCAATATTGGCTTTAATTAAGAAAAGTATACACTCGGAGAATGATCTTGAAAAGCCCAGAGGCCAAAGAAGCTCATACAAACAGCGAAGACTGATTCGCAGGTTGATCTTAGTATTCACTTGTCGCACAGGTCTCGTTTTCCAAATTGTCATGATTCGTGTTCCCCCAAATTAGTTTCATTCCCTTGTTCTCTGCGGCGTCTAATCTGGGTCTGCACTGTTGGCATAGGCCTATCTGTTCCAATACTTAGGTTCTTTATTTTTTTAATACGTGCCAGTTTTGTGTACATTTCTGACGAGAAAAGGCTCTATAAATTAAGTTGTGTTTTTCTCCCGAAGCGGTTTCCCGCCACGATTTCACGTGACGTTACCGCTGCGAGCACGTGGTTTCTTCATGCGGGGCAAGGGAAAGAATGTTGCTTTGTGACTGTTGCATTTTCTGGGTATTTTAATAATCCTAATGTTCTCAATATATAGATGATGTAAAAGAATAACAGTGCCAATATTTATTTATACCCTGGTAAATGCGGGGTAAGGCCCTCACTCTAGGTTTTACTGTTTAAAGGGAGCTAATTGCATATGCCTTGATAATGAAATTTACGAGTCGAACACAGCATTTCTTTTATGAATCAGGGGCGGATCCAGGACGATTTCTGAAAGGGGTTCGGTTTGATCTAATTTCCGTACTTACTCTACGTATTCGGACAGACATGTCTGAGCAAACAGTGTAGACCCAGATCAGACGCCACAGAACGTATTTGAACCTTCACTGAAACGGTGATGTATTTAACCAGAGATTTGTAATCTCTTCAAGAACTGAAGTTTACATGTTTGCTTGTGTTGAGGTTTTACGGCCCAGTCAACCCAATGGGGTCATGTCGAGCGCGGTCAGTTTACCTAACCACACGTTTACTGGGCAGGCTTAGTCCTCTAAGCGGTTAACCAGTATTGTGCACAGTCTTTCGCCAGAAACTGACAACTGCCCTTCTTGAATCAGCGGAAGGGAGAGAATGACCGTAGAAAATATTTCATGATCAATCTCTACGAAAGAATGTTGCCGACCTCGGAGGGGGTTGAACCCGCGACCTCCTGGTCTCCAGTCGGACGGCGCATCCAACTGAGCCACCGAGGCCGACCAAGTTTACATGTACATACCTGTTTGTCACCACAACCGGCAAAATCTGACAGCCCTTGCATCAGAAGATGATCTGAGTCTTCACTGGTCGCACGTCTTATGTCCTAAAAGTGTTTCCAAATTTCCATGTTCCCTGTTCCCCCTCACTAGTTGCATTCCCCTTTTCTCTGCGGCGTCTGACCTGTGTCTACAATTTGCATAGGCCTTTCTGTCCCAATACTTAGGTTCTACTTTTTATACATGCAAGTTTCATATGCAGTTCTGACGAAAAAAATTCTGTATAATTTAACGCACATAAGTGTGTTTTTCTCTTAGCTGTATCCGCCTCGATTTCTCGTGACGTTACCGTTACGAGCACGCGGTTTCTTCATGCGGGGCAAGGGAATGTGACTGTTGCTTCTTCCGGGTATCTCCACTTGTATTTTTGTAATCTTTTCTGGAAATGCGAACATCCCAGAATTGTGTGTCGTCGTCTGGTGGCGTATCATTGCAACTTTGGAAAATATTTTAAGAGAACAAGGGAATGAACCTAATTTTTGGGGACACGGAGTGCGGCGATTGGGAAAACTCATTTGGTACAATGAGACTTTTGCGACTAGTGCAGACTCAGATCAACTTACACATCCGCATGAGAATGGACGATATAACCTCCACGCTGACTGTACTATATGATGGAAAAACAAATAAATAAAAATCGGCCAGGTATTTCGTCAAATTACACCAAGGAACTCCGGTTAACGTCGGGCTGTACATGCTGGTCGCATATGCAATAACTCATCTAAACCGCTAACAAAAAAAAAAAAAAAAAAAAAAGGAAGCATTTTATTGCCAGATTGTGAAATACTTCCCCGACTGGACATAAATTAAGTTGAAGGGGAATCTCAATTTCCCGACGGACAAAATGATATAAAACAAGGAAGACTCGGCTCAGGTTGCGCAAGTCCACACATACATGTAGATAATGTGCATTTTTATTTATTGTGCTGTGGTTTTCTGTCAACAGAATGAGAACTTCTGGATCAAAATCTACTGCAAAAGTACCGTGAATCGATCTTTATTCACACTCACCTGTGATAGAAATATTTTACTATTGTCGTTAATCCTTTCCACGCTTGTCACGCTCGTGCCAGTAATACGTTTTGCGCTACGATTACGTAACCTCGCGTTCCATTCTTCACGCGTCGCGCAAAACCCACGCTAAACCCGCGCTAAACCCACGCTCATCCCACGCTTGTTTCGCGCTAACGAGCAAAATTTTTTATCGTGGAGCGCGAACGATATAACCTTCGTGAAAGCTGTACTGTACATATAAACACAAACATTTAAATTTAGAATTTTAAGTTAATTACAATGACAAATATTATGAAGAATTTTGATAAAAATATTACCCAACTACAAATTTTATTTATACTGGGGAAAGGTTTACAACAGAGTAGCACTAGCTGTGAATACCATAGCTATTTTCTGACATGTAGCTACAGGTATTTACCAATTTACAGAATATGAAATAAATATGCATTTTATAAGGCGATCACTATTGACAGCCGGCTGTCTCCAGCGAAAGTCTGCTGGTGACAGCAGACAGCCAGCTAATCAATCTGATGACTGATTGGGTTAGTAATTTCTATATACCATTTGTCTGATTTTCAAAACATTTATACACTACTTGGTCCCTCATTCAAGGCAGGTGGGGTAGGAAACATTTGGGCTGTGTGTGAAGCTTGTAAGTTATGCCCCTTGGTAATCCTACCAAATAAATATATATCTAGTCTACTTTGTATAAACATCTACACTGTTTGTTTGAGTTTGGTAAAATTGATACCAGATTTAGTCCTTATAGCAGGACAGTTGTAACAGAAAAAGAAGGACTGTAGGTCAAGTTTGTTAGAGTTATGCCCCTTTGTAATTTCTACAGTTAAATATGTATTTCGCTTAATAATTTCTATACTGGTTATCTAATTTTGTTAAAATTTATACTAACCTTAGTTCCTTATATGCAAGAAAAATGGGATTACTATTGTAATTGGCCTCTATCAGTTGTTGTCATTCATCCATCCAATTGAAATTCCTTCATTGTACAGATTTTGGCCAAATTTGGATCAAATGATCCCTGAGTGGTCTTTTTTGAAAGTTGTTCAAAAATCATAAAAAAGGGGACAGTGCTTGCCATATACTGCAGTGCTACTACATTTTATAGGACCATCATGTCACTTTTGAACATATTTTTTTTTTTTTCAAAATCTTAAAGCAGTCTTCTTGTTTGTAACAACATTATGAAAACTTGTTAGTTCAGGAAATTGATATAGGACCATTATGGTCCTCTTGGTTTTTTTCTCGGACCCATCAATACCCGGACTTGTTACTGTCCATTTCCGTTAATTATCATGTCGCGGGTGCTGGTGGTGCTTACATCACTTCGGAATCTATATTTTGCAAAACTCCACCCATATTAAACTAGTATTAAACACATTTATTTTTAGTTAAGCCAGTTAAAATTATTATAAAGCAATAATGCAATCTTGGTTCCGTTATATATTAATAACATTTTATTCAACTGATTCCTTTTAACATAGATAATCGCCGAATTTTGCACATACACGTTTTAGAAAATGTGGGTCAAATTCGAGAGAATCGACATTTTCACAGTCGACTTTTCAAATTTCTATTACGGTTATGAAAATAATATGCTGATAAAGCAATAAAACAAAGCTAGTTTATTCTGAATAAGTTGTGTTTATAGTTGATTTTAGCGAGAAAAAGCATTAAAAGGCTCTGCTAATGCTAGTACTATTCAACAATGGTCGCCATTTTTTCTTCGACGAATAGCTTCATTCACAAATCAGTGTTTGGAAACTTCATCGAAATTTGTAATATGTGTGATCAATATTCAACAAATATGATTAAAAAACAAAATAATTACATAGTATTTATTTTGAATGATAAGTGATGTTTCGTTCACAGTTTATTGCGGATAATTATCACTTTCTACTCTATTGATTTTCGCACATTCCAGACGAAACCCGGTAACCGGTAAATCATAGCTACGACATCATCATATCGATAAAATAGGTATTTAGCACTATAGTTACCAGTCCGGGTACTGATGGGTCCGAGGTTTTTTTATACCCCCAACTTCTAGGCATATTGCTTTGGGGTTGTTTGTCTGTTCATCTCTTTGTCACATTTAGCATACTGTCAAGAATGGTTAGAGATCATGGAGATATGATCTTTACATTTTATATATGGAATAAAAATGGAAAATAAACAGACCCATATTCTTTTTCTTTTTTCGCTGGACTTGTAGTTCTGGAGTTATGCCCATTTTTTTGAGTCATGCACTGTATTGTGTGATTAGATATTAAGCTCGGATTTTTTGTCTTGTACGATATGAAATCCCCTAACCAAACTTTCTCCAGTTTTCTAATTCTTTTTTTTCTTTTTTCAATAATTGTGACCAACATTTAATATCAATTTTCAATTTGGGAGTTTCGTACCCTTATGCAAAAACAACTTTCTGAAAGATATTGAAAGCTGAATAGTTGCGGCAATGTCAGTTGAAGCTTTTGATTGTGAAACACTGCTACTTGTGGAAAGGTGTTTGTACTCTATTCGGATCAAGGGAGAAGCACAGCTGTTATATATGAGTGATGATAATATATAACTCTGTAGCAGGTCTCTCCGCATTTTAAGCAACTAATATGCTGGCTGTATTGATAAGCATTTAACAAGAAAGCACACTTTAATATAGATTAATATATATTAACATGTCAGCTAAATCATTTACCTGCACTAGAATATCTTGACTGAGCCGTGACGATCGAAACAGCTCACCAGCCTGGGTTCCAGTTATTTTACCAGTCCCGTCTATGTCACAACTCTGAAAAAGTTCGGCATAGTAACTTTGTTCTCGCTCACTTTGCCAATTCATTTTCTCAAAAAAATCCTCTCAAGAATTCAATGACAATATGTCTTCTTCAATCTCAGGTTTCGTTCGAAGTTACACAGATAAACTGCACAAAATGACATATTAGGTTGAGCCCCATTCAGGAAACTGTACCAATGGCGTCCATATTGAATTTTCTTGACTGGTCTTCGAATAAATTTTCATATGAAAATAGACATTAAATCGCGACACGAACAAATAAATGACATTCAGTGCACCGCTTGGCAACGGGCATAATTTGATCAGAATGTTTCCATTACGCCAAGTAGAAAACCCTGATCTGATAGCGATAATCTATCTATCTATCTATCTATCTATCTATCTATCTATCTATCTATCTATCTATCTATCTATCTATCTATCTATCCTCGGACCCATGGGTCCGAGATCTATCTATCTATCTATCTATCTATCTATCTATCTATCTATCTATCTATCTATCTATCTATCTATCTTTCTATCTATCTCTCTATCTATCTATCTTACCAACTCGGCCCCCAATATTTATTAATGATCATTAATGATGTTTTAACATGAACATATCGTGAATATGCATATTCTAAATACAATACAGTTATCTATATCTCGGACCCATCAATTGATGGGTCCGAGTCTATATCTATTATTTTCAGTGTAATAATGTTAACTTTTTAGATTTTCTATGAGTTATTAAGTGTCGTCGAAGACTCTTAATAGACTGCACTGAAGTACAGGCTGATCTGAGTCTTTGCTTAGCGCCGGAGCTTGGTGTATATTTAATTTAATTTTAATCGGATTATTATTATTATTTATTTTTATTTTTTATTTATTTATTTTTCATTTTCAAAGCCACGTGTTTATTGTACAGACATGCGCATTAATTGTTTTTTTTTTTTTTTTTTTTGTTTTTTTTTTTTTGTTTTTTTTTTTGTGCATGTACTGCATTGTCATAAAACGTATGCATTATTTGGTCTTGTTTAAAAAATGTGCATTATTTAAGCCAGCACATAGGCTAATGGTACTTATCGCGCATATGCGAACAGCAAAGGCTCAGGCGCGCCTGCGCTCTCACCAGAGCCTTCGCACATATATAGTATAGAACTAGACAAAGGTTTAGACCAAGAATCAGACATCTAACTCCACTAGATGGCTGAGCATGCGCATTTTGAAGACTGAATGGCTTCACGACGGATGAAAAAAAAACATTATCTCCTCACATCTCATGTGTTCTTTTCTTACATGTGCTGCAATACATGTGCTGTTGAAATAAAGTCACGGTTATTATGTTGTTGCATCCTTTTGTAGTAAACCCATGACTCAAGGCAGGGTTAGGGTTCTCTTTGTACTATTATGGTAAACACAAAGCAAACAGCTCCGCACACTATAGTTTCAATCAATGAACGGATTGGCGGACACTTTCTCATCTACAGAAATAAGATGCCTATTATATAGATTGTTGATCTAAAAAATGAAGTTTCCTTATATAATTAACAATTGATTACATACATTTTGGACTATGGTCATGGCATGTTTTGTGGACAGGCTCGAATGAAAAACAGACAAAACATTTCAGTGCTTAAATACAGGGCAACTTTATATAAATCCACCTATCTACAAAAGAAAACAATATTTTAAGGGCCGAGCTGGTGGGGGCTGTGTTTTGTAGGGGCCGAGTTTGCTAGGGCCGACTTTGTTAGGGGCAGAGTTTGTTAGGGGCCGAGATGTCCTGGAATCTATCTATCTATCTATCTATCTATCTATCTATCTATCTATCTATCTATCTATCTATCTATCTATCTATCTATCTATCAAAGCTGGCACAATTAAGCGGATAATCGATTAATTGATCGATAAATTCCACAAAAAATGATTATCGTTACAGATTTGCTAATAATCGATCATGTAATTTCTGTGTCTCTTACTTTACTTTATTAACCCTTATGCTACTGTCACACTATTACGTTTCCTGCCACGTAAGCGGCGTATTTTACAAAATTTCTTTTACGTAGCCAAAGGCCGAGACATGAGGCGTATTTTATGCAAATTATAAGTCCTGCGACGTATATGGCGTATGCGTGACGTTCCCGCGGCGTATCTGTGGCGATTCCGTGGCGTACCTGGGATATCACTGGGTTCTTGGTATAGCTTCACGTAGCGCAGCGTAAGTGTGGCATAAGCGTGGAGTATAATGCGCTGCTGCTTCGTCGGCACGGCGTTTCATTCTTACCGGCGACGTTGCTGTTGCGTACAAGCGGCGTTTATAGTTGAAGAATATAAAACGCGTGTGTATATGACGATTCTGCCATTCGTTCCAGAGCTTTCATAGAGACAATATGCCAGGGAAGAGGAAAAGAGCGACGAATGTTGGCGGGAATGCCAAAGCACAGCCTGATCCCGAGGTCCAGCCTACCTGGGAATCTCCTGCAACATCTGAAAGCTCCAAGGTCCACCCTACGCGGGAATCTCCAGCTCCATCTGAGAGCTCCTCTTCCCCGTCCCTAGAACGCGAAGGCGGGGACAAAACATCCGCGAAACAAGGACGTAAGGCAAAGGAGCATGCCAATCTCAAGGACGCACAGGAAGAAGAGATGTTCGAGTGGCTAGAGGCAAATCCTGTGATATATTCTAGAGGCAAATCCTTTGATATATTCTAGGGGAATAAAGATGTACAGGCTCGAAATAAGGTAGCCAACATGCGTTCGCATGGCGTAGAAGGCGTTCGAGCTACGGCACCGCTGCGTTCCTTTCGTTTGTACAGCGTACACGTGACGTATGTGTGACGTTTCAAACCTGTCACGTATGTGCTACGTTTTTAATTTGCATGCCAATTAAAAACGTCGCAGCCTCGCGTACAAGGAGTTCGTGTTACGTATCAAGGAGTATTAGCTACGTAAGCTGGCGTTGCCGTGGCGTACCTTTCGTATTGCCACGTATGTTGATACGCCGTGCATACGCATGCCTCTTACGACAATGTGTGACAGCGGTATTAGTATTCAGACACCTCAATTCCTTACCATACTTTATCTAAAATTTGAAAAATACAACTTACTACCCAGTGTTGTCTAAAAATAGCTGGATGAGTGGCAAATAGTGTAGACCCTGATGAGACGCCGCGTTTGCGGCGTCTCATCTGGGTCTACACTGTTTGCTCAGGCCTGTCAGATCACATACATACAGTAAAGTACAAATGGTAAGAGTCATGCTCAGACAGACAGGTAAAATTATGGTCAAATCTTCAGTGATTACTAATCGATTATCGATCGCAGTGGCAGGACTGATAATCAATTATCTTTTCAGCTCTGATTAGCCAGCCTATCTATCTGTCTGTCTGTCTGTCTGTCTGTCCGTCCGTCCGTCCGTCCGCCCGCCCGTCCGTCCATCCATCCATCCATCCATCCATCCATCCATCCGTCTCTCTGTCTACCTTCACAGCAAATTCTAGCTCATGCACGACCACTGAATTATCTAAACTTTAAACTTCTTGTCTCATATCTAATAAAATATCATGGGCAAAAACTGTGAAAGCGTTTAAGTTTTGTCAAAACTGTAGTGAGGATCACGACAGATTAAAATCTTGAAGTTTTCAAGTTCCCAGTTTATCAACTTATGATTTTCTAGTCTTTATATTGCCAATTATCTCATCATTAAGTAAAAGATAATCTTATTGACTTAACTGGTTCAACATTTTCTCGAGAGGACCCACATTATTTGGCTCATGATGAAAATAAACTTTTCTTTTGTTTGTGTTTGTCTTGTTCTTTGCTTCTGAAGATCCCAAAGTATTCCTGTCTAAAACTGAATGAAAATCATTAAAAAAAAAAAAAAAACAACAACAAAAAACCTTGCCTGCCACCCAGCAAGCAGATTTTTCTATGTATATCAGAATTTCTCATGTTTCCTTAGCTCCACCCACTTATACTGTCAAATATTTATAAAATATACTTCCTTAGAACAGTGAGCAGGAAATCATCGGGGAAGGTGGATGGATGGGGGTGGGTTTGTAAGGGGGGGGGGGGGGGTGGGTCTTAAACCAGTTTTATTCGCGCGAAATCAGATATTGGGCAGTACAAGTGGACGGAGCTTAGGAAACATGGTTAATTAGAAATTATGTTGCCTGTAGTTCCTTGCAACAAACAGTTATCCACAGTGTTTCATGTGCAAGATAATTATTGTAAATATCTTAAAAAGGCAAACGAAAAAGAAAAAATGGAGGAATAAAATAATATTTTCATTGTCTTCTTGTATCAAAAAACTATATTGTTTATTCTCTTACTTTTAACCTCTTCAAGTGTGTATAAAATTTCTAGTATTTGTTATAGCAGCAACAATAATAATATTATAGCAGCAATACTTCTACTACTACTACTACTACTACTAATAATAATAATAATAATAATAATAATCCACGAGACAAAGGCTTTATCTGGGTGAGGGTTTTTAAGGTGACAAAAATGAGTCTGAAGTCAACATACCAAAATCGTATTTCGGAAAATCATAAAGTCGATATACACAAAAATTAGGAATGATCAGACAGACAGATATGGGCCAAAAATAAATGAGATGCAATCAGGCGTCCATAGAAAGTAAACATTACTTGGTAAGCACGCTTCGCCGCCCATAATATTTATTAGCCTGGATAGAGATTTAGGAAAATACGGAAATTAATGTCCAGGGTTTAGAAAATCTTTTTATGGATTGGCTGTAGCAAACACATTAGATATAAGTCTGGAAACAGCATATTGTAGGGATTAACAAGGTCATGATGCTTCCCGGAGAACAACAGTCTCGTAGTGACTAAAAGAAATGTGTGGACTAGTTGAATACAAGTCGTTGTAAGATTCTAATCAAACTAAATAATAATAATAAAAAAACAACAACGTTGATGACACTTTTTGTTTATTTTGAAAATTCATGTTTGTTTTACTCTTTTTTTTTCTTTCTGTCTAGCTTATCAAATAAAAAAAACAAACAATTAATCTCTCATCAGACTAAGAAAAATGAATAGATAATACCAAAATCGCAGGTTGCTTTTATTTGTGCTACTTTAATCAAGTGTGAAACAGTTAAGCTAGCGAGCTGCTAAGACATGTCAATCATTTTACAGGTAATCTCACAGCCAGACCAGGAGATTTGTCTAAACACGGTGTTCATGATGCTCAACCTGCCATTTTATAGTCCAAGTCTTTAAATATTTTTTCGACTATACATCTAATAGATTTGATAATAAATGTCTATCCTACTTCACCATAGTGGTGCAGGTAATGTTTTTATTTCTTTTGGGACCATTGAGTGCATTCTGGTTACCTTGAAAATCGAATGTCGCTGAAGCCGGTGCCCGGGTGGGTCGGTGTGGGGTGGAAGGTAGGGGTGGGGGAAGGTGAGTGTATGCAGACTCGCAAACTACATTGCTGTATATGTCGTTTTTTGTGTACTCTTTGTTTCCAAAGGAGGTAACCTTTTAGATTTTTTTTATTTTATATAAATTGTTGTCCTTACGATGGGAACTAACATGCTCCTCTTGTTGCTAATCTGTTACGAGAGAGACTTTATGTTGTCCCTGTCAGGTTGTAATTGACGCTTTCAACTCAACGTCTAGTTATCTGGACGACTTTCTTCACACTGATAATATTTTTTCTCTAAAGCATGGTAGATCAGATTTGTTCTATTAAACTTTAATTAAACAAAGCTAGTTCCTCTGATACCGAAGCACCATTTATGGATTTGGACTTTTCTCCATACTTAATGGTATAGTTTCTTCAAAAAATACGACAAATGTGATGAGTTTGACTTTAACGTTTTTATTAATGTTTCTAGAAAGCGGTGACCATGCTGGACAGGATACACTAAACACAACAATAAGACAACGAACAGGACAAAAGATGAAACATAAACCCGCAGCAAGTAGCCACAAGGCCATATTAAGAATAAACAACACAGAACAATCGCTTTAGAAGGTCAGTACTAAAATCTACTGTGTGTTGGGGTTAAATCGATTTCAGAGGTGCAAGATCTTAACTTTAGGTGCAAATATTGGATTAATATAATAATAATAATAATAATAATAATAATAATAATAATAATAATAATAATGAAACGCTTGGTTCGCACAGAAGCAAACATAGCACATAGAAAGCAAACATAGGAAGGAACAGAAAGCAAAGAGGAAAGCTATTGAAGAGAGATGATGACTGCAATTTTAGCATCAGGACAGGAAAACAGAAAGCAGCATGGACAGTCATACAGCGAGTGTCCACAATGCTAGAATACAAACAGGACTTAACACGCAGCTAGGGGCCACAAAGCCTTACACAGAACGATCAACAGAGCAAAATCAAGACTTCGAAACTTCTTAAACATGGTTATCGGTAGCACAGACTTCATTAGGTGCTTTCGTTCCGAATGTTCTTAGTATATCGTAACCAGGGGTATAGACTTAATCTATATCTCGTAAATAAGTCTATAAAATCAGAAAGATTGTTGGCAAAACTGATTTTTTCGGAACAATTTAAAAAGACTGTCACTTGCTATAAAAAGACAGGTCACAACATAGATATTCTGCGGCAAACTGCATGCATGGTTGTTAACACAGTTAAGACAACTTTGCTTCCCTCTTTAATTGTACAACAGAGGGTCGGTCCTCAGACTAAATGGCGGCTCTCTCCTCAATCTGTTTCAGATGGTTAGCGCCTGACTATCAGTGTTTGTGTCGGACCTATCGTGGTCCTGATTTTTTTTTTTTTTTTTTTTTTTTTTTTTTTTGTTCTGGTTTCTGATCGCCACTGAGCCCTTTACTTTTCATACAGTGTTTGTGATTATACATGTATGTGTGTTCACTGTGGTGTTTCGAAATTAAATAGATGACCACTATGCGGACCGAAATTATGTATGTACTTTGTCGTTAGAATTCAGGGTGAGATTTTGCTCGAATAAAACTGGTTAAAGCCCCAATTCCTCTCCACATTAAGTAGTCTTTTCGGACAATAAAACAATATAAACGAAGATACGCAGTAAAAGCGATTAGAAAAGAAAAAGGTTATAACATTGATATTATGCGACAAATTGCATGCCTAATTATTGGTCCATTCGTGATTGTTAGCTACACTGTTTCTTATTTTTTCTTTATTTGTACAACGGCGGGTCGCGTTTCGAACTCAAGACGGTCGCGACCTAATTCTTACCCATTTGGGTAGATGCTTCATACGATATCCTTGCTGGCTCTCCATGGATCAACTAACGTTCATTTGGTCTGGTTGTCAGTGTATTTTTGTACTAAGTTTCATTGTTGTTTCATCGCAGTTATTTTGATGTGATTATATTGTTGTTTTTATTCTGTGATGATATACTGGTCAAGTTGGAAGCATCTACGCAAACCGACCACTTCTATGTAATTCGAATAATGTCTGAACTTTGGGTGATGATAAGGATCCTGTAAAACTAGTCTAACCCCTCCAATATGTTTTGTTTAAAAAAAAAGGTAAGAGAAAAGTCCAGGGAATGCCACGATCACAAACCACAGCCCTTCCCAGACACCAAGAGGAAGAGGAAACAGACAAAACCAAACAAGCGAAATTCGACCAAACGTACGAAAAGCACCAAGACTAGCTCTCTCTTCCCCAAGCGAGGTAATCACAATGCTAAAAGGACTGAAAAACACAAGAACAAAATAACACAAGACAGGATATAAAACAAATCGCCTCGTAGAATAAACCACAAAGCAACAAAGAGTAAGACTAACACCGGGACCACCGCCTTAGAACGGTCAGTAGAATAAATCCACCGACTGTTCTAAATCGGTGGTTCTAACATTGTTTATTCTTTGTATAACTTTGTGGTCTCTGGCTACAGAGTTTTCATTCTATCCTGTTTGGTACCTTGTTCTTATGTTTGTTCTGTCTTATATAGCCTTGTTATCACCTCACTTGGGGACGACGGAGGTAGCCGCTGAGTTATTCGTTTACTGATATGGTGTGGATGTAGATTTTTTCTTTTATTCTCTCTTTATCTCAGTATCGGAGGTAGACTGAGATCTGTGATTGTGGCACTTCCTGAATTTTTCATTATTTTATTTTTATTCCTGCTGAGGGCGAAATTCTTATAGATTGCAAACGGTGGTCCACGGCACAGCACTTTTTACTATCGCTCGTCCATCGGCTCGATTTAGCGTAAACTGCTGTTACAAATGGGCGTAAATATACTCAAAGGCAATAAAAAGTATACAGTTACGAGTCTTGAGTGCCGGCTCGTGTTGTACTTTTTTCGTTTAAATGTTTTCATGGTCATTTTTGTCAAACATCTGTCTTTAAAAATCACAAAGGTAATTCTTTCGCAATCATAAATTATGGAGTTATGAACCCTTAATTAAAAACAGCATTTCCATTCATAACTCGCTTTGTATAAGACAAATGTAATTTTACTTTTCATAAATGGCTTGCACAAATGTCTGTGAGTAAAACTACAATGTTATTTAATACGAAATTACCATCAAATGACGTCAAGCTGAATTTGAATTTCTTTCCGTCTCAAATTATCTCCCATTGAATGATAATATAGGGCATTTAAAGAGCCTATATCTGAAGTGACGTTGGTCGTTTTCACTTGAATTTTTCCAAAAAAGTGTTGCTTGGCTTAGCCTTCTTGTACCACGTACAGATGAAATCTCCTAAAACCGTTTATTTAACAGAACAATGTCAATTAATGTTCCATAGAAATTCAGTGCATTCAGTCAGAAGAGGAATGAAAATGTCAAAAACGTCATGTCCTTTGTATAGAAATTTGATAGTGTACTCTGTTATGCATTTAAAGTTGAAACACATGTCCTTACAGCATATTTATCCTTCTGTCGACTGAATGCAATACAAATGCATACGTAAGTTTCTTTGTCCAAAACAACTTTAAAAGGGAAGTTATTCATATGCAAATGTTGATTTAGACCACTTATTCGTTTCCGTAAATGCCACTTCCTTGCCCTTTGATAGAATTTCCTGAAAATTGTTGCGAATTATGCGTAAATAATTGTTCTTAACTATGCTATCAATGATTTATGTATATATGTAAAATTTCGGTGACATGTAACAAAATAGGTACCTGTATACCTATTTGTTTGCCTCTCAGTATATGTTTAATTTTAGCCTCTATTCACAGCTAGATAAAGGTTATTATCCCCAAACATTTTCATACATTTCTTCATGTGGCTATTTTAAAACTGTCCTCTTTAAAGGTCTCGCCGTCCCCCCCCCCCCCCCCCCCCTCCCCGCGTACTTCATCGTAGTGCCGAATTTTAGTTTAAATTTATTTTCTTTTGATTCCTTTCTGGTACCTTTAAAAATCGAATTCAAACTTATCCGGTGCTTGATGGTGTTGCTAACCTTGCAAACTACTTTGCTATCATATGCAGATAAATTAGATATACAATAAATTGCCATTGGAAACACCAAGCAAATAAAAGAGCCAAAAGATAAGAGTCTCTCTTTCCATTACGAAAACACACCTATTCAAATATATTGAAAATTGTACAACCAAAAAAGGAAAAAAAATTCAGATAAAAAATTCTGATAGTTTTCATATTCCTGCTCAAAACATAGATTGTGGGTACTCTTTAGAACCGCCTCGGCGAGGCGGTTCTAACGAGTACCCACAATCTATGTTTTTAGCAAAATAAGAAAAATAATGTATACCCCCCTGTAAACCCCAGTTTTACTGCATTAAAGTGGGGTTTAAAGGGTCAAAATTATATAGGCGTGTTTTCGTGATGACTGAGATGCTTCATATAACACCAATGTTTGATAACAGTAAGAATCCGGTTTCGTTCTTTCATGTGTTCTTTTTTTTCTAGATGTAACTTTATAGATTGTATTTCACTACCAGTGTACCAGTGTATAAAATCGTAGGACAAAAGAAATCATAAAAAACAAACAACAAAACTCTTTTGGTCTATTAAAATTCAGAGGAGGCTCTGGACACATTGTTTGCTTCCAGCATGTTCACTAATGATTTTTCCACTCTGTACACTGTCTTACTTCATAATCTGATCAGGAAAATATAATATACTTATGTTTAAATGCATTAATATAAGTGAAGATACCCAGAAATGCCAAAAATCATGAAGCACAGCCTTCCCGAGGCCCCCAAAGAAGGACAGATTAGGAGCAAACAATGACAAAACAAACGCCACACAAACTACCGACGCATAAGCTTACGCATGTTTACTCGAAAAAGCACTTTTTTACCTGTAATGAAATACGCGCTGTTGTTCATGTCTGAGGAGAGAAGAAATTATTGTCATGCTAAAATATTTGTACAGCTTTTATGTACCTTTTGGACAATATATTTATCACATTGGCACTAAATATTATAAACTAATTGTGGGTATTACGATATGGACAAATTATACCCCATTTGTTGTTGATTTGCTTTTATTTTGTTATGAGAGAGACTTCACGCTGTCTCTGACGAAAGTCAAACTGATATCGTTGAAGCTTTTAATTCTACTACATGTATTAGATACCTAAACGATTTGTTTTATGTCTTGCCTTGTGTTATTTTGTTCTTGTGTTTTTCAGTCCTTTTAGCATCGTGATTACCTCGCTTGGGGAAGAGAGAGCTAGTCTTGGTGCTTTTCGTACGTTTGTTCGATTGCGCTTGTTTGGTTTTGTCTGTTTCCTCTTCCTCTTGGTGTCTAGGAAGGGCTGCGGTTTGTGATTGTGACACTCCCTGGACTTTTCTCTTACCATTTTTTTGCTTTATATTGATAATGCTTGCTTTGAATAAACGATTGGTCGTATCTGTCTGACTGAGCTTCAGTAAAATAAAGCTAATTCCTCTGATACTGAATCACACCATTTTTGGATTTGGATTCACTGATGTTAAATTGAGAATTTCTTCTTCTTAAAAAAAAAACAACAAAAAACAATTACGACAAGCTTGATGATTTTGATTTGCACATTGTTAATTTCCCTTTTATGGATGGTGATTCCTCGATCTACCTTGTAAGGAGTATACATATCTCAAATTATTTGGTTTGCATGGATATCTTCACATACAAATGATTTTAACAATTGTAATAAAGTCCTGACTGCTAAGCCCCCATACACAAGGCAACTGCCAGTAGTTCCAGACCCTGTTTTTTTTTTTCTGGAAGGGATCTGATTTTGTTTTACACTTAAACAGGTGGTAAGGTACGATTCAGTCCAGATCATGACTCAAACGTTATAATGGACTAAAATATCAACTATGACGGCTAGCAAGGTTATAAATCGGGATCGAACCACACCCCCACACCCCCCTCCCCCCGCCCCACACACACACACCCACGACCTTCTACTCACAAAGCGGACGTGCTAAGTATTACGCAACAAGGGGTGTTAGTTAAAAGTTATACATTAATTAATTAATATTTACTGGATTACAACTCTTTTATCGTCTTTGGCGAGCGCTCTTCGCGTATAGATGGATAAAGTACCTATATGGAAACTAACCTTATGTATATATCGGCGAAAACAATCCGTTAAGCTTTTTTAAGGTTTTATTGCCGACATTTCGAATTAATTAATTAATGGAAATTTTAGATTGAACAAATTTCTGAAGCAGGGAATATCGAAACCAGAGTTTTACGATGACTTAGTTTATAAACAGGACACTAGTTTGGAAACCCAATTTTAGAAGAATTAAACAAACATTATAAAACGTCATGATATAATTTGGATATTATGCTTAGTTTTAACCCAGTCATGGTTGATAGTTATGCTTTCCTTTTTAATTGCACGACAGTGGGTCGCGTCTCAGACTATATGACAGTGCTGACCTAAACCTTAAATTAAAATGTTGATGACTGATATAATGTCTTTGTTCCAAACCATGACCAAGTTTATAAATTTAGAACAACAGATGGGAATATTATGAAAAAAAAAAAAAAAAAAATACACCATGAATGTTGCGCAACAGACTGCATGCTTAAGTTTTAACTTAATCATGGTTGACTGCCATGCTTTCCTCTTTAACTGTGCGACATTGGGTCGGGTCTCACACTCTATGACAGTGCCGACCTTAACCTTTCATTCGAGAGATAATGGTTGTGATCAAATCCATTGCTTTTAGAGTAGAACCCTTTTCATAAGGGGTGGTGGTGTGCAGTAGCAGAAACAGTAAATCATAAAAGTTGTCTCACTTTGCGAAAATGACGAACAGTCTGTCAAGTGTATCCATTCCCCTTAAGCTCAACGGAAGTCCTTCTATTACCACTTTGCATGTTGGGTAAAACGTTCAGCAGACGACATTTTGAAATAATTTTCTTATTTTTCCTGGAAAGTAGGATTTGGCACTTCATGCAAACTGTCTCCTATCTCCGAAGGAGACAGTTTGCATGACGTGGCAATTCCTACTTTCTAGGAAAGATAAGAAAAATTGCATCAGTTTGTCGTCTGCTGAATTTACCCATAGCATGGTAAGCGTTACAGGTCACAAGGCAGTTTTCTGTGACGGTTTCTGTATGAAACTGTGCAGTTGGTTTTGAGACGGTATTCGTTGTATTTATAAACGTGTTAATATATTTCGTTTCTGCAGATCGTACCTAAGGTCTCATTCTGCTGAAGACTTAAGGTTTGATTGTACAGTCGATGGCCGGAGGATTTGTAGCGTGTGCATGAATTGGTATGTTTTTTATGTGTTGCTGTGAGACTGTATTCGTCATATTTATAAACATGTTAATATATCTCGTTTCTGCTGACCGTTCTTAAGCTGTCATGCTGTTGAAAAGCTTAGGGTTAATTGTACAGTCGATGGCCGGAGGATTTGTAGCGTGTGCGTGTATGTGTATGTGTTTTATGTGTTGTTGTCTTTGTGGTTTTACCTGAGTATACTCATTTACCTATCGTGGTATGGCTGTGTTCATTGATTGTAGTTTATCTGCGTGGTCTCATTTTTTCTCCTTTTTAACTAAGCACTTTAAACTCTTTAGTTGAATGAAATAAACGCCCAGTTAGAAAATAGTGCTCTTAATGGAGAAATCAAGGAAGGCTTCAAGATAGTGTCTATTTAAAAGGAAGAATTTAATTTGATCAGAGCTGATAAAGATATACATTCAAGTTATAATAATAATCTAAACAGATACATTGCAAAGCTTCATCAATTAGCATTTTAATTAGGGTTAATAATGCTGCAATGTACTGTTTACTTCGAACTGCAGTATTTGTCTCACAAAAGCTCTCAAAGACACCACATTTCAGCTCATGTTATAAATTTAGACAGGGTCGGCTACAAATCTCATTTTCTTGTTATGTGTGAAATCTAAACGATATTAGCTCGCGCGATTATTACGGTAGGGTAATTGGCAAAAGTGTAGACCCAGATCAGACTCTCACTGTTTGCAAATAATTCAGACATTTTCTCTAGGAATATCTAAATCACATAGCCTGACATACCTAACATTTAAATTCGACACTTCCAATATATAATGTTGTGAGTTTCTTCAGTCTAAAATGGCTTACTTCTTCCAAAACGTCAGTATTACCTTCTGGATACACAGATGAGGTCGTTCCGATGGACTTTATATCCCAACTAGCATTCTACGTAAATCAATAGGGCGTTACAGATTTAACACATTTAAGCCTAGCGTCCCATAAAAAAGGACATTGACAAACAGTGTAGACCCTGATCAGAGGCCACAGAACGCGGCGTCTGATCAGAATCTACACTGTTTGCATTGAATACATGGATTTCTATAAAACATGGTTATAATAAAAAGTAACCAGATTCCACTTCTACTGGAAATGGACCTGTCTGAAGAGCTGAGGTAGAAGAGTTTACTCGGCATTAATGGGTTAAGTAGAATGCTTGCTGGGATACTTTCACAAGCATATAAAGGGGAATGGTTACACTTGGTAGATGTTTCTTCAGTTCCGCTTAGGGAAACAGGTTTTCTGACTTCCTGGTGATCAGGATATTGCGGGTTTGACCCCCGCCGGGTCGGCAACAGTCTTTAGTGGAGATTGATCATGAAATATTTTCTACGGTCATTCTCTCCCTTCCGCGAAATCAAGAAGGGCAGTTGTCAGCTTCTGGGGAAAGAATGTACACACTACTAGTTAACCGCTTAGAGGACTAAGCCTGCCCAGTAAAAATGTGGTTAGGTAAACTGACCGCGCTCGACATGACCCAGTTGGGTTTACTGGGCCATAAAACCTCAACACGAACAAACAAGAGCCACAACGTCAGGAAACGTACCTACTCCATAAAGAAAGGACTTGCTGCCTTTGAGAACGATCTTTTTCCTTAAAAAGTGGGCGACTTTCGATAAGATTTACTTTCGATAAGATAGTCTGACGCGCATCCAACTAAGCCACCGAGGCTAACTGGTGAAAGTTATTATATGGGCATCAAGGACAACATGACGGATTTGAGATATAGTAAGAAGGCGCTGTGTAGACCCTTTAAAACGAATTCTTCTTTCTCGCATCAAAACTAGACTACAGTATTACCCTAAATCTTGGGACACCATAACTCCTTACCATACTTGTCCTTAAAGTTAAACAAGTTCATTTGACTACCTGTTGCTGTGTTTAAAGCTGCTCCATGAGTGGAAAGCAGTGTAGACCCTGATTGATCGCCTTGTTTTGCAGCGTCTGTTAAACTGCTTGCTCAGGCCCGGATTTGTTTTTTGGGGGGCGGTCTATCGCCACCAGATTTAACATACCGCATTTTGAAAATCAGTATAGCTAATTCGACCTATCCAATAACTATCTAAAATCAACCTCAAAATAGTTCCCTGCTAACGCTGGAAGGCTAAATTTCAGCATTTTAACACATTGGCTTAAATACTCTGATGCTTGTTAATAGCAAATAAATAAACAAAACTAAAGAAAATGTCAAACTTTTGAAGAAATAAATTTTAATTATCTTGAATACAATATCGGCGGATGAACATGAATACTCCAATAAAACACACCAAATCTACAGTTTTAGGTAACACGCAGAGATGTTTTTAGAAACTTGAAATAGAGGGGTGGAGGCTACCCCAGTGACACACAAAGTGGGGGTGGGGAGGGTCAAAACCCACAAGGGATGAGTCTATATCTCCCCCTTACAATTAAATATTCTGCGAGTCTTCTTTTTTTCCACTTATCTAGTGCCCTAGTAAAGCTGAGTGACTTTGACCACTTTGACCTGTTTTTCTCGATATCTGGCGGTTGTGTAAATGTTGTTTCCCTTGTATAGACTTGGTAACTTTCGTTTTGTGTTGAGATTTTACGTCCCAGTCAACCCAATGGGGTCATGTCCAGCGCTGTCAATTTACCTAACCATACTTTTACTGGGCAAGCCTTGTCCTCTAAGCGAATAACCAGTATTGTGCACATTCTTTCGCCAGAAACTGACAACTGTCTTTCTTGAATCAGAAGAAGGGAGAGATCTCCATGAAAGAATGTTGCCGACCCGGCGGGGTCGAACCCGCAACCTCATGATCACCAGTCGGACATTGGTAACGTTTCCTTTGTATAACCTTAGAAACATGTAAGCAACTGATATATTCACTGATATGATGAGTGCTATGACTGATTTTTTTTTTTATCATAAAATTTGATACCCTGCTTTCATATCAGAGAACAAATGATCGAAAAAAAAAACTTATCTAATATTGTAGGTCCGGAGAATATGAAATCCATTCAGCACGTATTTTATATTGCGAGAATCGTCTTTTTATTTGTTGAAGCACTCCCCCATCCAGGCCATAAAACTGTGAGAAGCCAACAGAAATCAGCGCACATTCCGCACCCGAAACTCATCTCTGAAAACGAGTTACCCTAGCCGTGATCCTTCTACTCGCAGAAATAGGGCAGAAAAGGGGCTATCGAGTATTGCTTATGCATTTTTTTTTTTTTTTTTTTTTTGCAACCGCCATCTTCAGCACTCTCAGTGCTTTGATTACACTGTTTGCTCAGTCTGGCTGTCCCATACTTAGGGTTGTTCACGGTATTTTATAGCGCTTTATCTGTATATTGATGTGACCTTGAAAAAAATATGTATCTTGCGACATACTTAAAAATATATATGTCATACCTTATTTAACATAGACTTATAAAGTGATTAGATGTGAATTTTTATTCATAATCCCAGCAAACACACTACGTCGCATCAACGTCGTTACAACGTCGTCACGTTGCTGCGACGTTGTAAGGACGTTGATGAGACGTAAACACACAACGTCGCATCAACGTCGTTACAACGTCGCTACAACGACGTGTTACGACGTTGTATGTTTGCTGGGATGGTACCTTTTAGTAGCGAGCACAGCTCGCGACGCGCTTCGCGCGTCGTGAACGAAGTGAGCTCTACGGTAGATAGTATGATCAATGAAAAGTAACATACAACGATAACAACTTTCATCTGAAATCGCTCTGACCAATTTTCTTCCCGTTTTCTTCCCGGAAGTTGTCAAAAGTTGTCACCGGAATGTGACAGGACTGGAGTGGACTTGATACTATTAAACGTCACGAAGTGAGAAGAAACGAGTATCAATAAGTGTCACGGACATATATTGCTGATTATTTTTATTATTTATTTATTATTTATTTTTTATTTACATATATTTTTATATACTGATAGTCATTCTTTAATGATGCTGTGAAGGACTTTTGAAGAGACTACAAACAGGGTCTGTGCTGTGCTCGCATTTAGGCTAAGCCTATTTTCATATTACATGATATTAATAGAGAGCGCAGCTTGCGACGCGCGGAGCTCGTCGCGAACGAAGTGAGCTCTACGATAGAGAATATGCTCAAGGAAAAGTAACATACAACGAGATATACTTTCAGCAGTAATCGCTCTGACCAATTTTCTTCCGTTTTTTCTTCCCGGAAGTTGTCATCGGAAGACTTGATTATGGGTCTCACTAATAAGCGTCACGAAGTAATCAAACGAGTGTCAAAAAGTGTCACGAACATATTTTGCTGATTATTTTTTTTATTATTGGTTTACATAATATTTTTATATACTGCTATTCATTCTTTAATGATGCTGTGAAGGACTTTTGAAGAGTGTAGGTATAGGTCTGTGCTGTTCTCGCATTTAGGCTAAGCCTATTTTCATATTAAATGTACGCTTCCTCTCAATCACTATATTTCTCTTCAGTTATCTCGTCATGTAGATGTTTGAGTCAGCATAAAATAAAATCTGACATGGTATGGTGGCGTAAGATAAAATGTGGTGTGGTCGGTTTGGCATAGTATCATGGGCAAAATTAACATCTGCGACTGATATCAGTCTTACCTGGGACAGAAAAACCTGCTAAACAGAGTAGACCCTGGTCAGAATCTACACTATTTGCTATTTATCCGGCATTGTAAGACACATCGACAGGTAATAAAATAAACTACTTCAAATTATAGAACAAATATGGTAAGGAGGTAAGGTATCAGAATACATCAGACAGATGACCTAGTTGATTTACGCAGGAGTTCAAACAAGTATTAGATTAAAAAAAATGGTTTACGCTGAGCACACATAACGTTATAGAGCTGAATTTAATACGGTATAGTCTTGGGTTCTTTACATGCAAATCTTGGATAAATCGACCAAATTCTATAACGCAAAAGGTGAAGTCGAGCGGTCTAAATGAGGTTTCGTCCCATTGGCCTCTATAAGAATGACACCACATTGAAAAATTATTTCACTTCGCTTTTATTAAAACTAAAATAGGTATGGAAGAATTTCAAAATTTTGTCACGCTAACCCGGGTATGAGAGAAATTGCGCTTATCAGTATCAAGGCATCCACACATATTGAAAAAGAAAATGTAAGAATTTATGTCTATCCCATAATATTTGATTAAGTGCTGCAATGGCAATCTTTTTGAATATCTACAAGAGTATGGTGTGCTGAAATAGGGCAAGTGAATGGAGAACACCTGGGCCCAGTTGTTCAAAGCGTCGTTAGCTTAACGAGCTCGTTAAGGGTCATTTGGTTAACTGTTTTAGCGGATTCAATATCTGATATATTTTGCTGAAAAAATGTGAGTAGCTACTCACATTTTTTAGCAAAAAATTGCGTATCACTCGATGTAAATTTTAAAAAATCGTTAACTAACGATGTCGTTAGCTTTGAACAACTGGGCTCAGTTTGTTTTCCAATAAATATTATGCTATTCTATTCTATTCTATTCTATTCAGTGCTAAAGCTAGTTCCGGGTTTAAGTTGTGCAATACACGCACAAGGTCAATGATGCATTGTGGATCAAAAATGGATTCCCTTCTTTGTCTCTCCTCATCTCTATGTAGTCTACGCCCATGGGCGTAATCAACAAGATATATGAGCCACAACGTGAGAAAACGTACCTCCTGACATGTGCGCTTAACGAAGACTAAGCCTATTTTCATATTAAATGCACTGCACGTCAACCCAACCTGCTAAGAGTTTTCGTTGTTTGCATGAAGCAACTGAATCCTTGGCTATCCTAAATGTTTCAGTGAAGATACTGATCAGAATGCGCGATAGCGCAGCAGGCTGATCTGAATCTTCCCTTGGCACACATGCCTGTTCTCTGATGTTTCGGCTCATACCATTTTGAAGTTATCAAGTGTTGTTTTTGTGGTAATACTGACAATAGCAACGAGTATGGCCGCGCGCTCACTGGTTGGTAAAATCTGCATTGTAACTGGAGCATCTCGCGGCATTGGTAAAGGAGTGGCCTTACAATTAGGTGAAAAAAGGAGCCAAGGTTTACATTACTGGAAGAACCCTAGAACCGCTCAAGAAGACAAGCTCCCTCGGATCGCTGCGACAAACGGCGGATCAAGTAGAGGCTAGAGGAGGTAAATGTGTACCTGTGCGCTGTGATCATAGCCAGGGTGAGGAAGTTAAAGGACTGTTTGAACAAGTCCAAAATGAAAACGATGGACAGTTAGATATACTTGTGAACAACGCATGGAGTGCTGCTGACAACATTTTTGACAATTTTGGGATGCCATTTTGGGAAATGCCAATCTCAGCTTGGGATGACAACAATACTGCTGGGTTACGTAATAATTATATTTGTGCCGTTTACGCTGCCAGAATGATGACAAAAAGGAATAGTGGACTAATTGTAAACATATCTTCTTATGGCGGAATTCATGCAGCTTTTTCATTTAACGTTCCCTACGGCGTGGGAAAGGAAGCATGTGACAGAATGACAGCTGACTGCGCACGTGAGCTTGAGGGTTCCAATGTGGCTTTTGTAAGTCTTTATCCCAGTCAGGTTAAGACAGAGTTTGTAACTCAGTTACTGAAAGAACCTGGTAAAGGTACGGATAAAGATGTAAACGAAAGAAGGAAAAAGGGAAGAGATATTATTGCCGGAATTACTACACACGAGACCATTGAATATTCTGGCCAGTGTATAATTGGTTTGGCGACAGATAAAAATATAATGAAAAAGACGGGTAAAATCTATACAACTTATGATCTAGGTCGAGAATACGGGCTGACCGATAAGGAAGGATTTGGACCCAATGATGTTCGCAGTGTTAAGCGGCTACTGTTATGGGGTGGCTACAAACGGATAGCTCCATATACACCAGCATTTCTCAGAATTCCGAAATGGGCATTATCACTTGCAGGCAATAAATTCGGTTAAGTGTGATCTGCAGGAATATATGAGACTTGTCAAGCGAAAAAGTGTCTTCGAGCATGTGCAGGATGATATCTGAACATTTTGCGCATGCGCAAAATGTTCAGATATCATTCTGCAGATGCGCAAAGTCTCATCCGAACATTTGCTCTCCATTGCAACATTCTATAGTATCCAATGATTCTGTTTGCGGACAGGGAAAGCCCTGATCAGACTGCGCGGATACTGTCCGCATATGTCCAAAGATGTTTTCGCATGGCGGGGCACATATAAACAATCCTCTAGTATCCTTTAATCCATTGTATACTGAATAGACTCTCCCACACTATATATTGGAAGAGTCCAATTTCAATTTTAGGTACGTCTGGCTGTGAGATTTACATATTCCTAGAGAAAAAATGCTAAACTATTTGCAAACAGTGGATACCCTGATGTGGCGTCTGATCTGGGTCAGCACTGTTTACCAATTACCCTTTTACGAGTCTCCCGACTACAATGGGTTAACTCTTCCACCCTGAGTTTCTGAAATGGACTCTTTCATCTCTGAATTTGGACATATCCACTGTTGTGAATTGGGGTTTCAGTTAAAAATCAATAACAGAATGACATACAGTGTAGATCCTGATGAGACGGCTCGTACGAGCCATCTCATCTGGACCTGCACCGTTTGCAAATGTATCAGTATTGGTCTGCAGGGATGAAACGGTTATCGACCAAGTCTTAATTAAGACTGGTCCTGCTGAACCCGGATATGCCCCATCTTTGAAAACAGTGTAGATATAGATCAGCCGACTTTTGAAGCCAGTGCTCCAGTTCTTATGCTTCTCTGGTTAAACGTGGCGTGGAATTGAAAGCCAAATCTCAATACGTCTGAGGAGAACGACCACCGACCTCAAAACGGTTTTCTGCCTCCTACTATAGTACTATGTCAGTCTGGTGCGAATTTCAGCGAATTCCAATTTGCCTGAAAATGTTAAATTCCGTGTCCCACCTTGACGGACTGTAGTGATAGTTTATCGTTTGATCAACGCACTGTAAAATGTATAGATTGATGAATGTTTACTGTCGTGTGAAAGGTCAGAAGAACACCTAAAATCCGTATTTAGGTAAAACATGACCAAATACAGGACCTTTTCGTGATTCGTGAAGCATTCAGCAATGTCGCCACGAACATGTCTGAAATACAAAGTCTTGATATCACTTTACAAATTGGTGTATTAGATAAGCAAGATTGTGTATGGGCACCATGTGCCTTTGTGACAATACTTTTAGTACTTATTTTATTAGTATTTTATACAGATTGCATGAATTAGCTTCCTCAAATCCCAAGTCATTTTGGCATGAAATTCGTCGGTTAAAGGGAAATAAATCGAAGCAGTGTAACGTCAGTTTACAGGCATTTCATGATCATTTCTCCAAAATTTATTCCGAGAATAGTGACTATAGCCTAGATCACGTTGAAGAATTCGTTGAAAACAATTTTTCCAGCCGCGAGCCGGACGGAAATTTTGACGATTATAACGCGAATGTGGAATCACTAGACGTACCGATTTCACGGGAGGAAGTTTTAAAAGCAGTTTCCAAATTAAAGCGAAACAAGAGTCCCGGGTTGGACTTACTTCCTCCTGAGTTGTTTATTGACTCTGCTGATTTACTGTGCGATCCAATTTGTAAATTATTTAATTTTATATTCTCTAGTAGTAGTTATCCTTTGAGCTGGACTAAAGGAGTAATTGTGCCTGTACCGAAAAAGGGCGATCTGTCAGATGTAAATAATTATAGAGGCATTACACTTACTAGTATCTTTTCTAAATTATATTCTCAAATATTAGACACTCGGTTACGATCTTGGGCAGAAGAAAACAAAATAATTAACGATAATCAGTTTGGCTTCAGAAAGAACAAAAGTACGGTCGACTGTCTATATATTTTACAAGCCATTGTTAACAGACAGCTAAATAAGAAAAGAAAATTATATTGCGCATTCGTTGATTTCAAAAAGGCTTTTGACCTGGTTTATAGAAATGGTATATGGTTTAAGCTTTGCAGAAACGGTAGTTCATTAAAAATTGTTAAAGCTATTAAGTCTATATATAATTCTGTTAAGGTATGTGTGCGTTCTTTAGGGAAAATATCTGAGTGCTTTGATAGCTTAGTAGGGGTAAAGCAAGGGGAACCACTCTCACCTCTCTTGTTTATTTTATTCCTGAATGACTTGGCTGATGAGTTAGAAATCAATGTTAACTATTTTGATAATGATGGTGATGAAATCGAACAGTTCCAGAAATTTATTCTCTTATTTGCTGATGATACTTTGTTACTTGCAGAGACAGAAAATGAGCTGCAATATATGTTAAATAAATTATGCATTTATTGTAAGAAATGGAATATCATTGTTAATACTGACAAAACTAAAATAATGGTATTCAAACTGTCTCTTAGACCCATACCACTAAATATCTACTTTGATGAGATATTATTAGAAAGTGTTAATAATTTTATTTATTTAGGTGTAAATGTTTCCAGTAATGGCAAATTTTTTCAAGTTCAGAAACACCTTTCCGAACAAGCTACAAAAGCTATGTTTGCATTAAAAAATCTTTTTGACAATAAATTATTGTGTATTGAAGATAAATTGAAACTTTTTGATTCACTTGTCCAACCAATCTTAATGTACGGTTCTGAAATTTGGGGTTTTCATAAGGCTGACGATGTAGAAAAGGTACATGTTAGATTCCTTAAACAGATATTAGGAGTCCGACTTCAAACAAGTAATATAGCAGTGTACGGAGAATTGGGTCGTTTTCCATTGGCTATATTAAGGAAAATACGCATTTTAAAATATTGGTATAAAATATTGGCATCTAAAAATTCATTGCTCTATAAAGTGTATGGCCAACAAGTAAATGATATAGCCCGTGGTTCGTTTGAAAACAACTGGGCTTTCCAGATAAAGTCACTCCTGGATGAGCTAGGATTTACTTATATCTGGAATGAACAGGTCATTACTAAAGTACAGCTTGAAATGGTTATACAGTGTGTATATGATCAATATTTTCAGAACTGGTACGGATCTGTAAATGCTTCTAGTAAGTTAGAAGTCGTAAAATGTACAAACAAGGTGTTTCATTTTGAAAAGTATTTAAAATGTATTAAAACAGATAGTCATAGAATTGCTCTAGCAAGGTTAAGGTGCTCTGCACACAAGCTAGCGATCGAAGAGGGGAGACTCAGAAATATTGAGAGAAGCCTCCGTCTATGTCAGTTTTGTAATTCGGGGGTTATAGAAGATGAATTTCATTTTCTTTTAGCTTGCCCTGCATATAGCGAATTAAGAACATCAATTTTGCCAAGATATTATTGTAGATGGCCGACAAAGCAAAAGTTCATAAAACTCCTTAATGAAACACAAGCTGGTATTTTTTGAAAAAAGTTGGAAAGTTTGTATATTTAGCAAATGAAAAACGTAAAGGTCTATTAAGGACTTAGCCAGGACCACATTGTCTAAACGTTCCCTATGTCGTGACTATGTATGTTTCTGTAATTTTGATTGAATTGTAGTGCTGTGCTCTTCTCGTGCCGCCATTGCTTTGTTTATTTGGACGAGAAACACTGTGTTTATGTTCAATAAAGTTTCTTGACTTGACTTGACTTGTTATACCTTTCTTTAGGATTTTAGATATTTATTATTTACTTTTTATATCCCGCCAAACGATAGTGGCAGGGTATTATGGTTTAACGTAGGTCGTCCGTGTGCCCGCTCGTCTGTCCGTCCACACACACAAATGAGTACTTAGGTGGCCATATTTGACGGGCAGTTTCAATGTATTGAAATGGGATTTATTCCGTGGACACATAAAATCTTGAATTATGTGGCTAAAATCGACTTGTGAGGCTATAAAATAGTCTCATAAGTGTCAAAATTTCTCTCAATAACCAATTAAGTATCCATTCCTTAACATTTCTGTCCATCCGTCCGTCTGCCGTACGTCCGTCCCTATTTTCGTTTCCGGATGAAAACTTGCGTAAATATCCACGGATTTTTCACCAAACTTGGTTTGTACATTGATAGTGTAGAGATCTGGTATGGGATTGCTAATGCGCGAATTTCATCAATTTTTGACAGAGTTATCTGCCCGCGACACGTCAATATTTTCGTTTCTGGACAATAACTTGAGTAAATCTCAACGGATTTTCACCCACCTTGATATGTGCATTGATTGTGGAGATCTGCTTTGAGATTGCTATTGGGTACATTTCATGAATTTTAGTTATCTCCCCATGACACGATAATGGCGAGGCATTATCGTTTCATCTTAATATTTTTTTGTTCATAAAATTACAATAAAAATACGAAATATAAAATATTAGTTAAATCAGAATCAGGCTCATCAACGGTGTCTGAGGCCGTGCCTCACCAATCCCAAACGTCTGCCTTTCGCTTGCGGTATCAGTCTCGTAGGAATAGTGGCAAGTGAAAAAACAATTTGTAAAAATTAAATATTATTTTCATGTCAATGGCTTAACATAGCTGGAGGCGGAGCCTAAGAAACCTCGGCTATTGAATGCCACATGCGTAAGTTCATTGATCATTACGGCCCTATAACAGCAACTCAATATGATCGCGATCTTTGATTGATGTGGTTGAGATTTTTTTTTTCATAGTGTACAGAGACCAGAAGGCACGGATACTCAAAGCATCAGGGCGTGACTTTCTCATCAGGATGTGACTTTTCGCTAGTGCCTTACGTCGTTTTATTTCTTGATTTTTTTTCTTTTTATCATTTTCATATGTTTTGTTGTGCTGTTGTTTAGGCATCGACAAAGATAGCAAAGAACTAGATCTTAAAGAAAAAGTTTTATAGTATAAGCGTACGAAATTACGTAAGCTGAAACTTTGGTGCGAACTGTCTTGTAGGATTGTTTCTTATGAAGAGGGCTCAGCCGACAGGGGATTTCCTGAGTTAACTTGTGAGTAAGAGCTGATGGCGAGATGTAGCTCCGTGACAGGACCAGTCAGAATTTGAAAAGTATCTGCTTGCAACACCAGAACTTGATGCAAGGCTTAGCGTTTATTTCAAAACTTAGGTAGAGCCAAGAAAATATGTCTCATAATTCATAGGGTATGAACTTTTTAATTTTTGGCGAACCTAGTGTGAACGCATTGTAGTCGGTACGTATTTAGATTTTATCATGCGTTTCGGAAATTCAGTATTATCTATGTAGCATCTTACGTTGTGTTCAGACAATAAGCTGTGGTTCTTTGTCTAAAATTTAGTTAGGTAATGTACCCGCATCAACGCTTTATGCAGTTATATGTATATCGTTTGTATAAATGGCCAGTTCTCAGCTGGAATTTATCACTGCAGTCGCTGCACCACTGGAGGGCAGAGTAGTCAGCAGCGTAAACATCCCATGAAGGAGGAGACTACCTAATGAGAGAACTGGTAAATATTGAACGTATGTTTAGATTGCTGCGAATCCGATTACTGGTCATTCATATTCGAACACATTATCCATCCGGTTTGAAAGTAATGGTATCTGATATGGGCCGTTTCATGCGAAAACCTGTCTTCTGGAATATGCGGACAGCAAACCTTCAGATTAACCTGTGCACCCGTGCAGTCTGATCAGGACCTTCACCGTCCACTAACAGAATTATTGGCTACTACACAATGTATGAATGGAGAGCAAAGGCTCGGATGGAATTTTATATGGAACTGATTTGTCAAAGGAATGATTGAGACAAAACATCTGCAACTGTAGATCCGTCTAATGTTTAGAGAATTTAATGTTACTGGCAAAGTTTGGAAGCTTTATTTCCAGTATTTCAAGCAATCTTCAAATAAAATACCAGGCCTGTGTTCAATTATCCGAAACGCTCGCGGTCACTCGCAAACTATTGCAAACTTTCCGTTCAGTTTTACGGTTTTTGGCGGATGACAGCGAGTATCCGTCGACCAAATTAGCCAAAACTGCGCCACTGCGCACATATGTGCGAAAACAAATATGTATGCTTATTTGTAACAAAAATATGGGACTGCTGCGTTAATACTATTTATTTGATTCTATATAAAATGAATAATTATTGATATAATTTATTCGACTTAACATCAAGTCCCGTTGGTCAGAATAACGCCTAATTTCAAATTGGAGGTGACATGAGACGAGTTTTCAATAATCGTTCAGAAGATGCTGAATAGTTTGTGAATAACATTCGTGAGTGTTTTGCTTTATTGAACGCAGCAGCCAATGTGCTGCAAATGAGCTGTATCTCTTTGCTTCCAAAACCATGAGCACGGTATCTGGACTACCTAATCAATGCATTCTCTGCTCCAGTCATAACAATTGGACTGTCCATCACAGAAGCATTTACAGAACACCCGATGGCATCTCCCGAAATGCAATGTAAAGTCAGCATTAGGAGGATACGTCCTTCCATTGACAAAACATTCTTCACAACTCTGATTTTCATCGATCCCTGTAATTAGAAACAAAACATGTTTAATAAAAAAAACACAGTAAGAGAAAAGTCAAGGAATCACAAACCACAGCCCTTCCCAGACACCAAAAGGAAGAGGAAATAGACAAAACCAAACAAGCGCAAATCGAACAAACGTACGAAAAGCACTAAGATTAGCTCTCTCTTCCCCAAGTGAGGTAATCGCAATGCTAAAAGGACTGAAAAACACAAGAACAAAATAATACAAGGTAAGACATAAAATAAATCTTTAGTACAAGGTTTTTACATCAACCCGTTGTAGTCTGGAGACCCCTAAAAGGGTAACTGGAAAACAGTGCAGACCTAGATCAGACGCCGCAGAATGTGGCGTCTGATAAGGGTCTCCACTATTTGCAAATAGTTTAACATTTTTCTCTAGCAATATCTAAATCACATACCTTGACATACCTAAAATCGAAATTAGAATCTTTCAGTATATAATATGGGGGAGTTCATTCAGTCTACAATGGGTTAAAGGAAACAGATTTTTTGGTCTGCTGCTCCTCCCCTATGCCGACCCCTTTTTGTTACACATAATGTATTTTCAATTATTTACAATATTTACAATGCAGACATTATCCACGCACACGCTCTCCATCGCCCTCGAAAACATCCCAACCGCGACCATCACCGAGACACGTGGTCGGGCGTACTAGAAGACACGTAGCATTAAAAAAAATCATTCATATGTAAAGTTACTCCTAACAAACAGTTAAGTTTGGGTAACAGAGTCTCCACCTTTTTTTTATAAGGGTTGACACCTCTGCTTGCCATTGTTCATATTGTGACTGCTTTATCATATTTGTCTGCCTTTCTTCTTTGTATTGGAGGCTTGATGTGGATCTGATTATATCATCAGTTCCTGAGTTCTCTTATTTACTTTAAAAATTTGGACAACATGGCACCCTCCATAAACAATGGGTACCAAGCATTAAATACGAGTTCTGATCGATGCTCAGTAAACTGCATACGGCATTTTTTTTTTTTTTTTTTTTTTTTTTTGTCTTTTTAAATCTAAAAATAAATGAGAACAATCACTCATAGACACGAATGAGGATCTTGACGTTATGTTAAATCTATGTTAATTATAATTTTTCTTGTATAAATACGCTGGAAAACTGTCTTTTTGGTCCAGTGTAAAATTTGTTTCGATTAAATACAATAGTTGAGCATAGTGACGTCATAGGAGGTTAACTCGTTGGAACTGGAATCCGGATAACGTGAGCTCAAATCCGGCGGGCACTTTTTTTTTATTAATGTTTTTAATATATTTTTCTTGAGTATTATTTTTTATAGTTTTCTGTTACAGTTTATTTCGTAAAACACATTTTTTGAAAAATAATGAATAAATAAAAAACGACCAAAAAAACCTCTCTATAGAAACTTTTCTCCACCACTTGAGATTATTCAGTTACCCACTGCACCTATCTATGTTCTCGTTCAGAGGACGGGAGTGGGTGACGAGCATATTCCTGGATTAGTCAGCCAAATAATCCCAACGCTTAGGAATTTGATGGACGTCTTTGATTGAAAGCAGCAGCATTACCATGTCTTATAGGAAGTATGTTTTGGCTCCAGCTGATAAAGCTGCTGATAATGTTGTTGTTGTGTGACGACTTTATTACATCAATACTCTAATACAAGAACTTTGTAGTACCAAAACATATGAACGGATTTCAACTGACAAGAGATTTATTGTCAATACCCATTCTGTCGATATTACTGCTAGATTTGCAGTGAGTATTAAAGAAAAGCAAGACAGACTTCCTACCTTATATTGGTTACCGAAACTTCATAAACGACCTTATAAAGCACGTTTCATTGCTAATTCTAGTTCATGCACGACTCCTGTTTTGTCCAAACTGCTAACTTCGTGCCTTACTGCTGTTAGAAAACATTGGATTAGATACTATGATACTGTTTACGAAAGGGACGGAATTAAGTTTTTTTGGCCAATTAAAAATTCTAATGATGTTCTCAATAAATTTAAATCTAAAAACTTTCAGGCTTCTAAATTGTCTACATATGAGTTTTCTACACTGTATACTACGTTACCTCATCATCTTATTAAAGATAAACTTATTGATTTAATTAACCGAACGTTAATTCGGGAGAATACCCAATATTTGGCTTGCAACGAAGAATGTGCTTTTTTTCACTTCTGATGTATATAATAATCACAATTTATGGGCGTTTCAAAATGTCTGTGATGCCCTTGTTTATCTTTTGGATAATATTTTTATTAGATTTGGAACTAAACTTTATAGGCAAACTATTGGTATTCCGATGGGAACTAATTGTGCTCCTCTTGTTACAGATTTGTTTCTTTTTTGTTATGAGAGAGATTTCATGATGTCTCCCTCACGTGAAAATCAGGCTGACATTATTGAGGCTTTCAATTCAACTTCAAGATACCTTGATGATTTATTAAATATTGACAATATTTACTTTGACCAAATGGTGGACCGGATATACCCTACAGAACTCCAATTAAATAGAGCAAATTCTTCCGATACCAAGGCACCTTTTGGATTTGAATCTATGTATTTCTAATGGTACAGTTTCCACCAAAATTTATGATAAACGGGACGATTTTGATTTTTATATAGTCAATTTCCCTTTTCTGGATGGCGATGGTCCCCGGCGTACCTCATATGGGGTATACATATCTCAACTTATAAGATTCGCCAGAGCTTCTTCAATTCTTAATGACTTTAATTACCGTAATAAGGCCCTTACTACCAAACGTCTTAAGCAGGGCTATCGTTATTTTAAACTTTGTGAGGAGTTTTCGAAATTTTATCGCAGACACAGTGCCTTGTTAGAAAAATATAGCGTCAGTCTGAAAACACTTCTGCAACAAAGTATATCGGAACCCGAATTTTACGGTGACTTAGTGTACAGATTTAGAAAAATTGTAGGTAAATCTAACTTTTCGGAGCAATCCAGAAAACTTATTAACCGTTATAAAAGAATTGGCTATAGCCTGGATATTATGCGGCAGACTGCATGACTAGTTGTCAACCCAATCATTGTTGATGGCTATGCTTCACTCTTTAATTGCACGACGGCGGTTCGGGCCTCAGATCCAATGACGGCCTCTTCGTAAAACTTTAACCAGTGGGTTGGGGCTTGACGATATGTCTTTGGCTTGGACCGCCGTAGTTCAACTATTGGTTTTCATTTACTCTGGCATACAGTAGAATTAGCCATGAGTAAGATGCATTGACTGAGTTGGGAGCCTTTATGCGAACCGAATTTTTATGTGTTTCTGTATTAAGAGTAGCATCGGGACCCAGGGTGAAGTTAGCTAGCTGTAAAAGTGCTTTAAACCCAACCCCAACCCCCCCCCCACCCCCGGTGGTTTACTCTGCAGACCGTTCTATAGCGGTGGTCCCGGTGTTAGTCTTACTTTTGTTGCTTTGTGGTTTATTCTACGAGGCGATTTGTTGTATGTCTTTCCGTGTGTCATTTTGTTCTTGTGTTTTTCAGTCCTTTTAGTATTGCGATTACCTCGCTTGGGGAAGAGAGAGCTAATCTTAGTGCTTTTCGTACGTTTGTTCGATTTGTGCTTGTTTGGATTTGTCAGTTTCCTCTTCCTCTTGGGGTCTGGGAAGGGCTGAGGTTTGTGATTGTGGCACTCCCTGGACTTTTCTCTTACCTTTTTATATACCTTTAAATAGTCAAGAAGTGGAGAAGACACAGTATTGTAACATCAGTTTTCTGTGTTTCATTTATTCATCAGGGAAACCTGCCTCTACCCAGCGGGCATATGACGTGAATACAACGCCGCCTCAATGTTTTGAATGTAATGATTTTGATACATATCCTTGTAAATAACACGTTTACGTAATATGTGGGGTTAAAGAGAGTGAATATAAAAAATGAATATTATATTATGGGTTCCATTATATATAATGAATATGTCAACCATATTTGAAATGTGTTTGACTGATTGGGTTTTACAACACTGAGACAGTATTTCAGTCACAGCACTGTATCTGATTGAAAGATGGTTCCTGTATGCTCACAAAAGCGTCATACTTCTGTGACTTTGTTTTACACATATTTTATTCAGAACTCATTACAAAACCACGCCTATTCAAATATTGAAAATTTCACCAACAAAAACTGAAAATTTTCAGATAAAAATTCTGATATTTTTCATATTTCAGCTCAAAACATAAATTGTAGGTTCTCGCCAAGGCGGTTCTAACGAGTACCCACAATCTATGTGTTTGAGCAGAAATAAGAACAATAATCTATACCCCTGTAAATTCCAGTTTTACTATATAAAAGTAGGGTTTAAGGGGGTCAACATTATATAGGCATGTTTTCGTGATGCATCAATAAACATCAAATATTGTAAAAAAATGAAATACAGGATTAGAACGAAGCATACAAGCTTATATAGTTCTTCTCCGTACAAAACAACATTGTAAGCATATAGCGAGTTCCGAAGGAAAATAAAGTTAATATTGTCCATTATGTAATTTAGAAGTAATCAATTTTCTGATAAATCAAATACATTCCACTCGTACTATCTCAAACACTGATAACTCAAACTAACACATAAGCCAAAATAAGTTTAGTTTGCCACATGACTCTTATACCTCAGCTCTCTTTTTCTAAGAAATACTTTCAGCTTAAACAGAAGTTCTGGTCCTTGGAGTTTGAGAAAGAAAGAGTTGACTATATGAGTTATGACAGAGTATTTTGAATTTTGAACTTTATATGGAGAAATACAAGATAGAAGTGAACAGAATGACAAAACGTAAGATAAAAGTTTGCTTTTAGGAAGGCAGTGGGAGAGGCGTGTGTACTGGGAGCATAATGGCATTCGAGGTTTTGTTCTGTGACAATATTGAATACCATCGCATCCCTGGCTCTTTTAATATAAACCATTTATTAAAATTATGACTTTAATAAATTCCTACATTAAGAGGAGAAACTGTAGACATTGTCATTAAATCAAACAGCAACAGTTGTTTCTAGTTTTAAGTTGAAACTTAAAGAGCTTCAAGAGACTTTTTTTTTATTTATCTTTTAGATGGTATAATGTATACATGTATTTTATAAAAAAAAAAAAAAAAAAAAAAAAGGTAAGAGAAGAGTCCAGGGTGGAGTGCCACCATCACAAACCGTAGTCCTTCCCAGACACCAAGAGGAAGAGGAAACCGACAAATCCAAACAAGCACAAATCGAACAAACGTACGAAAAGCTCTACGATTAGCTCTCTCTTTCCCAAGCGAAGTAATCGCAATGCTAAAAGGACTGAAAAACACAAGAACAAAATGACACAAGGTAAGACATAAAACAAATCACCCCGCAGAACAAACCACAAAACCACAAATAGCAAGACCAACACCGGGACCACCGCCCCAGAACGGCCAGCAGAGCAAACCACCGTGGGTGGGGGGGGGGGGAGGGGGTGGGGGTGGAGAGGAGGGCTTAAAGCACTCTCACAGCCAGCCAGCTTCACCCTGGGTCCCGATGTTACTCTTAATACAGAAACTCAGATTTTAATGACATGTTATTACTCGAGCTTAATTTTTGTCATTATTTTTCTGACTCGTATGAAATAGGTAGATGGACATGTATGAAAGCAGTACAAAATTGCTCAGAACTGTATGCGACATAACATTGATTTCAAGGTTCTTCAATCACAGTAGCTCGCCAAAGATTTTACCAGACTGCAGAAAGCAACATGCAAGGGAGAACAGCAACATACAGTCGAACTCCAATGGCTCGAACACCTTTTGTTCGAGTCATGGGTAGTTCAAGCCAGTGAAGGTAAATCATGGTGCCAGGTCAGGAAGCAAATATCGCTAATTCTTGGAAATCTATCGATCTTCTACACAATAATTGTGTGTTTATGTTGAGTGTACTCATTAGAATCGCCTCGAAGTTCTGAGTGGTGATTTGTTTACCGAAGAGGCGATTCTAATGAGTACACACACCATACAGTTTCATAATGAAATAAGAAAGCTTCCTTAAATATTTGTTTTCTTGATCTATTGGATAAATTTCGACTCAAAAACGAGTTCGAATTAGCCATGGTGAACGAGCCATCTGTGTTCAAGCTATCGAGATTCGACTGTACGTATTAAGAATATATAACTTTATGCCTGCTGCTATCCGTTGGTTAAACAGAACCATAAATGTACCCAACCGGAAGGACTCTATAGTTTTCACAATTTGCATCGTTTCTAACGTTATAAAATACCAACAATAGAAACATATTTTAATGATGTCATTGGTGGATTTATGGTTGGAGTTTAAAGGTAAAACTTCAAAAACATATTTTAAATAGGATTTCTTTTGATTTTATGCCAAAAGCTAAAAATCAAAAGTTTTGACCAAGTTGTACTTTTGAGGCTAGTATGTGGGGTTAGGGATATAGTGTATATTTGTCTTTTTACTTCAAGGGATATGGGACATTTGACATTTTACTTCCAGGGATATGGGATATTCGCAATCCAGTTTGGTAATTTATGGATATCTAAAAATTAATAATGGGGATATTGCACGGAATATTTTAATTAAGAGATATATGGAATATTGGTCTGTTTATTTTCAGGGATATAGACATTGAGAATCCCGCTATATACGCCTCGTCTCATGCACGAAAATGAATAAGTGCGCGCTCTGTTGACTGTAGAACATCACGAAAACTTGCCTATATAATTCTGACCCCCTTAAACCCCACTTTTATATAGCAAAAATGGGGTTTACAGGGGTATACATTATTTTCTTATGTCTGCTTAAAACATAGATTGTGGGTACTCGTTAGAACCGTCTCGCCGAGGCGGTTCTAACGAGTACCCACAATCTATGTTTTGAGCAGAAATATGAAAAAAAATCAGTTTTTTACCTGAAAATTTTCGATTTTTGGAGATGAAATTTTCTATATATTTGAATAGGCGTGTTTTCGTAATGACCAGACCTGCCTCGTCCATCAACGTGCCGGATTCGTGCAGTCGGCCGAGAATTCTGCATAATTCCTGGGCTACGTATGTATGAAGTCTTTAGTGAGGTTGCTTTGCACGCATCTAGGTAGTGCTTAATTTCATACAAGGACGTAAATAATACTAATTTTATACGTCTTTGTTTCATACTATCTTTCTCATTTCTCCACATAAACTAATTAGAAACATATGTTTATGGAGAAATAAGAATACCCATTAAAAAGGTACCTTATCTACTAGGGCTATGATTTTGATTCACTGAAACTTTTATTTTCTTTTGCCCTGTCGTAGGCTGTGCCTTATTAAACAAAGGGCAGTTTTCCAACTTACCCTCAAGAGCGAACTCTACTTCATCCGAGAACTCTCCAATATAACTTGACTGATAGAAAATACTCTTGGTTGATCCAGCTATCTTCAGCGTGTACTCATTGTTTGTTGGAATATCATTTATCTCTGTCTGCAATGGAACAATGAACAGACTGTTAAGTAAATAGTTGAGCCATCTCATGACAAAAGCAACAAAATGGATGTGCGCCCAGCGAATACTCAGATCAGCCTGCGTATCTGCCCGGTCTGATCAGTCTTCGCTGTGCGTCTGATGAGTAGCTAAGGACCCAAGCTTTTTCACGCAGACAGCGAAGACTATGATCAGACTGGGCGGATAAAAATCATTTATTTTTTTACCGGTTCAAATACGAGAGACTAACTGAAAATTTACAGGCTGTCAAATGCCACATTTTATGATCGTATTAATATCATGAATCAACATTAAATCTTTCTTGGATAAAAATGTTTATTTTGAGGAATATGGAGCATTTAAAAGTAAAATATCTCAACAGTCACACGACGTTCATACAGCGCCGCATTCACGTCGATGCACCGTCATGATGTTGTATACAACCACAGGAGCTTGACGTTGGTCAATTTCTACTTATAGGACTTGTCCCTACGATTATGAAATAATCGAAGGACGGACACTCTTCGCTAAAGTCGATTTATTTTTGATAAATTTTCAATAAGAATTCGGCGTTTAGGTTTAATGCTTCGCTGTTGAAATCAATAAATTTACCATTTATCTTCCGCCGCCGATGATAGACGAAAAGAATTGTTTATTGCACTGTCAACCGGTATTTTGTTTAAATTTGTTCCTTACACAGTTGCTGGATACGTCCGCCATTATTGTTTTTGTGTACTAACTCGGACCTAATTTTTCTAGCCATTTGATTGGTCTTCATGAATGCTACCATCTATTGGACGAAACCGTAGAATGTAAACATCCGACAGCTGATGTTTTTCGCGTGCATCTACAAAAAAATGAACAAAGAAGGGCAACAATGTGCGTGCTCAGCTGTCAAATCTTTGTGTGTGTGTGTGTGTGTGTGTGTGTGTGTGTGTGTGTGGTGTTATTATAATTATTATTTTAATTTTTAACCAATCAGTGACGACCATATTTTTGACCAATGAGATTGCGCGATGAGTATCAGGCCGTGAGGACAAAAATGGAGGCGTATCCAGCAACTGTGTAAACAGCTTTTCGACGCATCAACGGATTTCCCTCCGTATTAGCAAATAGTTTTAAACAGCACGTTGTGGCGGAAGATTTATGGTAAGAATATATACCGAAAGAGCATAAGAAAACCGTTGAACACTAAAAGGTTGCCATGGTATTCACCTGAAAACAATATCGACAGCCTTGAAGTGTCCGTCCTTCGATTATTTCATAATCGTAGGGACAAGCCCTATAAGTATCCAACGTCAAGCTCCTGTGTATACAACGTCAACTTACTGCACATGGCGTTTACAACGTTATGAGGTTGTGTCGGTTTAATGCGACGTTGTAAACGTCATGTGCCCACTGGGATGTGAAGAAGTCAAGGTAACCCCTAATCATCACTGGCCTCTCAGTGCTATTTCTCGATATAACAAGATCTATGGCCTCTCAATGCTATTTCTCGATATAACTCGAACGATCTTCAAGCTATCAGTGTCATATCTAACCAGTACTATCACTCTTTTCTACCTTCTGTCCTGAAAGAATACTATGCTCTTCCTGTTGAAGCAAAACAATCCGATTCTATTGATTCTTTCAAATGTTTCTTAAAGAAAGACTATTCACGAGTTCCCGAATAATAGTACTCGGGGAACTGAAAGCCACCAATTTTATATACGCGAATATGAACTAATTGTAGTTCATTAAATCTTGACCTTTTTATAAAGAATGTTTCTGACACACAACTTTAGCTGTGACAGGATCGTGGATGCACCGCACTTCCTCTTTCATTGTAGAAATAATTATATTCAACGAAATGCCTCCCTTAATTAACCCTTGTCCTGCTGAACCCGGATATACCCTGCCTTTGCAGTGTAGATCCAGGCCAGTTGGTTTGCCATTAAGTATGCGAATTTATAGCAACAATCCAGATCAAGTAATCTAACTGGCTGAAAATTAGAAGCGGGTGTGGCATCTTGATTTATTCAGCAGGACAAGGGTTAATGCAGTTTCAATGCATTTAGTTCCTTCTGTAAACAATTTTTTGCAGGATGTTGACTCCCTGGCCTATGAGAATAATTGTTTTATTTTTAAACACGTGCAGAGGTTTATTGTTAACACAAAATATTTCTGACAATGCACTAGACGAAAAAGTAGATTAATATACCTATTCTGTAATGACTTGCTATGTTGCCATCAAGTTCGGACTTCTATCTTACAATCTCTCTCTCTCTCTCTCTCTCTCTCTCTCTCTCTCTCTCTCTCTCTCTCTCTCTCTGTATTACCCTAATTTATACATAATCTTTATTATACTTTTTTGCTGTACTACTTTTGCGCTATTGTTATTCTTTTTCTTTCGAAAATCATGAATAACTTGGGAACAGCTATCCATCAATGAACTTTGTCAATGATCTACAGTCGAACCTCGATAGCTCGAACACCGATGGGTCGTTTACCATGGCTAATTCGAACTCGTTTTTGAGCCCCTATGAAATTCTTCTGATTGCTCAAGAAAACAAATATTTAAGAAAATCTTCTTAATTCATCACGAAATTGTATGTTTTGTGTACTCATTAGAATCGCCTCATCGAGGCGATTCTAATGAGTACACTCAACATAACATTATTGTGTAGAAGATTGGAAAGATTTCCCTTGCTTCCTGACCTGGCGCTATGATTAACCCTCAGTGGCTCGAACAACCCATATCTCGAATAAATTTTCATGGTCCCAAAGATGTTCGAGCCATTGAGATTCGACTATAGTATAATCATATAATATGCAATATGCCTGTATTATTTTGCCAAAGAAAAGAATATCGGCGATCAGCTTTCGTTTTGATCCTCAGTATCGTTCACTTATGAATTGTACGCATGGTGAATACATGTATAACGAAATGAAATATGTTTTGCATCTAGACTAAACGGATTGAATGCATGTGTATACGTGTATTAAGATTCTGATTATGTTATTTATTGTCTAAGGTATCAATTAAGGTATCCAGATATTTGAAGTATATGTGGTAGACCCGAGGCAGTTATACGTCAATGTCACTGTTACTTATATTGTTGTCTTCATTTGTTCATTCTGGGCACACATTTGACTCCTTTAAGCAAGCAAGTTCAAATGAGTACATACAACATACGTGTAAGTGCAAAAATAAGAAAGATTATACCGCGTAATTTTATCATATGCGAACACTAAAGACCCAGATCAGCGTGTGCATGTCGTGATCAGACCGTCCGGACACACAATGCCTTTAAGCGTCTCCGTGCTACTTCTAATACTATACACAAATCAGTTTGATGAAGAAACAATTATACATTACACATTGTCAGTTTTATAGTACTCTGAGCCCAGTTGTTCAAAGCATCGTTAGCTTAACCAGCCTGGTAATGGGTCAAAATGTTAACTGTTCTAGTAAGTACAATATCTAATTCACAGGCATTTTTGCTGAAAAATGTGAGTAGCTTTTGCAAATGCAAAAGCTACTCACATTTTTTTTCAGCAAAAATATTAACATATACACCGATATTTAATGATCGAAGTTTTAACGATACGTTAACTAACGACGCCGTTAGTTTTGAACAACTGGGATCTGGCTTTCTCAGTTCTTTGTTACGAAGCATCTCAGCAGGAACACGACGTTGAAGCGACGTTGTGTGCCATTGGGATGTATCTTTTTGTACTCACCTCCAGCTCATAACCAGCAGCTCGTCTCTCCTCGACAATATCACCTGATCTACTCCAGAATTTAATCTTGTAACTGTCGATGTGTTTATAAAACTGTTTAGGCTTTTCCCACCGAACATAGATCTTTGTCGATGATAAGACTGTGACGTTCACAATCTTTGGTGCGGATGGACCTAAACCAGAAACTATCTTAACACTCTGGGCCCAGTTGTTCAAAGCTAACGATGTCGTTAGTTAACGATTCGTTAAAATTGACATCAAGTGATACGCAAATATTCTGAAATTTTTTGCTGAAAAAATGTGAGTAGCTTTTGCAGTGCAAAAGCTACTCACATTTTTTCAGCAAAAAATATCAGAATATTGTATATTGAATCCGCTAAAACAGTTAACGAAATGACCCTTAACGAGCTCGTTAAGCTAACGACCCTTTGAACAACTGGGCCCTGCATTCTAGGTAAACATTTAAGCGGAAGACGTTCTGATTTTTTTTTCTAATTTTTCATAGCAAAGAAGCTTGGACATTTTATGGTCTTCTAAAGAGACAATTCGCATGAAATGTCAAAAACTATTTTCTGGGAAAAAATAACATAAATATCGCCAATTTGTCATCCGCTGAATTAGCCCAGAGAATGGAAAAGGTAAACAAACTCAGACGGACTAATGCTTCTTAATTATTAAAAAACTTAATTATTTAACTTTAGGTTGTAACTCAAACTTAGTATGCGTTTAATATTTTCTGAATTTGAATAACTCGCAGCCGTAAAACATCTGCCTGTTCTTCGATAAAGTATAGTTTATATTTTTTGTCCTTTATGATCATTGTCTCATTCAGAGATTTTTGAAAATTCAAATGAGGCCCGTATTGGCCGAAAGTAGCTAGTGATAACTCAGAAAATTTGACACTTCAGCTGTTTTAACCCATTAATGCCGAATGGACTTTTCTAACATAACTGTTTGGACAAGTCCAGTTCCTATATAAGGGGTGTCTGGTGAGGTTTTTTTTATTATCATGTTTTGTAGAAATTTCTGATTTTTACGCAAACAGTGTAGACCCTAATCAGACGCCGCAATCTGCGGCGTCTGATCAGGGTCTACACTGTTTCCAAATGTCCCTTTATTGGACGCTAGGCTTAAATGGGTTAATTCTGTGAGTGTGTCCTTAAAGGTCATTTTTCAGAATATATTCTTCTACAAGCGTACAGCGCAGTCTCCGATCAAACCGCACGGATGCACAAGCTGATCGCAGTCTTCTCTAAGCGCACATGTCCGAAGATACATTTATTCACGCAAAGAATCAACTATCAGTGGACAAGAAAAGATTTGAAAAAAGAAGAAGAAGAAGGAAAAAAAAAAAACGTTTTGTTCTATTCTTTTCATTTTCTCCACTGCAAGGCCAAATTGTTAAAAATTGAACGAAGTTGTTAGCTAACGTGAGGTTATAATTGCTATCTTGAAATATATGGCAAATACATTGATATTTTTTGCTAAAAATGTGTTACTCACATTTTTGCAGCAAGAATACCAATGTATTTGAAAACACCTTAACCACAACAGCTATTGAGTTGTCATTAACAAGCTCGTTAAGCTAACGATGCTTTAAACAAAATATATTTTGAATGAACTGTTAATAGTTCTTTCCCGCTTTCTTATTTTGATAGAAAAGAGAGTTTGCCGTTTCACTGTTATTGGAGACAAAGGAATGAAACGTCTACAAATTGAGCCAGTGCATGACAAAATCTACAATAAGACTTGTATGACCAGCAAAGACTCAGAGCGGCCCGTACATCCACCCAATATGGCAAGGATTCTCGTTTATCCCTCTTTGGATAGACCGGAGACTGTAGAATGCACATGCCATCAGCGAAGACTCTGATCAGACTGCGCAGGCTGATCTGAGCCTTCGCTGGTCGCACAAGTCTTATTATAGGGTTTTCATGCGCTGGCTTAACCCTTGTCCTGCTGAATAAATTAAGAAGCCACGCCCATTTCTAATTTTCAGCCAATCAGATTACTTGATCAAGGTTGTCTATATAGATTCACTTACTTAATGGCAAACAGTGCAGATCCAGGTCAGTTGGCTTCTACAGAAGCCAACTGATCTGGATCTAAACTGTTTGCAAAGGCAGGATATATTCGGATTCAGCAGGACAAGGGTTAAGTGAAGATAGCCAGTAAATGCCACAATCACGAAGTACAGCCTTCCCAAGGCATCAAAAGAACGAGAGATGAGGAACAAATAATGACAAGACTAACTTCACACGTGAATCCACAGACGCCAAACAAAGAAAAACTGCAACACAGACACCGCCTTGGAAATGTCAGGGGGAAGCTACTGAGGTGCTTAAACCAGTTTTACTCGCGCGAAACATCACCCTTCGTTCTGATATAGCTACCTTAACAAATATATGTTCGGTCCACATAGGTGTCCTCTACCTCATCTGCGAAACATTACAGTGAAATGCATATAATCAAAACCCACTACAGTGAAACAAAGCAAATGGCTAAATTACGAAAGACCGGTAGTGACATTTCAACTACATTAATTCAAGGTTTCAACTTCACGAATTCACGATTTCAGCTTCACGAATTCACGATTTCAACTTCACGAATTCACGATTTCAACTTCACGAATTCAACTTCACGAATTCAACTTCACGAATTCACGAATTCAACTTCACGAATTCACGAATTCAACTTCATGAATTCACGAATTCAACTTCACGAATTCCACTTCACGAATTCCACTTCACGAATTCACGAATTCAACTTCATGAATTCACGAATTCAACTTCATGAATTCACGAATTCAACTTCATGAATTCACGAATTCAACTTCACGAATTCCACTTCACGAATTCAACTTCACGAATTCACGAATTCAACTTCATGAATTCACGAATTCAACTTCACGAATTCCACTTCACGAATTCAACTTCACGAATTCACGAATTCATTTTCAAGAATTCACGAATTCAACTTCACGAATTCAATTGTTGAATTCGTGAAGTTGAATTCGTGAAGTTGAATTCGTGAATTCGTGAAGTTGAATTTGTGAATTCGTGAAGTTGAATTCGTGAAGTGGAATTCGTGAAGTTGAATTCGTGAATTCGTGAAGTTGAATTCGTGAATTCGTGAAGGTGAATTCGTGAAGTTGAATTCGTGAAGTTGAAATCGTGAATTCGTGAAGTTGAATTCGTGAATTCGTGAAGTTGAAATCGTGAATTCGTGAAGTTGAAACCTTGAATTAATGTGGTTGAAATGACACTACCGGTCTTTCGTACTAAATGGCTACCTGAAGCCAGAATACATACACAAAAACAAAAACAACACAATTAGGACCACAATGAGCCCGACCACAGGCATTGATATTCGGGCACCGACCATCTGAACTAAACTGAGGAGGGAGCTGTCATTTATGTAGCCTTAGAACCCATCCACCCGGTCAAGCGCTATTTTCTGGGAAAGTAATTTTAAGGAAAACAACATTAAATGAATCAGCCAGTGAGAAAGAATAACAACAGTGATAGAAAGAAAAAGTTTGATCCTAGGAATAATCAATGAAAACATGTTTACATCAGGAGGTCATTTCAATCATTCACTATCGCGTTTGAGACGTTTGGCCAGTTAGTATTCCCTTTAAAAATATCAACGCTATAATGCATATTATGTTGGAATTTTAATGAAAACCCACAATGAATCTTAGAAAAGTTAGTTCTTGTTTTTAAAAAATCTAACTTTTAAGTACGGTTTCCATGGCAACCAAAATAAAACTCTTTGAAACGGCCCCATTTTCATATATTGCGGTGGTTTACTCTACTGACCGTTCTAAGGCGGTGGTCCCGGTATTAGTCTTACTCTTTGTTGCTTTGTGGTTTATTCTACGAGGCGATTTGTTTTATGTCTTACCTTGTGTAATTTTGTTCTTGTGTTTTTCAGTCCTTTTAGCATTGCGATTACCTCGCTCGGGGAGGAGAGAGCTAACCTTAGTGCTTTTCGTACGTTTGTTCGATTTGTACATGTTTGGATTTGTCGGTTTCCTCTTCCTCTTGGTGTCTGGGAAGGGCTGCTGTTTGTGATTGTGGCACTCCCTGGACTTTTCTCTTACCTTTTTTCCAATTTTTTTTTTCAGAAATTTGCATATCGTGTGCGGGTCCATCAAATATTACAGAGATATTAATTTTTATAGGGCAGTTTTTTTTGTTTTGTTTTTTTTTATTTTATGTCAAAACTGAGCATTTTCTATTACTCGCAATGTTAAAAGTTAGCAAAAAGTGTATAACATTTGAGATGACCCAAACTTTCCCAATTGGCGACTTAATCCTTAAAGCACCAAGCAAAATTTGTAGCAGACGGCATTCTAAAAAATAAATATATTTTTCAGCGAAAATAAATCTTGACATTTCATGTGAATTGTCTGCTTGGCAGACAATTCACATGAAATGTCAAGACTTATTTTTGCTGAAAAATAAAAAATATATATATATCAAATGTCGTCTGCTGCATTGGCAGAGAAAGCTTTACTTAATACGTTACAGTATGGTGTAACTCTCTAAGGCAGGTTTCTCAAAATGGTATTGAACTCTGTGTCCTTAAAAATACTGCATACGATTTCAGCTAAAACATGTTAATAATTACTGACAGTTTCATTTGTTGTAGAAACTCAGGGTGAATCAGTATTATTTTCACATGAACCACAACATGTGAAAAGATACCTTTATGATATGCGCCCAGCGTTGACTCAGACCAGCCTCCGCATCCCACACAATCTGATCGGGGCATTCTATAGTCAATATTATATATTCTGCAGTATCCAATCATTTTCATTACGAAAACACGCCTATTCAGATATATTGAAAATTTCACCACCAAAAAATGAAAGTTTTCAGATAATAATTTGGATATTTTTCATATTTCTGCTCAAAACATAGATAATGGGTACTCGTTAGAACGCCTCGCAGATGCGGTTCTAACGAGCACCTACAATCGAGGTTTTTGAGCAGAAATAAGAAAAATAATGTATACCCCTGTAAAATCCCAGTTTTATTATATAGTGGGGTTTAAAGGGGTCAAAATTATACAGGTATGTTTTCGTGAGGTGTAGGCGTACTGTGCAGTCTGATCAGGGCTTGCGTTGTCCGCACAGCCCCAAAGGCCTAATCTAGCATTGTGGCTTCTATATTTCTTTGATGTTATTCGCATTAGGTATTATTTTGTCACATACACATACCTCTCAGAAGTGTTTAAATGGTGGTGACTTATTAAATGGATGTATGTATATTATGTATATAGATCCTACATGCATTAAAGTTCATTTATTTAAAAGAAGATCATTTAAGCTAAAACAGACATTTGTTCTGTCCAGAATTGTTCTGACAAAATGACAACTTGTCCAATCTAGAAATTATACCAACCTTCCACATCTGTTAGAGTTGGGTAGATGTCGCTGTATTCGCCGTAGCCATCACTTGTCGCTGCACGCACTCGTATCTTGTACTCCGTGTATGGTTCTGTAGGAAGTAGGGTTCCATTTCATTTTTTTACCCTGTATATTCAGACTTCATTACTCCTTACCATACCATTTTTTTTCTCAAATGTGAACGTCCGTTCGACTACCCAGTAATGTGTCCAATCTATGCTAGCTGAATGACAAAACAGTGCAAATCCTATAGGAACAGCTTGGAGTGGGTCTGCACTGTTTGTTCAGGCATGTCTGTCCAAATGTTTATGGGACTGTGTAGACCATTACATTGCTTCTAAATAGAAGACTACACAGTGACGCAGTCAAGTGACTGTCACACATTTGCGTATGTGCCAGACGTGCGCCGGGCGTTTTGAAAAAAAAAAAAAAAAAAAAAATGTCCCAACACATTGGGACTCGTCAGAAATCTTGGACCTATAGAACTTGTCCTGCTTTTGCAACCTAACGTTGAACGTGTTCAGAGCGAGGTGGGCGTGTATTTTGCGTACGAGTAGCTTGGATTGTGACGCACACTGGCGCAGAGCCAAAAGTCGAGTCGCATCTCTGACTTGACTGACGTGTCTGGGAGATATTTCAAGTGTGAACCGGGCGTACTAGCGTACTTGTGGAGAGCCTTGAGCGTGTTCAATGCGTGTTCGGGACATGTGTCGGCCGTTCCTGGTGTCACCAGTGTGTATTAAAGAAATAACACACACGCCGCTTGCTATTCATGCGTGTCGTATAAATATACAGGTTTTGCACTTTGAAAGTTTAAATTCAACTATGTCAAACCTTTTACACCAGTTCACATGGCATTGTGTCTGTAGAGCTATTTATATCGTACTCAGGCATTTGAAATGTAAGAATACGTTTCTGATACGCTACATGCATGTTACACGCACGTTATAGATGCGTTGCATACGTTAAACGCGATTGACGCATGCTTGACGCACGTTACAGCAGCGTCCAACGTGCGACCCAAGACCTTGAGAAATCGGAACGTGTCTTAAACCTGCGCTGAACGCGTCCCTGACGTATTCGACGCGCCTGTGACACATGTGAAACTTATACGTAGCGTATGGGGCATAGATCGGAGCTCCTGATTTTTTTTATGCATACTTAAATTTTTTAGAGCCAAAACGTACACCGGTGTACAGCGACTTATACCAAGCGTACGCGACGCCCGGATAATGAGTTAGTAACATATTTCCGACTTATTTCTGACGTTTGCAGACTTCGCTATTTTTTTCCAAAATGCCCGGCACACGTTTGCTCATACGCCAGTTTGTGACAGCCCCATTAGGGTGATTTAGAGGCGTGTAAAAAAAAAGTATGAACATTTATAAGCAAATATCTACTCATGTGTAAGGTCGTTATGCATTATATTATCCGACAGCCTGTAAACAATAATTCCAATAGGCTTATAGTCATTTAACGTAATTAGACAGAGCAACTTGAATGCGACAGATGTACTTTGATACATCCAATGAGTAGGAACTTTCATGGAAATTTCAAAAAAGAGCTACTTTACCTATATTTTTAATTAAAAAAAAAAAAATTTCTATTTTTGTACGGCATCTGATCGGGTCTGCACTGTTTCGCAATTACCCTTTTGGGAGTTTCCAGACTAAAATGAGTTAATATAACCTGGTAAATGTGTTTTGTTTTACAGAGGGCGAGATATTTATCTCCAATTATCTCCAGAAGAGACAAGATTGATAAAATGTCAAACCATTTTTTTCTGGAAAAAAATAAAAAGCATCTGTATTTTGTCCAAAATAATATTTCATCTTCGGTATGTTAAAGATTAAAAATCAACGTACCAAGTCCAGAAATGTGTGCCGACATGGGGTTGATGAGGTTTCCACTGAATGTTCGGGTCGTCTCGATATTGTTGGACGTCCACTGGACCTGGTAGCTTTCCAACACACCATTCGCATGTCTCGGCGCCTCCCAGTATACTACAAACGAGCGAGGTTTCCTCTCACTGGTGTAGATAATACGAGGTTTACCTGGTACTAAAAGATACAAGTGCATCATCCAAAATATTCAGACATTACAAAATATAAGCCGGGGTACAGCATTTCCTACCGGATCCTACCCCGTAATATTTCCACATATTGCTTAGATTAATGCGCCAGCAGCAAGAGTACTTAAGTCTATAAGTTTCAAATGACAGCATCTTAATGGACTTTCCAAAGGCAACCTTTTATAGCTTTACTTCAAAATAGTATGTCTATCAATTTTCCCTAATGGATGGAAGAGTAACCAGGAAGAGTGATGGTTGAAGGAATCTTTTGGCACGTCGAGGTCTAAAAATATACTAAGCATTGTTCATTGACACCTAACATAAAACATAGGTGTTTGTGTGGCTCGTCTTTTGCGACCGCAGTCACAAACGAGATAATTGTTTTGTAAATAAATTTGAATAAAAAAAATATGAATACTGTTACCTAGGAAAGCCATTATCCTATTTTACGACGGAAATTACACTGGAAAAGTCCTTTTTGTTACTATTGTTACATGTATACATTGATTTAATTTAAACATGTTTGAACAAAGCAACATTACGAAAACATGCCTATTCAAATATACTGAAAATTTTATCACTAAAAAATGAAAATTTTCAGATAAAACATTCTGATATTTTTCATATTTCTGCTCAAAACATAGATTGCGGGTACTCGTTAGAACCGCCTCGATGAGGCGGTTCTAACGAGTACCCACAATCTATGTTACAACTAGAAATAAGAAAAATAATGTATACCCCTGTAAACCCCAGTTCTACTATATAAAAGTGGGGTTTAAGGGGGTCAAAATTATACATGCATGTTTTTGTGATGCAAACAGAAAGTTTCCGATATCATTGTGCTAGTAACAATCGCAAATATGCTTACGGTTATTCACGATGAAAAATTGTATAGAAGATGTCAAGTAAACAAATGAAAACAAAATTCACACTGATGTCAAAAGAAACAGCAGATTACTTACCAGATTTTCTAATAATACCCTTCATCATTGCCGAGCTAAGAACACAGGCCAGTGTTAATACCATAAGATTAACGTTAGATGCCATTGTCAGTTGTTCAGGTATACACAAGTGGTGCTATATATTTGTTTAGGAGGAGAATTTGGTGCTAATTCTGGTATATTTTCCACTTCTCTACAAAAGCATATATTTAAGTAGGTACTAATTAGAAGCGCCTCGCTACCCACTATAAATATGCTTCTTGGAAAACTGGAGAAAAAGTATCCCAGAATTATCACCAAATATTTCTCCTTAATAAGACCTCTTTACGTAGCTTATCATAAATAAACTCTAAGCCTATACGTTATTTGTGTATATCGACTTTTTTAAATTCCGAAATACGATTTTGGTATTTTAACCCTTAAAGCGCCAATCACAACAATTGTCGTCTGCTTTGTCTTCTGCCGGTTACTTTAAAAGTCATTGTTGCAAACAGTGTGGACCCAGATAGGAGCAGTCTGATCTGGGTCCACACTGTTTGCCTGTATGCAAAATGTAAGTTTAAAAAGTTTGCAAGAAGATGCAGCAGATGACATAAGCAGACGACATTTTCAGATGCAGATTTTCTTGGCGCTTTAAGGGTTAAACTCAGACTCATTCATAATGTCATTCCTTATCAGCGTATCAAACGTCTACCTTTTATAAAGTTAACAGTACATGTATTCATGGAGATAAATATGGAACATATGTGAACAGTAACGGTCCAAATCGGTATACGCATTTGCGCAGTATAATTACCTCGTTCGACTGCACATGTCACAGGTTACCTGGGCCTTTTCTGTTCACATATACCCCAAGAAGTCGTTTTCCCATAGCTCGGCTCAATTAATGCGACCTTTGTTGAAGACATAATTAGGACTAATTATCGTATGTGACATTAAGATATGTAGAAAATAGCAGACATTTGTGCATATAAAATAAGTTAAAACAAGAAATACCAAGTGAGTGATGTGGTTTGCAAAAAACGAGGATTAAAATACGTATATTCTGGAACAAAAGATAGGCTACTATCTAGATCTATTATGGTTTCTTGCTATTGAAATAGACCACATGTTGTAAACTAGTCCTGTTCGTCAGATATATATGGCTTTCTGTCGATACTGCCTACCTTCCACTTTGCAAAACGGGACAGCACTACCATGGTTATGATCCATGGTTGTGAAACCTCATGGCGCCGCAAAATGTATAATAATTACGAAAATTTATACTGAAAATGGAAACATCTAAGAAAAAAAATGAAATAAGTTTTATGTCTGTAAAAATGGAAGTATCGTAAAATCAACCCTTTCAACCCTGTAGACCAAAACAGACATCTGTGCAGACAGTATAGATTCATCAGGATCTACACTGTTTACCATTTTGTATTTTTTTAAGACAGAAACCCCTACTTGCATCAATGGACATGTCCAAACCCAAGGATGGAAGAATCCACTTCAGAAATTGCGAGATGAAAGAGTTAAACCTATGAAATGTAAATAGTCTGTGACATGTAACCGTTGAAATGACTAATACGAGCGTATTGTAAACAGAAATAAAAATATCAAAAACACCAAAAATATAAGAAAAAATATCAAAGAAATGCCATAATCACGAAGAATAGCTATCCCGGGGTACCATTACGGAAACACGCTTATTCAAATATATTGAAAATTTCACCACTAAAAACTGAAAGTTTTCGGATAAAAATTCTGATATTTTTCATATTTCTGCTCAAAACATAGATTGTGGGCACTCGTTAGAACCGCCTCGACGATCAAGTTTTGGACAAGTCTATGTTTTGAGCAGAAATAAGAAAAATAATGTATACCCCTATAAACCACAGTTTTACTATATAAAAGTGGGGTTTAAGGGGGTCAAAATTATATAGGTATGTTTTCGTGATGCCAAAGGAAAGAGAGACGAGAATCAAATAAGAACAAAAAAGACGAAACAAATAAGGATCGACAATTTAGACGCCACATATGAAACCGCAGACGCACAAAGAAAGAAACACATCTGTGAAATTTATGTAATCTGTGAAATTTAAAATACCTTGATAACTAAGCATGAAACTCGGATATGTCCATATGGTTTTGTCGTGAAAATAGAATGCTGAGAAAACTAACAATGAAACTGAAAGCCCATTAAATCATTGTTATGAAATAAAATCCATGTACAATCGAAATTCCCATTAAATTAAAATAAATATGAAATCTAAAATGTTGTTAAATCTCGTATGTGAAATATAAAGGGGGTTCGAAAAAAAACTAAGGAAGTTAACGACGGAGAGGAACCCAACAAGAAGACTGCATCCGCTTTTATCCTATTAAATACATTCTTTGTTATATGTATATATCAAAAGAGAGATTTCAGATAAGAAATCTCTCTGATTGGTTTATTTGCTCGTAGTTTATTTAATTTTAAGTTGTATCCTCTCAACTGGATATTTTTTTGTGAAAAAAAAAAGAATAAGTTCATGTCGGTGTCATCAATAATATGAATGATTGTGAACACTTACAAAATGTCATATCTTTTCCTTCTGTTGTCTACATTAGGAAGATTTTCTGTACGCTAATCCTCGCTGTTCTGACACTATCTTTCACGACAGCCCGTCGTTGGGCATTTATATATATATATATATATATATATATATATATATATATATATATATATATATATAATTTGTTTGTACTTTTTCGTTGTACGCTAGAATATCAAAAATTCCATAATCAAGATATGACTGCACCAGAGCTTTTTATAATGAAACAAACACATTCTTATCCGTACATGTAAATTTCCTTTTTGGTTAATCTAGTTATACGATTGACGTTATTTACTGTGATATCTATATGTTCATCAAATTTTAAGTTAGTGTTAAATAATATTCCCAAGTCACACTCAGAATCCTCTGAAACCAGTGCGCGCGCGCGCGCGTGTGTGTGTGTGTAATTGGTTTTGACTATCAGCCATGTAGTATTCATATACAAATTGGATTTTCCAAATTATACAATTTTGCATTTCTTTGCAACATTTTACATAAGTAGCGAATAATTTTTTTTCACGGTTTAAAGGAACTACCTGTCTCTATGGACTGAAATATACAGATTTCACATGTTCGGACATTGCACCGAGATTGTTAAAAATATGATTTTAATAAAAAGAATAAAAGGACGTCTGGATATATGCAAACCTTTTTATAAGCTGGTCGTTTCGGTTTTATTACGCAACTGACGTTAGGGCTGGTCCCCGAAAAATCGATTGCGTTTAGATACTGTCTTCTGAAATAAAGTATGAAATGAGTCAGTACACGACAAATAAGACCTGTGTGACGAGTAAAGACTCAGATCAGTCTGTACGTCCAGCTAGTATGACAAGAGTTCTTGTTCATTCCTCTTTGGATAGCCTGGAGGCTGTAAAAAGTACATGCGATCAGCGAAGACTCTGATCAGACTGCGCGGATGCGCAGGCTGATCTGTCTTCGCTGGTCGCAAAAATCTTATTGTAGGTTTTGTCGTGCGCTGGCTCAAATGATACTTGCAACGTCATCTTTTACTGCTTGAAAAAAAATATCAGACTCTTACACATTTCATACATGTGTAACACTTACAATATAGCAGACACTGTTTAAGCAGTAGAAATTAAAACAGTAAAATGTATAATGCGACTAAAAAACATTGTGCACAAATTTTATAATTTAGATATCCCAATGATATATTATAATTATATAGGTATACATTTTCATTTTATAGAAATAGTTGAAAAGGTACAACATTCATAAGGGAGATAAATTCCGCGTGTTTATTAAGTGAGTGTGTGAGCATGCGTGAGGCAAAGAAGTGAGACCTCAGCTTCTATCAGACACCTACCCCTCCTATATATATATTTGTATGAGAGAGAAGAAGAAGAAGTAGTATATATGAGAGAGAAGAAGAAGAAGAAGAAAAAGTTTTATTCAAAATTATAGTTAAATAAGATAAACGTCAAATGCACAACAAAATATTTATTATTAAGTAAATTTTCAAAGCCCTTTATATAAACGCGTCAACAAATATATAATGACCATTAAATATTTGTTAAATTTTTTATATAAAGGGCTTTGAAAATTGACGTTTGTCATGAAACTCGTCAGCCAAAAATAAATATTTTGTTGTGCAGATAGAGAGAGAGAGAGAGAGAGAGATGTCTGACAGACGCTGAAGTCTCTTTTTGCGTTTATATATAGGGGGAGTGGCGGTGGTATGTCCGACCGAAGCTGAGGTCTCACTTAGCCATACTACGCATGTATATATATATGTTCTGCGCAAAGTAAGAATCGGTACAATTCCGGAATTGTCCTGCGCAAAGTAAGAAATTTCACTTTGCCGGACGAAGTAGGAATTCTTACTTTGCGCAAGATGATTCCGGAATTGCTCCTGCGCAAAGTAGGAATCGGGACTAAGTGAGACTATCTACCATTGTACATGTATTTGTAATTAGTTTTTCTTATGGCAATAAATCAAACAAATTGATGTTTCTGCAAGCAAACTGTGAAGACCCTGATCAGACGCCGCTAATTGTGGCGTCCGCTCTGGGTCTACTTTATTACGTCCAAAAATTGAACTCTAGACTTATATTCGTTAGGTACGTATTGAATTTTCTGCAAGCAAAATATGGAAACCCTGATCAGGCATTGCTTACTGTGGCATCCACTCTGGGTCTACAGTATTTGCCTATGTCCAAAACAAAAATTGGACTCTGGGCTTATATTGGTTAGATACACAAAGTGATATTTCTGCAAGCAAACTGCGGAGACCCTGATCAGACGCCGGTATTTGTGGCGTCCGCTCTGGGTCCACATTATGTTCAAAAATGGACTCTGGGGGCTAAGTGCGGCGTCCGCTCAGGGTTTACAATGTTTGCAACGTCCAAAAATTAGATCTAGACTTATATTACGTAGGTATATGGATTATTATTAATCCATGTTGTTAATTATCCGTAACATGACTGATTTGATTTTCTTGCGTCTGTCACGAGAAAGGACGAGCGTTGGGCCGGTGACGATGGACTAGACGCGATCACAAGCAATCAGAGGATAAACACAACACTTTATAAATAAAAGCAAGCATGTATTTAGAAAGTTAAGAAAAAAAAACATCTATAAATCAATCTTCATAATTTCATAAATTGAATGTCCGAGATATTTCTGGAAGATGCTGGCAGCTTCATAATTCAACCTGCGGATAAAGTTGAAAATAATGACGTAATCTTAACTTATCAGTCACTAGTGATGTAAATGGATGTATATTCCATGTATTCTATCGGGTACCACTTGTACTTGATTGGATAGAACTTTGGACACAACTTCCCCGGAAAAACATAGATGTCAAATCATGGTTATAGAGTGACGAAGGTAACAGGATACAAACACAGTGACGAAAACATACCTATACGGGACCTGAAAATAAGTATCATGTCCTAGAAACCTCGATATCAAACATTACAAGATATTGCCTTATTAATTTCCGCTAGGTATAGAGAGTGTGTACGCCAAATGTTGTACGCCAAATGTTGTAATTCAACAAGTCCGTTGCAATTGATTACTATAGAGCAAAATCAGATCCTAAAACCACAGGGACGCTGTTAATGACATATAATATTGTACATTTATCCAACACAGGCAGACACACAGTCAGAACACATCTGACTAACACACCAGATTCTGCATTAATCGGAGGAATGGCATCTCGACGATTACACATTCTTACAGGAAGAACCCATGCGTCTTCCAGTGTAAGAATCCCTTTAGATCGATAAAGGCTACAATAAATTATAACTGCCATTACACCACAATGACTACACGATCACACATCGTCCTGATGAATTCATTGGGTACAATATCAACATGCCATCGTCATAGCCTCAAACATGACTCCTTGCTGCTTGAGCCATTTCACATTACAATATTCGAGAAAACAGACTTGTGTATAATCAAATAAAAAGGAACCTCCTCTGTATATGTGTTTAAGATAATTATCATATGTGTCATTTGTGATACAAATACATATAAATACAACTGTGAAAGAATTATGAATACATACAAACACAACTGTTAATTACTGAATGTGTATGCAGTTAACATAACGCCTGTGTCGTACATTCAAGCGTATATGTCTGGTGTGTGCAGTTAACATAACGCCTAACTGTGTCGTACATTCAAGCGTATATGTCTGGTAATCATAAAGGTTAAAATAATATACATGTCAGATCGAAATATGTTATGTTAAAATATGCTAGGTGCTATCAATGCTCTGATCCATTTATCTCTCTATTAAGTAAGAACATTAATGTTTGCATTCTGATCAGGGTCTACAGAACCGATCAGACTCACCCGACTGACCAGGATCTATAGAATCGACCAAATTTAATTTCCATATCTGGTTAGGGTCTACACACCCGACACGAGTTATTCGTCTGATCAGGGTCTACACATATAACCGAAGTGTACACATCTGATCAGGGTTGACACAATGATTGCGATTTGCACATTTGATCAGGGTCTATATACACGTCATGCCGGGGTTTGTAAGTACGAACGATATATGAATCGCAACGTAGTAAAGAAAAAATTTACCTACTCGAATCTTAGCTGCGGTAAAGACGAGCAAGAATATTGCAAGAATAAAATTAAATAAATTATTGACTTACCATGGTCAGATACCCGAGATACAGCACAACATCATAACATAATAGACAGGAAGGCAATGATCAGTCTTCAAATGAAAAATATTGTAGTGTGTGTAGTTCTATTTAACCAGGGAACTTTTATAGTAATGTGGCACGTTTTGAAACATGTGTCCACAAGAAACCCGTGATATTCAAGATCTAAAAATAATATTCACAAGAATACCGTGATAGTCAAGATTCAAAATAACCTGTTCGATTGTCCGAACGGTGCAAAATTTTACACAGCGACTGCTCAAACTATGAAGCAAAAAATATTTTTTCTCTCGGAACGCTACAAAACTGCAAAATTACGAAAGAAAATTGTCTCCCCATTTAAAAGATAGCCTTGAGACAAAAATCAATCCCAGAACAGTGAAGATATTGATCACCGAACCTAGGTTCACTCGGAATATACAATGTTCTGGTAACCGTTCAAGTATATAGACGTAAATAATCAAATACACCCCTAGCATACATATCTCACGATTACCGTAATACCGTAACTTGAAAGCTGAAGTGTACCTACTCTCTTAAAAAGTAAAACAGTCATCATAATCAGCGCTCCAGTTACAAATGCAATAATCTAACCTGGTTAATAAAAATCAAAACAAACTTCTTTTTATACTATGTACATATAAAAATATATTCAAGATAAAACAGGGACGTGACAGCGTCCTTGTTATTTCCGAATTCTTTAATGGCATAAGTCAACAATTAAAGCAAATTAAAGCATTAATCATGTCCTCTGAAGTATGCCGATCTCTGAGTTCTGCCTATCTATCTGTCTGTCTGTCTGTCTATCTATCTGTCTCTACACGTAAGCAAGAAAGAAAGAAGAAAAGAAAAAAAAGAAAAAGAAAAAAACTATATTCCTCTCAGTTCTACATTCTGTTTCTAGAATTATGAGGAAGAATTCTAAAATGGTAGGGGCATTGTTAGTTGATAGAAGGATACGTGTCCTGTTCTTATCAATCGCAGCTAATTCTCATTCCATCTTTCCCCTAAACTAAGCTACTAGTTTAATATATTCTCACTTTGTCCAAACTATTCCCACTTTGCGCAGGCACATTTACCTTATCGATCAACTACAATATCTCCTGGTCAATTCTAGAATTGTCCGGTACAATTCCGGAATTGGCGAATAAAGTAAGAATTCTTACTTTGCGCAAGACAATTCCGGAATTGTACAGATTCTTACTTTGCGCCGAACACACACACACACACACACACACACACACACACACACACACACACACACACAGAGCCTAACTTATTTCCGGTTGAGATCCACCTCTTCTTTTTCGATGTAGTTGCCCTCTAGTGTGATGCACTTAGACCAACGGTGTTCAAGTGCCATCAGCCCAGAACTGAAAAAGTCAGGGTCCTTTCCATTGACCCACGCTTCAGCTGCCGTCACGACTTCTTCATCAGACCGGAAATGAAGTCCACGGATATCCTTTTTCAAGTTTGGGAATAGGAAGAAGTCGCTAGGAGCTAGGTCAGGCGAATAGGCAGGATGTGGTATTAATTCATACCCGTTTCGCTCTACAGCATCTATTGCAACTTTGCAAGTGTGGACTCTCGCGTTGCCCTGTTGCAGCAAAACACCTTTAGAGAGTTTACCTCTGCGTTTTTCACGGATGGCGGTTCTCAGCTGGTCTAACAAGTTTGCATAGTACACTCCAGTTATTGTACTTCTCTTGGGTAAAATGTCCAACATAATAACGCCTTTTGCGTCCCAAAATACTGTGGCTATCACCTTGCCAGCAAATGGTTGCGTCTTGAACTTCTTTGGCCTCGGGGACCCAGGCCCTACCCACTGACGACTCTGAGCTTTATTCTCTGACTCATAATAATGAACCCAAGTCTCATCTACAGTCACCAGATGCAAAAGAAAATCATCTTTTGATCTAAAACACTTCAACAAGGCGCTGCATACTGATGCTCTGGTTGCCATTTGCTCATCGCTAAGGGATTTGGGGACCCAACGGGCTGTTAGCTTGCGCATAGCCGCATACCTAAACGATCATGTAAGATTGTTGACATGCTACCATGTGAAATGCCTAATGCCTGTGCTATTTCTTCTACCTGAATTCGCCTATCAGAGTATACCAGATCCCGAACTTTCTTACACATTTCTTCGTCGGTGGCATCCAGTGGGCGTCCAGATCTGGCTTCATCTTCTAAAGGCGTTCTACCGCGTTTGAATTTCCTTACCTAGAATTTAACCTGAGCATAAGATGGTGCAGAAGACCCAAAAACATCGGCTAACTCGCCGTGTATTTCCTTGCCTGTTTTACCTTTTAAATACAAGTACCGAATTACAGCACGGTACTCAACTTTAGATGAAAAGCATGCCTTTGCATCACTAGCCATGTTTGACATTCAATACCTTATTAAAGAATAATTCGATACGTGTGCAATTTTGTACCCATGTATAAAACATATATTGAAACAAAGCATGAAAATCGTGACCGTCTCATTCCATCGGAAATGGGATAGGTTGGTTATTTATTGACAACTCGTATATATATATATATATATATATATATATATATATATATATATATATATATATATATATATATATATATATATGAAAACAAAATCCCCAAACTAACGGACCATAAACACCCCGAAACCCTAAACTGGCAACATAAGAATCCCGCGAAAATGACTTTACACAGATCAGCAAATGACAGACTGACAGACATCAAACATTCCTGTTGCAAAGAGAGAGGCAGTATCCTGTGCATAGACAAAACGTATAATCTGGAAAATTCCCATGTGACACCGACGGTATATAAAGACTTCTCTGTAGGGCGTGAGAAGCTGAAGATCACCTGCTGTGCTTTAGACACACATCCATACACACTAGTTCTACGACCAAAGCATATTCTGTTTTATGCATGACATTGCAGACAACCTTACAGACAGTGAATTAAGCGAACGATGAGGAGGCAGCTTTCAAAGCAGCGATTTTGAAATGCTTCAACAGGCGTGCTTTGCACTCGGCATTTAAAGATAAACAAGAAATTGTTTCAAAAATATTTGATATAAACGGTCTTACCGATACAAAAATATCAACACATACAATACTCAGCTTGCTGTGCTCAGAGAGACAGTCCATGAAAAGGATTCTCATGTCGGTGAAAAAAATCGACCTTATATACTTTGATGGGAAATTGTTACCACTATTCGCCAAACACGTGACAGAACCCGCTAGACAATAAAATTCCTCCTAACTGTACAATCTGAGAGCGAAAATCACATCTTGAAACAAGCAACCCAATCCCAGTAAGCATTCTACTTAAATCTATAGCGGGCCGTTATCGGCCCGTCAGGGTAGCTGACGGGCCGATAACGGACCGCTGTAGATTTATGTAGAATGCTAGCTGGGATGGCGGCTCAATTACATGCCAAAATTCATACATCGGCTACACAAGATTGTAGGGAGAGAACAAGCAGAAAGAACTCGGGCTAGTCGTGACACGGGAAACTTCGTACTGGCAAAACATTCGAACAGAATGAGGTGAACATAGACCACTGGACAAATGTCTGAGAAACAAAGAGAAAAATGGAGGGCTCGCTACCTAAATAAAAATAGAGGATTCCAAAGAGAAGGGCCTAGTTAGTATTTGGTCTACCTTGCACTACCTATCCAAGGAGATAATAGAAAACTATCGCTATCTCTCATAAATGATCATCTTACATTAATACTCCCCGCCGAGGTCGGCAACATTCTTTCGTGGAGATTGATCATGAAATATTTTCTACTGTCATTCTCTCCCTTCCGCTAATGTCAGTTTCTGGCGAAAGAATGTGCACAATACTGGTTAACCGCTTAGAGGACTAAGCCTGCATGCCCAGTAAACGTGTGGTTAGGTAAACGGACCACGCTCGACATGACCCCATTGGGTTGACTGGGACCTAAAACCTCAACAAAAACAAACATTAATACTCTCTCTCTCTCTCTCTCTCTCTCTCTCTCTCTCTCTCTCTCTCCAGAAATCTATAAACTATTGTATTAACCCTAAATATTCGAACACCTTAACTCCTTTATACTTAATCGTGCTGACGTTTTAACAAGCCCAGTGGGCACATGGCGTTTATACAACGTCGCCTCAACGTCGATGCAACGTCATGACGTTGCATCGACGTTGAGGCGACGTTGTATCAACGTCATGTGCCCGCTGGGAGCCCCTTTGACTACCAATTGCTACCAATTGCACTGTCTAAAAACTGCTATATGAGGTACGAACAGTGTAGACCCAGATCAGACGCTGCGTAAGGTGGCGTCCGATCTGGGTAAACACTGTTTGGGCAGGTTTATCTATCCAAATACTTAGGATAAAATACGGTACGAGCTGCGCCATAAGAAAAGGTGCCTTTTGGGTACATATGGACAGTAAAGGTCCAGATGAGCTATGAAGCCGCACAATCTGATAATGGTTTATGTTATAAATTATAAATGGCTATATCCTACAGTATCCAAGATACAATAAGCGGACAGTAAGTGCTGTAACCAGACTGTGTAATGCACAGTGTGATCTGGGCATTCTGCCCGAATATGTCCCGAAGACACATTTACCATTGAGTGTCTCATATTATATAGTCTGCCTGGCTACATTCAGCTGTAAAAAAGTCTCTCTCTTCTTATGATTGAGCGATGTTCACTTGTGCTGAACTTTGTCATGCTATCACGTTTTTATTGTCAGGAATGAACACCTGTCGACAGGACATTGAAACGCTAACATTCAAAAGTCATGTACGGAGTGATTTCGGTCTATTTGAGTCTTTTTTTAATACTGGCACGTTTCCTGAGCAGATAGCAATTACTGAGAAATTTTCTAAATTTAGAAAACTCATGGATTGCGCATGCTTACAAACAGCAAATTTTCCAAGGGACATTATAGAATAGATTGGAATTCCATTCAGTTATCTACCCTGAAACTGAATTTGGGTATTTTCCCGTCTAAATATAGATCAATAGTCCGTCTATTTATATGACTGTCGTATACGTCCAATGTAAGGACAAGGGTGAGCAAAGAAGGAAGTACTATGATAGTAACAGGAAAATATGCATCTAACGACGACCTATTTCAATTTATTTTGACGTTTGTCTATTGTAATACATGAGCCTCGCCATAAGAAAAGCTGTTTTCGTAGCCTACCGAGTTCATTACGAAAACATGCCTATTCGAATATACTGAAAATTTTACCACCAAAAAATGAGAATTTTCATATAAAAAAAAAATCAAAAAAAAATCTGATATTATAAAACGCAACCAGATGAGTGGCAAACAGTGTAGACCCTGATCAGATGCCGCGTTCTGCGTCTACGCTGTTTGCTCAGGCCTATCTGTCCGAAAACTTAGGGTAAATACGGTATACGAACAGGAAAGATCCAGCTAGCTAAGCCACAGAATCTGATAAAGGTTGTAGTTATACATCGATATACTCTATAGTATAAAAGCTTCTGTCAGCGGACAGCGGGGGGTCTAAGACCGCGCGAATGCTTTGGCTTGGCTTAGCTTGGCTTGCGTTGTCCGCACATGTTACCAAGGCTCATTTTTACGTACATGTCTCTTCTCCTGTCTATTCCTTTCACTCCCGCGTATAGGTCAGTTGTTTCATCATTGATGCTCTGTATGATTTCTTCTCAAGAGGGCGGCGGCTTACTTAAGCATATATGTTATACCTCTTCCAGCTTTAAGGGAATTTATACACTTCCAGGTGGCGGGTAGGCATCTCTTTCAAAACTGTTGTTCCTCCTTTCTGAAAAAAAGGAAAGAATTTGTCCCCCCTTTACAGCTGACCCCTTTTCAGAAGGGTCTTGTAAAGCCATGAAAAAGTGATGACACAAGGGTGCTAGTAGCGAAGCGCTAAGACTTAAACAAACTCAGGATGTTTTATGGGCGCAATAGTCAGCGTGTCACTAACTACCTATTTACCTTAAATATGGTTCGTCTTCACTCCTTATCAGCCGGCCTCCATAGCACAGTCGCTTGCTTGTCTGACTGCAGATCCACGGGTCTCAAGTTCGAATCCCAGCTCGGCCAAATAACTTCCGTGGATATTGACCATAAAATCATTGCTACGGTCATTCTCCCCTTCCGCTGATTCAAGAAGGGCAGTTATCAGTTGCTGGCGAAAGTATATACACAAGTACTGTTTAACAGCTTAGAGGGCTAAGTCTGTCCAGGAAAGTGTAAGTAGGTTAACTGACCGGCTCGACATGGTCTTTATAATGTAGATTGGGCTCAGTGTAAAACTCAAGTTCAAACTCACTTCTTACCATACTTGTCATAGGATTTGAACAATATAATTTATCAAAGTCAAGTTGATCTTGGAAACAGAGAACAAATAAAGAAATAAATCGGAGTTTCTATATCACTGAGACTCTACGTATGACAGTGTAGTTTGTAGTGCTACTTACGCCACTAACGCCGACTTACTGGAACTTGAAACGTTTACATTATTTTAATTTGAACAATAGATTCTAAATTTAATGACTATTTCAGAGCAATAAACGCAAACACACACACGCGCACGCACGCACCCAAAAGAATGAAAATAGCTGAAGCGTCGAAGTTTTCTAATCCAGATCAGTTAGTTTCGACCAATTAAGCCTCATGAGTGACCCGAAAGTAAATTTGCAAAAATCCCGGAGTAGCACCACAGTAGCGTACCGTATCTATTCTAATATTCGGACACTTTAATCCCTTATCATCCTTGCCATACTATTCCAGATACTTGAACAGCTCTTTACCATAATTGTCATAAAATTTGATCAATAGATTCTAAATTTAATGACAAATTCAGAGCAACACAAACACACACACGCACGCACGCGCGCGCGCGCGCATGCACGCAAGAGAATGAAAATAGCTGACATCACGAAAACATACCTATATAATTTTGACTTTTATATAGTAAAACTGGGGTTTACAGGGGTATACATTATTTTTCTTATTTCTGCTAAAAACAGAGATTGTGGATACTCGTTAGAACCGCCTCGCCGAGGCGGTTCTAACGAGTACCCACAATCTATGTTTTTAGCAGAAATATGAAAAATATCAGAATTTTTTATCTGAAAATTTTCATTTTTTTTTGGTGGTAAAATTTTCAGTATATTTGAATAGGCGTGTTTTCGTAATGAGAGTCGAAGGTTTCTAATCCAGACTAGCAAGTTTTGGCCAATTAGGCCTCATCAATGACCCGAAATTAAATTTGCAAAACTCCCGGAGTGTGGCACCACACTTATCGTAGTGTACCGTATTTATTCTAATGTTTGGACACTTTAATCCCTTATTATCTTTACTATACTAGTCCAGAAAACTTGTACAATTCCATTTTAACACATGTTATCGTGTTTAAAACTGCCGGATGATTGACAAATAGTGTAGATCCTGATTGGGCGCCCCATTCTGAGGCATCGGATCTGGGGCTATACTATCTGCTATTGCCAATATATCCGAATACTTAGGGTAAATACGGTATATGCGAATAGCTAAGGTCCTGCTCATCCTGAGCAAACACGCACGCTGATCAGGACCTTCGCTGTCCGTCGTGAGAAAGTATGGACAAAGTTGAATGTTTTTTGTTTGTGTTGAGGTTTTACGGCCCAGTCAACCCAATGGGGTCATGTCGAGCGCGGTCAGTTTACCTAACCACACGTTTACTGGGCAGGCTTAGTCCTCTAAGCAGTTAACCAGTATTGTGCACATTCCAGAAACTGACAACCGCCCATCTTGAATCAGCGGAAGGGAGAGAATGACCGTAGAAACAAAGTCGAATGTAGTAGCGAGAAACGAAGATATTGATCAGACTGCGGGAATGTAAAACCTGATAAGAGCCTTTGGTATTAGCATTTCTTTTGACAATATGCGTGCATGCAGACATTATATGGTCCAGGAATTTAGACTCAGTAATTTTCATTGGGAGAGGGGCGCTGGTAGCTGAGGTATTCTAGCGCCCGCTTGCTGAACTAACGGCCGTGGGTCTAATCCGCCTCAGCAGAATTCTTCTCATGACTGAGCGATGTGCATTTAATACTACCACATTTTCATTTTCCTAAATGGTTGAACTAATGTCGACAGGACATTTAAACACCAACATACCTAATATATGTACGGAGTTATTCAGGTCCATCTGAGCCTTTTTCTTAACGTAGGCACGTTTCCTGAGCAGATAGCAATTATTGAGATGGTTTCTAAATTCAGAATATTTCCGGATCGCGCATGCTCACAAAGAGCAAACTCTCCAAGGGACATAATAAAATAGCATTGAATTCCCTTTATTAATCTACCATGAAACTGAATTCGAGGATTTTCCCATCTAAATAGGGTGTCAATAGTCCGACTATTGATATGATTGTCGTATACGTCCAATGTAAGGACTTGGGTGAGCAAAGACGGAACTACCCGCAAATACCAGGAAAATATGCATCTAACGACGACTGATTTCAGCTTAGTCTGACTTTTATCTGTGGTAATACATGAGCCTGGCCATGAGAAAAGGCGTTTTCAGGGTCGTTTTTACGCTAAATATTCGGACACTTGATCTCCTTACTTTTTTAAAAATTTTGAGCAGGTCCATTTCACTACTTGTTGAAGTGTTTAAAATACGACTACATGAGTGGCAAACAGTGTAGACCCTGATCAGACGCCGCGGTCTGCAGCGTCTGATCTGAGTCTACACTGTTTGCTCAGGTCTATCTGTCCCAAAACTTATGGTAATTATAGAACAACGGTCCTCCTGCTACATGATTTATCAATGACTCGGACATAATAGATGCTCAGTAACAGGTAGCTTTCTTTTTTAGATTCGGCTCATTTACCCATTTCAACTTCTGTATTTGCCCTTAACCCTTAAAGCGCCAAGAAAATCAGCATCTGAAAATGTCGTCTGCTTATGTCGTCTGCTGCATCTTCTTGCAAACTTTTCAAACTTACATTTTGCATATAGGCAAACAGTGTGGACCCAGATCAGACTGCTCCTAAAGGAGCAGTCTGATCTAGGTCCACACTGTTTGCAAAATTGACTTTTAAAATCACAAGCAGATGACAAAGCAGACGACAATGGTTGTGACTGGCGCTTTAAGGGTTAATATTCAGACACTTTAACTCTTGTCCTAAATTTTGAGACCCATTTGGTTATCTGATCTGGTGGTGTGTCTATAAAGTGGTAGTGATATGTCGAACTGTGTAGATCCTCATGAGACGCCACATTCTTTGACGTTTGATCTGGTTCTGCACAGTTTACTTAGGTCTGTCAGTTCGAAAATGTTGTGTAATTACGGTATGGAAACAAGACACATATTTCTAGTGCAACAGGAAAGAAGTGCTTACTTTCCGCGGACACCTGATTTCACCCATCTTCCCCCACCCCCCACCCCCCCCCCTCTCTCTCTCTCTCTCTCTCTCTCTCTCTCTCTCTCTCTCTCTCTCTCTCTCTCCACGTTATCTCTCCATGAAAACATGCTTTGATATTTACTTGACACGCTTCTAGTAGCCATTCTAATTGGTACCAAAGCAGTGTGTGTGTGTGTGTGTGTGTGTGTGTGTGTGTGTGTGTGTGTGTGTGTGTGTGTGAAATAGATAAAAATCATCAGTGATTGAAAAAATCTGACCTAAATATATGTATACCGCCTTTAACCCTAAGTGTTGGGACAGACAGAGTGGATCCAGATCAGACGCTACAGAATGTCTTATCAAGGTCTACACTGTGTGCCACTCATTCAGCAGCTTTGGAAACATCAGCAGGCAGTAAATGGACTTATACAACTTTTAGGACAAGTATGGTAACGTTTTGAGATGTTCTTCTATTAGGGTAAATGCGGTAAAACGCATATTGCTTCCATAGAAACCGTAAAATGCGGTGATGCGCAAAGAGTGAAATAAACAAAATATTCCCTCATTTCCCATATTATTCGGAGACCATGCATTGTTTATATATCTCTAGATAAGAGGAGTATCAAGATATTCATGTATTTTGTTTTACACACACACACACACACACACACACACACACACACACACACACACACACTAGGTAGTCAAATGTATTCGGTAACATTTTAGGACAAGTATGAAGGAGTTAAAAATGACGCATCCTCTTTTTTTTTAAAGAATATTTCAAATTAAAGATATTGTTGTGACGAAAATAATGTTGAAAACTGCGTTTCAAAATTCCTAACGGTTTAAAAGTTATATGCATTCAAAGTCGCTCAGTTCAGTTTTCAGATTTTTAACGCTGCCAGGCAACTGAGTCATTTAGAGGCAGCGCCAGATAAATCTGGATTAGTTTTACTGGACTACTGGGTTGGCTTGAAACAGTGCCTAGTTATAATTCATAACTAGGTCACCTCGCCCAGACACGGAGTGCGTGCACGTCCAGACCTCGTGCGTGTCCAGACCTCGTGCGAGAGTAGTAGTCCAGCCTGTAAGTTGCAGAATTTTGACGATCGGCCGAAAAGTTTGAGCTTTTAATCTCGTACCCAATGCGTGTCAATTCCGACTGTATGGTACTTATGGTACTTATAGGTACTCAGCTCGAGTCGTGCTAAGGTTTCAGTCACTAGCCGAGGAAGGGAGTCGCCGGAGGGGTGTCCTCACCCAGGCTGCCGAGAGGGTGTCCTCACCCAGAGCGCTGATAGGGTGTCCTCACCCATGTTTATGAAGAAAGTAGGGTTTCCTCACCCATGACCCAGAAGGGTGTCCTCACCCGAGTCTCTAGCGTGGTTCCACTCTGACGAACGGGTACTTTCCCGTAGGGTCGCCGCAGGAACGCTCCAGGAAGCCAAACCAGGATATGATGTTCGTCTGTGGCTTTCCTGATTTGGCTAGTTCTTCCACCTTTGCGTAGAACTCTTCGTGGTGGTACTTTGATGTCGATCCCTTGATGAACAACCAATCTTTCTTCATGTTCTGTGTAAGAAGTATGCTGGCAGGTCGATGTCCATCTTCTCATCTTCTTCCGGGATTCTTTGTGCCTTGATTATCGCAACGTCGTGTCCATGGAACTTGTTACTTAGAGCGTCCTGTAGGTCATACTTCTCGTGGATCGGGTACTCTTCCTCGTAGTGGTACGAACAGTACGGAATCGAGCGGTCTGGTGCTGGAGACGCTTTTCTAGCTTTCTTCGGAGGCGGTGTCACGGGAGCCGCTGGTGCTGGTCTGGTGATAGTCGGCGATGCGGTGATGGTAGCTGTATTCTTGTAGCGTGGTCTGTCGATCTGATGCGGTGTCAGTAGTATAGTCTGTGTCGGTGGTGGTAGCGTCTTCCTCTCCATCTGCTTCTGTTCTCGGCGTGGCGGCGGTCTTGTAGCAGGAGCGGGCTGGCGAGGCCACTCGCCAGCAGGGGATGCAGGCTGCCTCCTGCTTTCAGCCCCCTTCTTGTAGACTCTAGGCGTTGGTGGCTTCTTATGAAAGGTTAGTTCAACCCGAACTAAATCCTTTCCGTCGGACATCCTCCAGAGTGGAGTGCCGACAAACTTGTACTCGCTCAGGGCCCTGAGGAGTACACCAGGTATAACTGAATCAGACATGGTCATTCGTTATTTAGCGATGTTGACACTTCAGAGCTCGAAGGTCGAATGTGGGGTGTGTGTTCAAAGTCGTAGTAGCTTGAGTTGCTATTTATAGTTTAGTGAAACGCTATCCCACAATGTACTATTCTGTGATGTCACTGATTCTTTTTAAATTTTACCTCGTAATTTATTTATTTATTTATTTTTAATCCCATAATTATATTCCAGACTACTGATTCTGGTAAAATTAGTAAATGTTCTCTTACTAATAAATAATTAGGCTTTACTTTTCAGGATAGCATTTTTAAATGACGAAACTGATTTAATTAAATTCTAAAAACATTTTTTTTTCTAAATATTAAAAATGAAAGATACAGATTACTATATTGTAAAAAAAGGCTTACCAAGAATAATAAATTTGTTAAAAATTACATTCCGAAAGATTGTGACAAAATGTATATAAAATTTCAATAAAAATTTATAAAAATATTTTCAAATTAAAGCTTTTAAAACATTTTTTTTAAATTGCTCATAAGAACCAGTGACGTCATTGGTTCAACATGAATATTAATGAGATGCAAATGAGCAAAAACTTTAAATCTCAATAACTTTGTAAGTATTTGGAATATTTCAATAGAGTTTTCACCACTGGTCTCGCCAGCCACACGTCTTTCTTTTCAGCATATATACAACCAAAAGTGAAAAAAGTACATGCGTCTCGTTTAAGTTGTCCCAATATTTGTGGTAAATACAGTAGTCTGTAAATTCCTGGACTGTATAAAATCTCATGAACGCGTGTCGCCATAAGTGATATACGGTATTTATCCTAAATATTAAGACATACAGGCCTTAACAAAGAATGTAGACAGAGATCGGACAACGTAGAAGGCTAGTTGACACTCATCCAACAGTTTTAGACACATCGTCGTGTAGGAAAATAGATATTTTAGGACCAGGGCCCAGTTGTTCAAAGCGTCGTTAGCTTAACGAGGTCGTTAAGGGTCATTTCGTTAACTGTTTTAGCGGATTCAATACACAATATTCTGATATTTTTTGCTGAAAAAATGTGAGAAGCTTTTGCTCCGCAAAAGCTACTCACATTTTTTTTCAGCAAAAACTTTCAGCATATTTGCGTATCAGTCGATGTAAATTTTAACGAATCGTTAACTAACGACGTCGTTAGCTTTGAACAACTGGGCCCAGTTTGGTAAGAGTAAATATTTAGTATAAATACGGTATTGCATGCAGGTAGGCCTGAACAAATAATGTGGACCTAGATCAGACTCTGCAGAACACGGTGTCTGATCAGTGTATAGCAGACAACCTGAAAAAGAGTGGAGACCCAAAATCAGAGTGGAGACCCAAATCTACACTTATCCAGCAGTTGGACACATCATCATGTAATAAACTGGATTCGTTGGATATATATATATAGAACAAAATGGCAAGGATGATAAGGGACTGAGATGTTGGAATAATATATATGTAGGTTAAATATGTTATGCCGTGATAAAATGCGCTGTTTATATCATGAACGACCTGGGCATTACTCGGGCTACCTAAATGGATATTCTGATGCAGCAGCAGGTCTATGTTATTTGCGTCTGCAATAATCAGAGGACTTGTTAAACAGGAGTATCTGATGATAATTATTGGATAATTTTCTCCAGTTGTCTATAAAAACATATGTTGTGGGTACTCATTAGAAGCGCCTCGGCGCGCTTCTAATGAGTACCCACAACATATGTTTTTATTGAGAATTAAGAAAAATTATCCCAGAATTATCACCAAATTAACATATTTTGGTCTAATTTAAGTGTTCCGCCCTTTTTACAAGGGAGACAACTTTTGTGACTACATCTTTGCTTTCCTGAAGACCCAACCACTTTCTATAAAGAATCTTCGCTGAAAGGAAAGAGTTTGCTCTCATGGGGAGAAAAGCATTTTCTTTTTACATTATCCCTTTTCAGTAAGGAGGCAGAACAATTTTGGAATAGTTACCGCCCCTGAAAGTTTATCCATTCTTTTTAAGTTTATATCAGCCGTGTCATGAGAATAAAGAACCAGAGAATATGAACTAACACCACCTGTAGTTAAGATACAGTAAAATATCAATGGCTCGAAACATCTTTGGGACCATGGGAATTTATTCGAGACTTGGGTAGTTCGAGCCAATGAGGGTTTATCATGGCGTCAGGCCAGGAAGCAAATGACGATAATTTAGGATTTTTTTTCGATATTCTAGACAATAATGGTATGTTGAGTGTACTCATTAGAATCGCCTCGATGAGGCGAGGCGGTTCTAATTAGTACAAACAACATACAATTTGATGATAAAATAATAGAATTTCCTTAAATATTTGTTTTCTTGAGCTATGGAAAGAATTTCGTAGTGAATTAAAAAATCAGTTCGAATTAGCAATGGTAAACGAGCCATCGGTGTTCGAGTTATTGAGTTTTGACTAAATATATTCTAAAAGAATGACTCTTGAGAGCAATAAACACACTCACAGAACTGAAAACAGCTACAGCGTCTGACGGAGCCGGGTTTTTGTGGTGACGGTCTGTGAATTTCTTAATGCTGGGTTTTTTGGAGCGGTTTGGAAGGGCTGTTGCTCGTTGCAGGGTGATAGGTTGCATCGTGGATGGTCTGCGGCGAGGTGGGCGGTCTGCAGCGAGCTGTTAATCCAATTATGGTTGATAACATTGCTATCCACTTTGACTGCAGGACGCATCCTCGGTCTGTTTCGGAGGATTGGTGCTTGTTTGTTGATGTATGTTGTAGGTCTTGTTTGTTCCCCATGTTTTCTTCGTCTTCCTTTTTTTTTTCTTTTTTTTTTTTTTTTTGGGGGGGGGGGGGGGGGGGTGGGGGGAGGGGGCTGGGGTAGGTATGCATTTCGTCATTGTGACCTTTCCTGGGTAACTTTCTTTACATTATTGTTTTTATTATTATATTACTATTAACCCTTGTCATGCTGAATAAATTCACTTCTAATTTCCAGCCAGTCGGGTTTTTGACAGAAATTCGCATATTTAATGACAAACAGTGCAGATCCAGATCAGTTGGCTTCTTCAGAAACCAACTGATCTGGATCTACACTGTTTGCTGTTTGCTAAGACAGGACATGTCGTGTTTAGCAATGATAAAGGCCTTGCATTATCATATTCAATAAAAGCTATGCATGATCATATTCTACAGCAAGCAATGAATCTGTAAGCGGACAGCGAAGACTGCGTGGATGCGCTGGGATCTAGGACTTCGCTCTTCGCATGTGCTCTGTAGGCATATTTTCAAACTATGCAGCTCAATTCAAATAAAATGTATCCAAACATACTAGTATCTAAATTCATAGAAAGTTGGGCAGTAATACGTATATGAGGGACACAGTTCCTGGTTCATATAAATGCACGACCCGCGGTAAAGTCATCCGAAATGAGGACTTACGAGGAGTGCCCTTTAATCACAATGTAATTTTCAAAAGGGACTTGTAAAGCCATATCAACGTCATGACACAAGGCTGCTAGACCCTTACATGAATTTTCAAAAATCTCGGAATACACTGAATGTTCACAAAGGATTAGAAAATATAAACCACGCTATAGTGAACTATAGTGAAGCACGCGGAGACATTTAATGGTCGCCACATGTCACTAACACTACTAACACCATACGTATGTTAAGGACTTAATGTGTTCAAATACGATATAGTAACAAATCAACCTTTAATAGAAGTGCGCGACCCGCTTTATATGGCGTGCCGTTTTACAATAAAACGCTTTCTTATAATGCCACCTAATCAGTTTCGTGATATCAAAATTCAAGTTTGTGCTATCACATAATTATGGCTATTTTGTGATATTACATGGTCAATTTTCTGATTCTCTGACCACAGGAAATAATTTTGATCTCGGTTTGCCTGGGTCAATCAAAAATGGCATTTGGCAATTATTTTGGTTTTATCTTGTTAACATTTTGTTTGTTTATGTTGAGGTTTTACGGCCTTGTCAACCTAATGAGATCATGTCGAGCGCGGTCAGTTTACCTGGCCACACGTTTACTGGACAGGCTTATTGTGCACATTCTTTCGCCAGAAACTGACAACTGCCCTTCTTGAATCAGCGGAAGGGAGAGAATGACCGTAGAAAATATTTCATGATCAATCTTGTTAACACTGGCTATATCTTGTCAATATAAATCTGTTTGCGAAAAGTAATCAAAATTTTCTTTAGGGCTCAAGAGTTTTGACAATTTTCATTAACTGACCACAGAAAATAATGTTTACATCGGCTATGCCTAGGTTAAAGAAAAATGGCATTTGGCACTTCCTTCGGTTAGATATTACCAATATCAATACCTATTCAAAATTGTATCAAAAGCTCCCATACAGCTCATGACTTACGTCTATTTTCATATTTCTACATTTTTAATCTCAGCATTGCCTCAAACAAATGAAAAATGGCACTGGGCAAGCTCACTGGCTTGAGCGTCATATTTCCCTATTTTATTTACAAAAACCAAAATCGGAGATACAGGCCTGAAAATGTGCAGACCCAGATTGCACACCACAGATCAGGGTCTACGTGGAAATGAAAAGGAATACATGTGAGCAGCGCAATGTAAACGTGAATCTTGGTGGCCTGCACACCTGAACATTCTGATCAGGTCTTCGCTGCCCGGGTACTGAAGCTTTGGTTCTGTATAATGCATTGATGTATCAGATTTATCGACCTTGCTGGCTGATCTGGATCTTTCCTATTCGCATACCGTATTAATCCTATGTATTCGGACAGACGGACCTAAGTAAACTGTGCAGACCAAGATCCGATGCCGCTTTTGGACAGACAGACCTGAGCAAACAGTGTAGGTCCAGATCAGACGCCGCTGAACGCGGCGTCTGATCTGGGCATACACTGTTTGCCACTTATCACTGAAGCAGGATTTAAGGCACTTCAACAGGCAGTAAAATGGACTAGCTCGTTCTATGACAAGTATAGAAAGGAGATCAGGTGTCTGAATAATTAGGGTAAAAACGGTAGGAACCGAAAACAGATTTTCTCATGGTGAGGCGCATATATTACTACCGATGAAAGTCAAATTATTTTGAAACCAGTCGTCATAAGCTGCTTATTTTCCTAGTATTGTCGGGATAGTTCCGTGTTTGCTCACCTTCGTCCTTACATTGGACGTTTACAACAATTATATTAATAGTCGGACTATTGATTCTATATTTAGACGGAAAATCCCCAAATTCAATTTCAGGGTAGATAACTACAGGGAATTCCAAGCTTTTATATTATGTCCCATGGAGAACTTGCTCTTAGGAAGCATGCGCAATCCAGAAATGATATAAATTTAGAAAACATCTCTGTAATTGCTATCTGCTCAAGAAACGTGTCTATATTAACAAAAAAGGTTCAAATGGACCTGAATCACTCCGTACACGTTTTTGATATGTTAGTGTTTAATTGTCCTGTCGACAATACTTCGGCCATTTTAGGACAAAGAGAGCGTGTTAGTGTGAACATCGCTCAAGCATGAGAAGAATTCTCATTACCGTCCTTACCCTTCCACTGATTCAGAGGGCCAGTTGTCAGTTTCTGGCGAAAAAATGTGCACAATACTGGTTAATCGCTTAGAGGACTACGCCTGCCCAGTAAACTTGTGGTTAGGTAAACTGACCGCGCTCGACATGACCCCATTTGGTTGACTGGGCCGTAAAACCTCAACACAAACAAACATTACTGTACTTACTCTAAAACAGACTTGAGCAAACAGTGAAGATCCAGATCAGACGCCCAGAATGCTGCAACCCAATCGAGGAGTTTTTGACACATACATGTATATAGGTTGTCAAATGATCCCGTCAAAACTTTAGAGGTCAACTATAGTCAGTTGTCCCAATGTTTAGAATAGTACATTAGTCTGCAAATTCCTTGACCATATAAAATCTGGTTGAACGTGTGTCGCTAAAGATTTATCATATTTTCCCTAGTAGTCGGGTATTCAAGCATGAGTAAACAGTGTACACACAGATCGGACGCCTTCGGACACTGTTTGACACACGTCAAATAGTTTTAGACTATCCATAGGTAGCTGTGCAAATCTTAGGACAAATATGGTTGAGTATCTGTGTATCAGTAGGTAGGGTAAATATGGTATTACTTACAAACAGGCATGAACAAACAGTGTAGGCCCAAATCAGACGACACTAAACGCAGCATCTGAACAGATCTACATTGTTTGCCGATTATTCAGCAAACAGACAAGTAGTAAAATAGAGTTGTTAAATTTCGGCCAATTTGCGTTTAGAGTTACGGTATCCTAATATTTAGGGGAAGTGATACGGACAGGCCTGAATAACCAGTGTAGACTAAAATCAGATGCCGCAGAACACATCGTCCGTTCAGGGTCTGCACTGTTTGGCAATCATCCAGCATTTGTAAACACATTAACGTATAGTAAAATGGAGTTGTTCTAATTTTCGGACTATTTTGGTAAACTGTTAAGGTATCAAATATCTAGGGCAAATACCGGTATTAAATGCACATATGCCTGAACAAACAGTGTATACCCAGACCAGTCGTGGCAGAACATGGCGTCTTATCAAGGTCTACACTGTTTGCCACTCACCCAGCAGTTTTTAGACACGTCAGCAATCAAATAGAGTTGTTTAAATTTTAGGATAAGTATGATAAACAGTAAATATATCCTACTATTTTGAGTAAAAACGGTATTACGTTCAGACAGGCTTACACAAACAGTGTAGACTCAGATCAGACGACACTCATCCTACATATTTTAGACACATCAAAAGGCAGTAAGTCAAATTCTTAAAATTTTCGGACAATTTTAGTAAAGGGCTTAGTTGTTATTTAGGGTAAACACGGTATTACAGGCAGGCAGACCTGTGCAAACTGTGTAGACCCATCTGTAAAGTATTTACCGTAAGTATTTGGTCAGACAGTCCTGAGCCAATAGTGTAAACCCAGACTGGCCTATTCACCCTAAGTAGAAGGCTCTAAAGCCTAATCCATTATGAATGCGTCAATCTTAGCCCAATCATTTATGACTGCTACTAGCTGAATTTCAAGACTACGTGTTAAAAGGATTAAAACGTCCGATTATTTAGGTTAAATATGACAAGCGAATTAAGAAAAGTAGGGCACCTGTGTGAAGTTTGTTCCCTGTTCTTTATTTATTGTTCCTTGGTACTTATTCCTTGTTCCTAATTACTTATTCCTTCTTCCTTTTTCCTTGTTACTTGTTACTTCTTCCTTGTTCCCTGTTACTTATTTTTTATTCATTGTTCCTTGTTACTTATTCCTCGTTCCTTCTTACTTATTACTTGTTCGTTACTTTTTCTTTGCTTTTTGTTACTTATTCCTTGTTCTTTGTTACTTATTCCTTGTAATTTATTCTTTGTTCCTTGTTATTTATTCTTTGTTCCTTGTCAAACCACATCTGCTCCCCCAAAACTTGGCGGGAGGCATTTGGGCGAAATGGAGATTAAGAATTGCTAAAATTATTTTGTTACGATATCCAAGATGGCCGCCACGGTGGCCATCTTGAAAATCTTCAATTGTTATCTGCTCCCGAACGGTAAGTCAGATTGAGCGAAAACTTGGTGGAAGGACTCGGAAATTCAGTGTCGCTCAAGTTGTTCCGTTCCGGTATCCAAGATGGTCACCATGGCTGCCATCTTGAAAATCTTTAAACCACATTTGCTCCCAAACGGTAAGTCGGATTGAGCTGGAAGTTGGTAGAAGGCATTGGGGCGACATGAAGATTCAGAATTACTAAAATCGTTCCGTTCCGTTCCGATATCCAAGATGGCTGCCATGGCAGCTATCTTGAAAATCTTCAAACGAAATCTCCCTCTTGAGTTGAAACTTGATGGGAGGCATTGGGGTGCCATGGAGATTCAGAATTGCTAATATCGTCCCGCACACCCTTTGTTTAACTTCCGACAAGTGATTTGGGAGGAGATAACTTGATGAACAAATGGACGGACGTCGGGTGCATGGACGGAAGCACAGAAAAATAATGTTGCTCTCGCACACCTTACCATAAGGGGAGGTCATGTAGGAAGTTTGGTTAAATTACGCCCAATGGTTTAAGTGAAGATAGCGTGGGGGACAGATGGACGGACACCGGATATACCGGATGCACTCGCACACCCGTACCATAAGGGGAAGTGATGTAGCAAGTTTGGTGGATCCCCCACCCCCACCCCTGGTTTAGGAGGAGAAAGTGACAGACAAATGGACGGACGACGGACGCACGGACGGACGCACGGAAAAATAATGTTGCTCTCGCACACCCTTACCACGAGGGGAATGACATTCTCACGAATGGGTACTAATGTGATTAGCCAGGGTAATTTTGGTACTTATGAGACTATTTTATAGCCCCACAAGTCGATTTTAGCCACATAATTCACGATTTTATGCATCTACGGAATAAATCCATTTCAATACATTGAAACTGTCCGTTAAATATAGCCACCTAAGTATTCATTTGTGTGAACGGACGATGGACATGCGACGGCGGATGGACGCACGGGAAAACAATGATGCTCCCGCAACCTCCTTACCATGAGGGGAAGTGATGTAGCAAGTTTGTTTGAATTCTGCCCAGTGGTTTAGGAGGAGATAGCGTGACGGATGGATGATCAAACGAATGGACAGTTATGTGGCTACCATCATTATTTTAGCATACTTATGTGGTTAGAAAATAGTTACATAAGATCAAGGAATAAGGAACAAGGAATAAGTAACAGTGAATAAGGAATAAGTAACAATGAAGAAGGAATTATTAACAAGGAACAAGGAATAAGGAACAAGGATTAAGGAACAATGAGCATGTAACAAGGAATAAGTAACAAGGAACAATGAATAAGTAACAAGGAACAAGGAATAAGTCACAAGGAACAAGTAACAATAAACAAGGAATAAGTAACAATGAACAATGAACAAACAACATAGAACAACTAACAAGGTTCAAGTAACAAGGACTAAGTAACAAGGAATAAAAACAAGGAACAAGGAATAAGGAACAAACAAGTAACTTCACACAGGTGTAAAGAGCCAGTTCCGAAAAGGAAAGCGAACTATTATTAAACGTCCATTATATCAACTCATTATGTCCTTAATAAATCGTCTACCAAAAACTTGTACCGTAATACCCCACGTATTTGGGACAGACAGACCTAAGCAAACAGTGTAGACCATGATCAGACACTACAGAACGCGGCATCTGATCAGGGTCTACACTGTTTGCTACACAACTGCATTGCTTTGGACACTTTAGACGCATCAACATGTAGTAAAAGGGACTTGTTCAAATTTTGTGACAAATATGGTAAGGAGATGAGGTGTCCGAATACTAAGGGTAAAACAGTATGCCCCGAAAACAGCTTTTCTCATGGCGAGGCTCATGAACAACAAACAAACGTCAAATTCAGCTGAAATCAGTCGCCGTTAGATGCATATTTTCCTGGTATTATCGGGGTAGTTACGTGTTTGAACATTGGACGTATACCAGTCAGGTAATTGGTCCATATTTACACGGGGAAAAAAACCCGAATCCAATTTCAGGGTACACAACTAAAGGGCATTCCAAGCTAGTATATTACTTCCCTTGGAGAGTTTGCTCATTGTAGGCATGCGCAGTCCGGGAATGTTCTAAATTAAGAAAACATTCAAAGAAGTGCTATCTGCTCAGGAAACGTGCCTATATTAGCAAAAAAGGCTTAACTGGACCTGAATCATTCAGTATTCGTGTTTGCTTTGTTGGTATCTGTCAACAATTTTTTAGCCATTTCAAAGTTCTGTCCAAGTGAACAGCGTTCAGTCATGCGAAAAGATTCTGCTCCAGGCCTGCACAAGAATAAAATTGGCTTGTTTAAATTGTAGGACATGCAACATGAGGAATTAAGGTGTCCAAACACTTGTTGTAAATACGATAACAGGTATTCACTTATAGTTTCATACATGTTCACTAAACTCTTCAAGCTAGAAATTTCACCTCTGTCTCAAACTGGGATCTCAAATAAATAAATAAATAAATAACCTGTTTAAAACCTGTGTTCAAGTATACAATACGCCATCTGCTTGAACCTGAGTTTCGTCCGAAGTTTCAAGAGTATGGACATATGCTTAGTGTGCATGCGTGTGTGAATGGCGCGCTCACGCTCGCGTGCGTGCATGTATGTGCGTGTTGGCATGTGTGTACATGAATATTTATCTTGATACGCCTAGAGATATCTAGAGCTATGTAAGCAAGGCATTGTCGTCGTATAATATGAAAAATGAGGAATATTTTGCTTATTTAACATTTTGCGCATCACCGCACTTTACGGTATTTTATGGAAGTAATATGCGTTTACCGCATTCATCCTAATAATAGGACACCTCAAATCCTTATTATACTTGTCCTGAAATTTGTATTTCACTGCCTGCTGATATTTCCGTCCTGAAATTTGTATTTCACTGCCTGCTGACATTTCCAAAGCTGCTGAATGAGTGGCACACAGTGCCTGATAAGACGTTCTCTGGCGCCTGATATAGGTCCACTCTGTCTAACCCAATATTTAGGGTTAAATGCGGTATACGTAACTTTGGGTCAGAGATTTTCAAACAATGTTGATTTTTGTCTGCTTCACACACACACACAGACACACACACGCGCGCGCCCGCGCGCGCACTGCATTGGTATCAATTAGAATGGCTACGAGAAGCATGTTCAGTAAATAACTAAACATATTTTCATGGAGCGGTAACGCGTAGAGAGAGAGAGAGAGAGAGAGAGAGAGAGAGAGAGAGAGATGGATGATGCCAGATGTCCGTGGAAAGTAAGCACTTCCGTCCTGCTGCACTAGTAACATACGAGTATTTAATGTTTCCATACCGTAATTACACAAACTTTTCGGACAGACAGACCCGAGTAAATTGTGCAGACCCAGATCAAACGTCAAAGAACGCGGCGTCTGATCAGGATCTACACTTTTCGACATTCCACTACCACCTTTTAGACACATCCCCAGATAGCCAAATGGACTTCAAAGTTTAGGACAAGAGTTAAAATGTCTGATTATAAAGGCAAATACGGTAGGTGAACTGGGTAAAAGAGCCGAATACGTAAAGGAAAACTATCTGCTACTTAGCGTCTATTATGTCCGATTCATTACAAAATCGTGTAGCAGGAAAGTTGTTTATTACCAAGCTAGCATTCTTTAAAAATCTACAGCGGGCCTTCATCGGCCCGTCAGGGCTGATAATGGCCTGCTATAGATTTATATAGAATGCTTACTGGGTAATAACTATAAGTTTTGGGACAGACAGACCTGAGCAAACAGTGTAGACCCAGATAGTTTGCCATAGATCGCATAGTTTAGACACTTCATCGGGTTATAAAAAAGTGTTTTTGCAAACTTTTAGGACAAGTAAGGAGATCAAGTGTGCGAATATTTAGGGCAAAACGGTAGGCCCCGAAAACACCTTTTCGCATGGCGAGGCTCATGTATTACAACAGATAAAAGTCTTAATAAGTTGAAATCGGTCGTTGTTAGATACATATTTTTCTGGTTATTTGCGGTGTAGTTCCGCCTTTGCTCACCCTCGTCCTTACATTGGACTATATGCCATTCATATAAATAGTCGGACTATTGATTCTATATTTAGATGGGAAAATTCCCGAATTCAATTTCAGGGTAGGTAACTAGAGGGAATTCCAAGCCATAATGTTATGTCCCTTGGAGAGTTTGCTCTTTTTGGGCATGCGCAATCCGGAAATAGTCTAAATTTAGAAAACATTTCAATAATAGCTATCTACTCAGGAAACGTGTCTATGTTAACGAAAAGGCTCGGTTGGACCTGAATAACTCCGTACATATATTAGATATGTTGGTGTTTAAATGTCCTGTCGACATTAGCTCAACCATTTCAAGACAATGAAAATGTGATAGTATTAAATGAACATCGCTCAGTCAAAAGAAAAATTCTGCCCCAGGCGGATTAGACCCACGATCGCTAGTCCAGCCGGCGAGAGGTAGAGATTAGTCTGCTGTTCACTAAGGCCAGTATGACAATTCATCTTATGATATTCCATTCCATTATCTTATTATTTATTTGATTAGTATATTATTTACGTTATTATACCTTTCACTCCATCACCTTTTCGTATTTTTGTAGTGCTTACTTGTTTACTTTGCCATTATCATGTGTCTGAATATTGCTGTAATGAAGTTCTGTTAGGGGAGGGCCGTAACTAATGTTGGCAGAACTTGTGGCCCGACCCTATTGCATGTTTAGAAGATGCAATGAAATATGTTTAAACTGTAGGTAGAATTACTCCACTACCAGCGCCTCTCTCCCTGTGAAAATCACTGAGTGACTTCCTGGACCGTATAACGTCTGCAAGAATGCATATCGTCAAAGGAAATGCTAACACCAAAGGCTCTTATCAGGTTTTACACTCTCGCAGCCTGATCAGTGACTTCGTTTCTCGCTAGTACATTCGATAATGTACATAATTCCTCACGACGGACAGCGAAGATCATGATCAGCGTGCGTGAATATACCGTATTTACCATTAGTATTCGGACAGATAGGCAACAGCAAATAATGTAGGTCCAGATCAGACGCCTCAGAATGCGGCGTCCGGTCAGGGTCTACACTGTTTGTCAATCATCCAGCAGTTTTAGACACATGAATAGGTATCAAAATGGAGTTGTACAAATATCTGGACTAGTATGGTAAGGATGATAAGGGGTTAAAGTGTCCGAATAGTAGAATAAATACGGTACGCTACGATGTGTGGTGCCACACTCCGGGAGTTTTGCAAATTTAATTTCGGGTCACTGATGAGGCCTAACTGGCCGAAACTAGCAGTCAGGGTCCAGTTGTTCAAAGCGTCGTTAGCTTAACGAGCTCGTTAAGGGTCATTTCGTTAACTGTTTTAGCGGATTCAATGTACAATATTTTGATATATTTTGCTGAAAAAATGTGAGTAGCTTTTGCACTGCAAAAGCTACTCACATTTTTTCAGCAAAAAGTTTTAGCATATTTGCGTATCACTCGATGTAAATTTTAACGAATCGTTAACTAACGACGTCGTTAGCTTTGAACAACTGGGCCCTGGATTAGAAACCTTCGACGCTTCCACTATTTTCATTATTTTGCGTGCGTGCGTGTGTGTGTGTGTGTTTATTGCTCTGAAATAGTCATTAAATTTAGAATCTATTCTTCAAATATTAGGACAATTATGGTAAGGAGTTCGGGTGCCCAAATGTTAAGGGTAAATACGTAACAAATTTCAAAACTAAGAGCATTCAGTAACTAAAGATAATGCCAGGCGTTCGCGGAAAATATAAGTAGTCCCTTTATGTTACACTAGTAACATGCGTCATGTGCAGACCCAGACCATAAGCCGCTGAATACGACGTCTGTTCAGGATCTACTCTGTTTGCCATTTACCTGCTCCCTTTAGACACATGACAAGATAAACGGACTTCATTTCAAATTTTAGATCAAGAAAGTAATGAGTATTTAATGTCCGAGTATTTAAGATAAATATGGTAAGTGTGTAACAGGTGAAAAAATTCTAATTACCAATGCCGCGACCGGGGATCGAACACGGTCCGCCTGTGTGACAGGCCAACACTTTACTACGTCGCTATAAAAGCCCGCTTGTACCGCAAGGCAGTACAAGTGTATCATATAGCTATCGCTACTACAAGTGAATTTAGTGAAGAATCGAATCCGAAAAGAACAAAGCTATCTGTTATTAAACGTGTAATATGTCACAAACAAATACATGTATGTATCAGAAATGATGTGCCTTAACAAAACTAGGTATTAGGCAGATACGTAGGCCTGAGAAAACCGAGTAGACTTAAATCCAGAAGGGGCCATACTTTGCACAAGATTGAAACATGTTGAAAATATTCGAGTATAGGTGACTTGTCATAGGATTTTAAAATGACGTAAAATTTTCAAGTTCCATTTAAGCCGGCGCTAATGCGGCGTATTTAGCATTGCAAACTACAGTGTCATACGAACAGACTCAATGAAATCGAAATTCCGATTTTATTTCTTTATGTGTTCTTTGTTCCCAATATCAACTTGAGTTTGATAAATTACATTGTTTAAATCTATTACAAGTGTAAGAAATGAGTTTAGATTTGAGTTTTACACTGAGCCTAGTCTATACTAATATGAAATAGGTGCAACCTAATGAGCAACCAACCAATTTGTGACTTTCCAAAAATAAAGTAATAAATAAATAAAAATGGACTTTTAAGTTTCAACAATTTGCGGGGTGGTGGTGAGGGTGGATGCGGGTGCATCTTATTTAAAAGTATTCCTCAACAGGTTTTTTAAATTCAATAATACAGAGGCATGCATTTTTTTAGTAATTTAAGACTGTATTAAAAGGCGGGAAAATGCATTTTCATCCAAGTACAATGAATAAGTTCCCACTGAGTGACCTCAGTATAAGTTTAGGGGGTGACTACTTCCAGTTCCAGCATAATTTCTCACAACATTCATCAATACTAAACTGAGCCAAAGCATGACAAAATCTATGGCAACCTGTTTGTGGTTTTGTCCATTTAATTTAGATACCTGCATTTCAAATACAGATATACCTGCTAATAAACACAGATATCTTTATTTCATTGTTATTACAAATATCTCTAATTAAAATGCAGCTATATGTGATTGAATTGAGACACCTCTTATTGAAATGCAGATATATGTACTTGAGAAATACAGATATCTCTATTTTCAATCATAACATAGAAATCTGCATTTGTATTAGAGACATCTGCATTTAAAAATACAGATATCTTCATTTCAATGAGAGATACATCTTGTGTTGCTGAAATTCAGATATCTGCATTTAAAATACAGACATCGCTAATGCCATTACGAAAACACGCCTATTCAAATATATAGAAAATTCTATCTCCAAAAACTTAAAATCTTCAGATAAAAATCTTTGATATTTTTCATATTTCTGCTCAAAACATAGATTGTTGGCACTCGTTAGAACCGCCTCGCGAATACGCACAACCTATGGTTTTAAGCAAAAATAATGTATACCCTGGTATACCCTAGTTTTATTATACTGGAAGGAAAAAGAAACGCAGGGTAGAGTTTTTTCCTTCTTATTTTAATCATTTTTTACGGTGTTTACTATAGCTATACACTTTTACAGATTGTCCTGTGAATGTGAACCGCGGGTATACGAGTCTTTGGTCGATGTGCTATCCACCCAGTGTGTGAAATCATTCAACCGTGCACTACACAGTGCATTGCACGGACAATACGGAAAGCCAAAATTTCGTGCAAAACAAGCATGTTTAAACCTTCAGCACAAGATTTCCTCACACCATTTGGTACACTTCAACGATACACAACGCTCTTGGATTCTTTTACCGATTTTTCTTTTCATTTTTACGCTACTTTGAACTTTTTTTCAATCATGGTACGATTGACTGATGTTCAGAGGGGTAGGGCAATTGCGTTGCTGATGCAGGATCAGAGGCAACAGCAAGTTGCCAATCATTTTGGGGTTAACGTCTCAACAATTGAACGTCTTGTTAGACGTTTAAGGGAGACAGGGCATTTAGCAGACCGACCGCGGTCTGGGCGTCCACGCGTGACGTCGAGACGTCAAGACAGGACAATCCGTCTGGCACATTTGCGGAATCGTCATCTCACTGCTACCGAAACTGCCCTTAATACAGCATAATCGACAAATTTCTCCGAAGACTGTTGGAAGTCGATTGCGTGAGATTAGTCTTCGAGCTCGTCGTCCATACGTTGGTCTGCCTCTGACCCAGGCACGTAGGTTGTGTCGTATGGCGTGGTTGACGGCGCATGCGCCCAGGCTATTTCTGATGAGGCAATGGAGACGAGTTCTATTTACGGACGAGTCTAGGTTCACTCTCTATCGCGCAGATGGTCGACGTCGTGTGTACCGACGTCGCGGAGAACGCTTTGCCGACGCCTGTGTTGTCGAACGGGATCGGTTTGGGGGTGGCTCCGTTATGGTCTGGGGAGGCATTGCTCATGGGATAAAATCACAGTTGATTATTGTTGCGGGCAATATGACCGCAGTAAGGTATAGGGATGAGATCTTGCGTCCTGTTGCAGTCCCGCTTGTGCAACAACGTAATCTGATTCTGCAGCAGGACAATGCCCGATCACGTTTTGCCCGAGTTTGTCAGGATTTCCTGGCAAAAAATTACATCGCACCACTAGCATGGCCACCGTACAGTCCAGATTTGACCCCAATAGAGCACATGTGGGATGGGCTGGACAGAATGGTTAGGGAGCGCCGAAATCCCCCCGCAACTCTCGCACAAATAAGGAATGCGTTCATCGATGAATGGAATAACATCCCGATGCGAATTGTCAATGCTTTGGTTAACTCTATCCAAAGGAGAATTAGGGCAGCAACGGCAGCAAGAGGGGGGCACACCCGATATTGATTTTCAGTTTGATTTTGATTTCAAGATTTGGGGGGTAGCTACCAATGAACTTCAATTCATAACTCGAGACTTGTTGATCACAAACCAATGAAATTTGGAACTTTTGTTCCACACATGTACCGTATTGTAATCACAGTAAAAATATTTAACAAACTTTTTCAAACTTGAATGAAATTTAGGAATAAAATTTACCCTGCGTTTCTTTTTCCTTTCAGTATTTATGAAACTGGGGTTTAAGTGGGTCAAAATTATATAGGCATGTTTTCCTGACGCAAATGCAGATACCTGTATTTGAAATGCAAGTATCTTTATTTCTAAATTAAATACATATATCTGCATTTCAAATACAGATATCTGCATTTCATTACAGATATCATTATTTATGGTTGAAAAAGATATCCTTATTTACTGTTCCACTGGTTACAATATGTTGGGCAGCACATTTCCCGCCTCTGCAGACCACAAAAAAACTAATTAAAGATGCTCAAGATTTCAAACCATTATGTCTTTACAGTCAAATCCATTGCTCCTTTAAGAGGAGCACAAAAAAAAAAAAAAAATAAGAAAGAGAATGTGTAAAATATATTTTAGGAATCTATCATGGGTGTGAGGGGTAGACAGAAAAATTCAGGCTTGCCGAGTGATGCAAGACTATGATCTCGAGGGACGGATATTTCGATCTACCTGTCACGCACGGAAGATTTTTTTTCTTGCATACTTTGTATCATATCTGAAGTCAAATCCCTTTGATTGTTGACATCTTCCATATTTTGATAACATTTCTGTGATGCTTAATGACAGCATTAACTTCAGTGATGTTAACCTTAACGATGGTGTACCTCTTGATTCCTATACAACCAGTGCACATCAAAAGCGTGAGAAATCTCAATTTTTATCTTACCCTGGATAACTTTTCATTTTCCGTATGTTTCTCTAATCATGCGATTTTTCAGTACATGTATTTAAGAGAACCAGTTTTTTTGGACAGTTCTATCACATAAATTCAGGCATTCTAGGCAGGTATACATGATACATTCTGGATTGCAGAATGAAGGTCCACAAGTAATTATTTAGATAACGAATGTATGGTTCTTTAACCTGCACATGGGTACTTGATTTCCCATGCAGAAGCCAGAGAGGGCCCCAGCAAAGACTGCACAGTTATTATGTCATCCCTGCAAATCACAAAGGAAAGCGTGTTCGGATTCCATTTATTATTGTTTTTTTTTGTTTTTTTCTCTCGCCAATGGCCGAGATTGAACGTACCTCCAGCACTTGAGGCTATTGGACTCACCACTGAGCTACCTGCTGTTGTCCGAGTTTAAGGGAAGCCTAGTAGGCTGCAAGGGACTATTAATTATGTTGAAAATAAAAGTTGAAAATAATCTGGTTCTTAAGAGAACTTTGCATTTAAAATTACAATTATCTGTAGTTTCTATAAATAAAGATTTCTGTATTTGAAATAAGATATCTGTATTAGAAATACAGGCATCTCTATTTGAACGGCAGATATATTTTATTGAATAATAATCATAGATATCCGTATTTCAATTAGAGATAGTTGTATTTCAAATAAAGATATTTGTATTTCAAAAACAGTTACCCGAGTTTCTAAAATGCACATATAGATCTTACTTAAATAGAAATATCTGCATTTGAAACGCAGACATCTGTAATTAAAATGCAGATATCTATGATTCAAATTCAGACATGCCCATTAAAGAACCAAAAAGAGATATCTGCATTTCAAATACGTATAAATACGTATATAAATATAAATGCATTTAATGTAGGTAGCTGCATTTAAATGCAGATACCTTTATTTAAATGCAGATATCTGCATTTTAAATATAGATATCTGTATTAAATTGGTTTTAACCCAAACGAGCCACCATAAAAAACAATGAAATGACCTGTAAAAAACACTTGTCCAAATGAATTTTAAACTAGTCACAAATTATGGCAATATGTGCAAACCAATCTGTCATTCTGCGAATACAGACAGTTCTTAAGTGATAGCATTATGCTGCATTGAAATAAAACTCATCTGTAGATGAGGGAAGCAGTTACTGACAGTTCCTGGATTCACATGCAAGGTTACTGTATCTCATTTATAACAGAAGTAATCTATAAGAGAATAAACTAATTCTTTGTAAATAAGAATTTCAACAGTTAAGAATTAGATAAAACTCCAGAATTATTATCATAAAATGCTTCTCTTTTCTACAGATTATTTTAGCAAGAGAAAGTGAACAAATATTTTTTTTCTTTTTTATTTTCCATAAATGATTATAGGACTAGACTACTGATGGTGCCAAGTATAAGATAATAAGACATGACATATGTATAATTCTTTTGTCATATGAAAGAACCGTTTATAGAAGTCTTTTCATTGCAGTTAGTGCCTTTTAACACACAGTAATAACTCAGTGATGAAACCTGATACAAATAAAGAAATGAAACTGTTCAATGGTGATTCTTACAAGAATTATCAACAGAACAGTGCTTCCATCCACTGTCATTCTATGAAACAAAAAAACAAAACAAAAAAAAAAAAAAGAGAACAATAATGGTCTGTAGTGTTCACCTGAGCTTAACAGATTTACATACTTAATTTCGAAGTTTCACAAATCTAGACTGTTCAAGATTTTTCTATAAATTTTATTTTAAAAAGACACATGACGGTTCTAAACAAACAACCCCCCAGGCTTATAAATTGAACAATCTTGGTGCAAATCCACTAGACGAACTCAAACTCATCCAAGGTTTTATGACTGTCCTTATTACCTGCCCGTCTGATGAACAATTTGATAACTAGAAATTGTGTTTAAAAAAAGACACTATGCCCCCCAACCATATGCTTGCCTCTAAAGATAATACAAGGTAAAAATGGCCCAATCTACACAGAGTCATAATTCCTTAAACGTTTTTAAAAGTTAATTAGGTCAACTTCTAATCACTACGAATCTATTCATCAAGTTATGAAGCGCTAGCTTCAATAGTTTTTGAGATCTTTTGCTGGCAAGGGAAAAAGTTTGAGAGATATTTTGCTGGCAAGGAAAAAATGCCCAAAGTTACAAAGGGCCATTACTCATGAAATATTTTTAGAATTTATTCAAAAGAATCAGGTTATCTACTCATCATTATCAATCAATTTAATAAGTTTCAATGCTCTAGCTCCAACAATTTTTTAAATATTCTGCTGACAAGGTAAAAATGTCCAAAATTACAAAGGACCATAACTCATGAAGTAATTTTTTAAAATTATTTCAAAAGTTAATCAGATCGTCTACTCATCACTACCAGTCTATTCATCAAGTTTCAAAGCTCTAGCTTCAATAGTTTTTGAGATACATGTAGTTTAATGAAGTCTCTATCAGCCAGACTATATTTTTGCCATATTACATCTCTGGGAGTCTGAAAGAGCAGGTAACGCATGCAAGTGGTCTGATCTGGTTGAAAACTTGTGCAAGATTTATGTCCAGCTTCATTAATAGCAAGTTTGATATAGATCTGATCATAAAACAAAGTCGCTGTTGCACGCTGCTTGGACAACATTTTCACCACAATATGTGTATGGGACTTTTTGGTTGCTATAGCATCCAAGGTTTTCACTGGGTTACCATGAAAAGTGAAGCTCCACCAAAGGCATGCTATAGATGAGTAATGATTTAGTTTGGCCTGCAGACTGCAGATATAACTGATTAAAGGTACTGACGGATGACTGATGGATGAAGAATGGACTACCACCCTATAAGCTCCCCATGAGCCTTCAGTCCAGGTGAGCTAAAAAAAAAAAAAAAAATCTGCAGTTCTACAAAGTTTCATCACTGGACTATCTCGTGTTATATTATTCAGGGCTCAAATTTTTTTCTTGAACTAGCTCCTCCTGTAGGGCAAGTGGCCTCAAATTGTTACTTGCCCTTAAGCTGTACTCATCCTTAGTCTTATATTTGGTACTAAAAACAAACCTGTCCATAAAGTCATGGAATTTAGTTCACGTACTGAAGCGGGGTTTACTGTTGCTGTTTTGCTGCGGAATAGTTAACAGACACCTTCCAGAATTGAAATTTTAACTTGTCAGCAGATTTTGACATCTTTTTGTCACAATTTACCCTTACTGCAAAAAAACATACCTGTCCTGTTGGGCAAGCCGTTTGATTTTTTTTTTCACTTGCCCTTAAAGAACATCTACTCATAAATATGAGCTGACAAGTGCAAATTTCAAGACCTAGTTATTACATGTAACAATGACACTTTCTGCAATGAAAAGATTTCATATAAACAGTTCTTACATTTGACAAAAGAATGTAATAAGTTAGCAGTCTCACTTCAGTGAATATAGTTTTTACAATGGTAGTTCATCTACAATGTCTTTGAAGTAGGTCCATTAATATGTTGAAACCCTGCATCAGAGTTAAGCCAATGGCTTATTGAGCCCTTTCAGAGTGGCCACCCTCAGTCAGAATCAAAATTCCCCGACATTTCACTGACTTTTCCCTGACCCAATTCTATTTTTCCCTGACCAAAATGCTGAAAATTTAATGGGCTTTTTCTCATCTTGCAGAAAATAAATGATTCATTCTATTTAAACACATATAAATATACCGCCCTAATTGTTCAGTAAAAAAAAAATAAAATATTGTCAAAATTTTGGGCATTCATTTTCTAGAATGAGCATTAATTTGTAGCAATGCAGAGTGAGCGAAAAAAAAAATACAAGACTTTCAGTCACTCAAAATGGATAAAATACCTGCCAAAGCCTAAGAAGTTTGGGCCAAAATTAGGAATTTCCCTGACTTTCTTAGTATTTAAAATTTTCCTGATCATTTCGCAAAATTCCCTGACTTTTCCCTGACCTTGGAAGAAAAAGTAAGATTTCACTGACCAGTGGGCACCCTGTATTTGGATTGAACTCATCAGGTCCGGTCCAGTTGTAGCCAAGTTCATTAACATGCACAAAGACAGTTCTGCTCATTATTTGTAATTCTGTTCATTTTATCAATACAGTAATAATTATACTGCTGCTGGATTAACTCATCCTGGTCCGCATGTAAAATGTCTTTTAGATGTTGGTGCAGAGTGCACAAATCCAATTCCCGTATTTAGAGATGCTGGTTTTATCACTGACTAACAGCTGGTACTGGAAAGCAGACAAAAACACCTCTGGGGCTCCACTTTGAAGATGGAGAACCTGCAATCAAAAAGGATATGTTTTTCTTATTAGTCTGTTGTTCATATAGGGTGAGATCTTTCAAAGAAGGGGTGTACTGTTAAAGGAAAAAAAAAATTGCTCCAGTGGGTAAAAGCAATTTCTTTCCTTTAAGAGTAATCCCCCATTGAAAGGGGAGGAAACACTTCAATGGCAGGGTGATGTCTTTTGGATGTATTCATTCACCTACATGTATAGGGATAAAACAGCAAAGCTTCAGGTTTTTCACTATTATATGCATAATGTTAAACTATAATACCCCACCATAATCATGCTGTGGGCAGATAACTGTCAAACACTGACAAAATTTGCCCATTAGCAATCCCAAACCAGGGCTCCATAATATCAATACATGAACCAAGCTTGTTAAATCCCCTGACATTTACAGGTTATTGTCAGGAAACGAAAATATGGGCGTGTCTCGGGCAGATAACTCTGTCGAAGTTTGATGAAATTTGCGCATTTGCAATCCCAAACCAGAGCTCTACAATATCAATACACATACCAAGTTTTGTGAAAATCCACTGATGTTTACTCAAGAAATCATCTGGACACTAAATATGGATGGACGGACGGACGTGTGACAGACGGATGTTCTAACAAATGGATAGTTATGTGGCTACCATCACTATTTTAGCATACTTATGTGGCTAAAAAATGGCCACCTAACAGTAAAAAAGTCACGTAAAAGACTAATTTTATGTGGCCGACGGAATAAATCCCATTGAAATACATTGCAATTGTCCATAATTCTTAGCCATCTAACTACCCATTTGTGGGTGCGCAGACAGACACACTGACGTCCAATGTGAAACCATAAAACCCCGCCGTTATCGTGTGGCGAAGTCTAAAAAGTGATGCATGGTTCATTTTATAAAATCATAACGTGAAAAGGGATTTACATATAAGATATTTCTGCTTACCATTCCTGAACAAAACTGAGCATGTCATCAATGATCTAAGTGATGGTCTTTTCTGGCATATCCCCTTTCAGTTCCAGTGTCTTGAAGGTCTTCAGTGGCTCGCTGTAGGCCGAATAGAATTCCTGAAAAATATCACCACACATAAATTAAATGTCACCTTATGTCAGTTGAATCCCTTTAATATAATAAACATGGTGGCTTGAAGCTAAATTTTGCTTAACATATCAAGATATTTAAACTGTGTTGTTAATTATATGTACAGTTGACTCTCTTTATCTCAAATTCCAAGGGACTCTTCGAAATACTTTGAGATATCCGTAGCTCGACATATCAGATTTGCTGAAGTGAGGAAAACATAATTCCAACAACCACATTTAGCAAATTTATATGTAACAGGACTTTTTAGTTTAGAGATATATTGAAAATATTGTGGAAATTGTGGGCTAATTTCTCTTTTCAACAATATTTTTTAACCTGTTGTAAGATTTTCATGTTTAGCCAGGGACAAGATTTTCACTTCGAGATAAGCGGTTATTCGAGATAAGCAAGGTCCAGATAAGTCCAGTCTTCGCGAAAACTGCAGGACTGTCTGACAAAACAGGCAAATTTTCATTCTGTCCTGCAGAAAATTTCAGTTTGTCTGACAAATGTCCTGTAATTTCTGGCAAAAAAAGGTTATATTTGATAACAGACAAGCCTCCTGTCCTGCAGAATTTTATTTTGTCCTGCCAAAAATTTCAGTCTGTCTGACAGCTGTCTTGCATCTGTTGGAAAGATTTCGCGAAGATTGGATAACGATTAACTGTACTGCAATGCTAATGCCGGCAGACCTATACTGACCTTTCACATATGGTACTAGTTGCACAAGTTATGTACTATGCACATACTTTGGTATGTGTTGAGCAATATATTCTAGTATGTGCTGTGCACATATTCTGGAATGCTTTGCACATATTTTGTTATAATTTATGTGCTGTGCATAGGGCTGGCTAATCAGAGTTGAAAAGATGATTAACATGATAATCAGTCCTGCTATTGTGATCGATAATCGATTAGTAATCACTGAAGATTTGGTCATAATTTTACCTGTCGTCTCAGCATGACTCTTACCATATGTTATACTTTACTGCACTTTACCTTGCCCTGACAGGCCTGAGCAAACAGTGTAGACCCAGATGAAAATGTGGTGTCTCATCAGGGTATACACTGTTTGCCACTCATTCAGCTATTATTAGATACAACATTGTAGAGGCATAACGATTCATTAAAATTGTATTGTATCACGATACTTTTTCTCACGATACGAGTATTGTATCGTGGGGCTAGTATCGCAATACCTGACGATACGCCCAAAAGTACAATTTCCAAAGAAAATAGTAGCTTTAACATATTTCAAGACCATTTTTATAACAAATTACAAAGATCTAAACTGTTACTGAAATACACTGATCACTTATATGACAAAATGGGTCATCTTACACAGGCATTTTTACACAATAATGAACCTCTGAGATGGTTTTGAACCTGTTTTCCAAGAGTATCAAAACTTTCAACCTCTGACTTATGCATGAAAGTAGTATCGGGATATGTATAGAATCGTTAGGCAAGTATCGCGATACATATCGTATCGTGAGCTGACTGTATCGTTACAGCCATACAACATTGGGGAGTAAGTTGTACTTGTTCAAATTTTAGTTAAGTATGGTAAGGAGTTGAGGTGTCTGAATACTATGGGTAAATACTGTAATGTAACAGAAACAGAATCAAATGATATTTCTTTGTCCCAACTTGCTTTTTCACACTTGTAAATACTGTTAAATGTGGCTTTAAATCTTAGCACTCTGGGTAAAATTACAGAAGACATTTTAAAATATTTTTCTTATTTTCCCAGAAAACAGGTTTAGACAGTTTGCATGTAATGTCAAAACCTGCTTTATGGGAAAAGTAAGAAAAATATTGTTATTGCCTTTGGAAAAGAAATTGCAAAACTTCTGCAACAATGCCTCAGGTTCAGCCAATTAAAGAAAAATTTTCCAACTTGCTGGAGTTAGCAAGTGATGGAAATTGCAGCTTGCTTTTTGATCAAATTAACCAGCATTTAGCAAGTTAGCAAGTGCTAAAATTGATCCCTGCTGGCGTATCAGTCAGTAACCTTGAGTATAGTGGTCTGTCACATGGAGAGTATACCAGAATATTGGTCAGCAACAGAGTAAACCCAGACCTATGGCATGTTCTCATAATTCCGTTCACCTTCTTAGAATAATATGAAAACAAATCTTTCTTAAATTTATGCCACATTAAAATTAATAAGAAATGACTAACATTACAGCTGATTTTGAAGAAAATCAGTTTTCACTTACAATTTTATGCATAAAAATCAAAATTTGTCACAAAATGCTAAACATTTGGAGTATCATTCAGCGAATTAGTCAATAATGTAGGGTATGGAAGGTCTGGAGTTTATGCTAGAGTATCAAGTTATCAACATATTTATAAGTATTGCCTGAAACATTATTGTTGAAAGTCATGTTAAGTGATGTTTGTTTAAAAAAAAAATAAATCTGCGTTAGTTAAAAGTACTTGGTTTGTTTGTGTTGAGGTTTTACGGCCCAGTCAACCAAATGGGGTCATGTCGAGCGCGGTCAGTTTACCTAACCACACGTTTACTGGGCAGGCTTAGTCCAGCAGTTAAGCAGTATTGTGTACATTCTTTTGCCAGAAAAAGTACTTGGATTGAATAAGATCAAGGTCTACTGAGATAATGTTGAATCTGACAGCTGGAATGCCCCCCAACTACCCTCCCCCCTGCGGGCCCCCGTAGCCTAGTGGATAAGAGAACCGACTCTTAATCCATTAGGTTTCTCACCGCTGCGGTTCGAGCCTCCCTTAGGTCATATATGGGAAAGCCAATTTCTGATTATGGATGGTCAGCTGTTTTTTTGGTTTTTTTTCTGCAGGTTCTTCTCCGGTTTTCGCCCACTTTTGATGAACGATCAGCTCGATTTAAGTGAAATATTCTTGAAAGGGTCGTAAAACCCAAATCCCCCTCAAATTACCGTTAAGAACTGTTTGGAAAGTCTATTATTTTCACTCTAGATATGAGATAATGCTCAGATATCAGTGGAGCTTTTTCTACTTTCGTTTCAACCGGATGCCACGTTGCGCACGCAAGGTATATGTTCTTCTGGAATACCACCGAAAATACTGACAAAACTATTGTGTGTTTTATTTTTACCTTAAAATCTCGCCTATGCCTGATTTTTATTTGTTTTTAGCATGGAAACGTGATATCTGTTAGGTTTAACAGTTGCTGTCACCGGATGATTGTAAACAAACGCTGAAAACGGAAGTGACGTATTTAAAGGTTCATCTTCACAATTTCCGGTTACACAAAAAAATCAGCCTTAGTATAGCAATTTTTGAATAGAACAGAATACTACCATAAAGCAACCAACTCTCGTTGTTGCCGCTTCGCGGCAACAACTCGTTGGTTGGTTGCTATAATACGATTCAAAGGTGGATCCCAAAAATGTATAGATTATATTGAAAAATGACCATAAATGGTCATTTTTTCAATATAATCTATACATTTTTGGTTTGGATATAACACGGTTGTTTAACTAACACGGTTTATGCTATGGACCCCAATAATAGTGTTATAAAGAGGTTGTGGTGTATATTGTATAACATAAACCGCTATCAGATTATGCAGCTTCATAGATGATCTGGATCTTTACTCTTCATATGTACCCCGGAGATAACTTTTCTTATGGCGCAGCTATGTGGACAGACAACCCTGTGCAAACAGTGTAGACCCAGATCAGACGCCACCTAACGGGGTGTGTGATCTGGGTCTACACTGTTTGCACCTCCTCTAGCAGTTTTTAGACACTGCAATTGGTAGTCAAATGGGCTTGTTAGAACGTCAGAACAAGTGTAAAAGAGTTAAGGTGTTCGAATATTTAGGGTAAATACAGTCGAACCTCGTTATCTCGAACTCGCTTATTTCGAATTACCGCTTATCTCGAAGTGAAAATCTGGTCCCTGTTTAAACATGAAACTATGACAGCAGGTAACAAAATAATGTGGAAAAGAGGAGAAATTGCTCCTAAGGAGCAATTTCTCCACTTTTTCACATTATTTTATATATTTCTAACTTCAGGAGTCAAATTACATATTCATTTGGTAAATGTGGTTGTTCAATTTATTGTTTTCCTCACTGTCTCAACTCTGATATGTCGAGGTACGGATATCCCGAAGTGTTTTAGTGAGTCCCTTGGAATTCGAGATAACGAGAGTCGATTGTAGCTTATTTCGAATATCTAGGGTAGATAGTAGATTCCTAGAGAGAGAGAGAGAGAGAGAGAGAGAGAGAGAGAGAGAGAGAGAGAGAGAGAGAGAGAATCAATGTAAGAGGATGCTTAATGAGATAGCATTAGGTTTTCTATCTCCTTCGATAGATAGTGCAAGGTAAACCAAACACAATACTAACTGGGTTCAAGCTCTGATTGGAATCCGCTGTTTTTATCTTTGTAGGTCCTCAATGAATTTAACTGATTTTTAACTTAAAAATCTTCCATAGGAAAGACTATATATTGGTTGTTTTTCACGCATATAACCGGTTTAAGTTAGAATTCTCAAGGAAAAGGCAACCATCCTTAATGGAGATGCTAATGATAAGAGCAGAGGTATCCAATTCACTGGACGTTCTTGTTTACAGAAAGTACCCAGGGGAGTTAACTGACTGCTATTTGTACGGGTGTTTAGAATTATTGAGTGAATATCATTCGGTGAAATTGAGAAAACCAGAAAAGCAGTTCCGATTTTCAGTGACCGAAAATCCATTAGTCCATATAGGAAGAAAGGATTGCTAAGCTACGTGTTTACCTTAGTTACTCGGGACAGAGAGGTCTGAGAAAAAAAAGGTAGGTTCAGATCAGACGCCGCATGTTAATGGATAGTACATGTAAATGGATTTATCAAAATTTTAGGATAAGTATGTCAAGGAGATGATGTGTCCGAATGTTTAGAGTTAAATAGGGTTATAAATTAAACACTTGAACCATCCGTAGCCTAAGGTGATGCCAGGTGTCCACGAAAAATTAGAAATTTCTTCCTACAATACTTGTAACACATGTCATCTTTCCATACTGTATTTACACTGTATATTCGGACAGACAGAACTGAGTAAATTGTACAAACTCAGATCATACGGTAGAGAACATGGCCATTGTTCAAGATCTGCACTGTTTGCCATTTAATTAATACTACTTTTAGACACATCATCAAACAGCCAAGTTGACTTCATGGTCTTCGCATATTTGCATGATTGTTAACCCAGTTATGGTTGATAGATTTCCTTTCCTCTTAAATTGCACGTAGGTGGGTCGTTCTTCAGACTAAATGACGGCTCCCTCCTCTGTTTCAGATGGTCGGTGTCTAGCTATCAATATCTGTGGTCGGGCTCACCGTGGTCCTGTTTGTGGTTTTCTTGTGTTCTGGCTTCAGATCGCCATTGAGCCATTTGCTCTGTTTCATCGTAGTGTTTTTGATGTTTCACAGATGAGGAAGAAACCCCTTTGAAATTTGGTATGTACATGTAGCTTCATCTGGTGGACCTCTACCAAGATTGTTAAAATTGTAGCACTGGGGTCAGTAATGGGCCCCAACATAAGGGTCACTTGTTTACATAGTCTCATATAAGGAAAAGCTTTAGTAGTCTTCTTGTAATAAACAAGAAGGCCCAGACCTTTGATGTTTGATATGTAGCTTCATCTAGTAAACCTTTATCACGATTATTCAAATTACAGCCCTGGGGTCAAACACTGCTCCCTCCCAGGGACCACTTGTCATCTCACTTTAGCTATTGTGATCGGTCACCATCCGTTTTCGTTGTTCGTCCTTCTGTCTAATCACACTTTCTTTATTGCATGATTTTGACAAAACTTGGATGGGAATGATTCTTGTATGGTCTTCTTTGCAAGTCGTTTAAAGACTGGATAAAAATTTAGGCACTGATTGCCATACACGACAGTACTACATTTTTTATAGGACCATCATGTCACTCTTGAACATAACATTTATATAAAAAAAAATCCTACAGCAATCTACTTCTGTGAAACTTCAATATTTAGTGTTTAAATATGTTAGCTCAGGTGAGTGATATAGGACCACCACGGTCCTCTTGTTTTATATTTGCGCAAAGGTTTTTCCTCACATCCATTGCGAGAAATAATAGAATTATATTTTCAGTATATAAATATGTCATTTATCTGAAATTTATTTGATAACTATTATCAACCATTCTATCTATCTATCTATCTATCTATCTATCTATCTATCTATCTATCTATCTATCACCCTCTTTCGAGTATCATATGGAGTTGCTGTCAGTGCAAGAATATAGGTCGGATATTGGAAGGGGTAGAAAGTGCAAAAGTGAGACCTGATAAAAAAGACTGAAAGTGTTAGTGCAGGATCAGTGGGTGTAAAGCAGTATAATTTTATAACTAAAACAGTGTTTTCAGAGGAAAACGACGTATGTCCCCCCAGCCCGCCCCCCCCCCCCCCCCCCCACCAGTTTGAACAGACATATTGTTAAAATAGATTGTATCTATAATAAACTCGAGGTCACAATATACCTATATGTAAGTTTGGTCAAAATTCATCCATTCCTCAATGAGATAGGGTGCTGAAAGCCATTTTCTGAAATCATAGCCCTTGTGTAACCTTGAAAATGGGATCAAGGTCACAAAAAAATCTAATCAGTTCTTGTCTCTGTCTCAACAATACAGCTGCGCAAGTTTGGTCAAAATCCATCCACTCATTCAGCAGATAGCGTGCAGACAAGCCACTATCCAACAATCTGAGCCCTCCTGCGACCTTGAAAATGGGGTCAAGATCACCAAAATAAAATTAGTTATTTTCCATGCCACAACAATTTGGCTGTGCAAGTTTAGTTAAACCCCATCCATTCCTTCAGGAGATACAGTGCAGACAAGCCATTTTCCAACAATCTAAGCCCTAGTGTGACCTTGAAAATGGTATCAAGGTCACCAAAATCTAATCAGTTATTTTCCATGTCACAACAATATAGATGTACAAGATAGGTCAAAATCAATCCATTCCTTTAGGAGATAGGGTGCAGACAAGCCATTTACCAACAATCTAAGCCCTAGTCTGATCTTGAAAATGGGGTGAAGGGCACCAAAATGTAATCAGTTCCGATGCATGTCCCAAAAATATAGCTGTGCAAGTCTGGTCGAAATCTACTCATTCCTTCAGGAGACAAGGTGCAGACAAGCCATTTTCCACCAATCTAAGCCTTAGTGTGACCTTGAAAATGGGGTCAAGGTCGTCAAAATCTAATCAGTTCTTTTCCATGTCTCAACAATTAAGATGTAGAAATTTGGTCAAAATCCATTCATTCATTTAGGAAATAGGGTGCAGACAAGCAATTTTCCAACAATTTAAGCCTTACTGTTACCTTGAAAATGGGTCAAGGTCACCAAAATCTAATCAATTCTTTTCCATGTCTCAACAATACAGCTGTACAAGTTTGGTCAAATCCATTTATTCATTCAGGGGATAGGGTGCATACAAACCATTTTCCAACAAATCTAAGCCCTCTCGTGACCTTGAAAATGGGATCAAGGTCACCAAAATCTAATCAGTTTTTTTACATGTCTCAGCATTGTAGATGTGCAAGTTTGGTCAAAATCTATTCATTCCTACAAGAGATAGGGTACAGACAAGCCATTTACCAACAATCTAAGCCCTCCTGTGACCTTGAAAATGGGATCAAGGTCACCAAAATCTGACAAGCCATTTTCCAACAATCTAAGCCCTCCTGTGACCTTGAAAATGGGGTCAAGGTCACCAAAATCTAATCAGCATTTCCCCCTCCCAATGATATATTTGTGTAAGTTTGGCTAAAATACGTCCAATCAATAAGGAGATAGAGTGCGGACAAGAGGCTACGCCCCCTTTTCCAACAATCTAAGCCCTCCTGTGACCTTGAAAATGGGGTCAAGGTCACCAAAATCTAATCAGTTCTTTTACATGTCCCAGCAATATAGATGTGCAAGTTTGGTTAAAATTTGTTCATTCCTTCAAGAGATAGGATGCGGGCAAGCCATTTTCCAAATATCCAAGCCCTCCTGTGACCTTGAAAATGGGGTCAAGGTCACCAAAATCTAATCAGCATTTTTCTCTCTCAAAATGATATATTTGTGTAAGTTTGGCTAAAATCTGTCCAATCAATAAGGAGATAGAGTGCGGACAAGAGGCTACGCCGCATTTTCCAACAATCTAAGCCCTTCTGTGACCCTGAAAATGGGGTCAAGGTCACCAAAATCTAATCAGCATTTTTCCCCCTCCCAATGATATATTTTTGTAAGTTTGGCCAAAATCTGTCCATTCAATAAGGAGATAGAGTGCAGACAAGTGGCTACGCCGACGCCGACGGGATCCGCACTAAAAACAATATGTCCCCCCCTCCCCCCGCAACACACCCCCACCCTCCACACACACACCCCATGGTGGGGGACATAATAAGAACTTGAAAGATATTTTATGCAAAAAAAAAAGTCGACAGCGTGTAACTGAAAATATACCAGTTGTTAGGCGATCGTTTACAACTTGGATATATCGACACTGTGGTTGCTACTGGAAGTGACGTCACACCGATGTACCTTTATCTTCCTGTACATCTTGTTAGACGAAGTCTTATAAAATCATATGTGACCTAAGCCTGTCAGCCTCTGTATGGAAGAATGTATGTGCCTTGAAGCAATGATAAATCTCATGAAACGGTTATTTTTGTCAAAAAATTTGTGTCCATTTTAAATCATCTTTACAATAAGATCTTCTAGTTCACGCCAAAGTCAAGTTTTGAAAAGAAAAGAAAACCTCCTCTATTTAGAATAACAATTTGATATAATGAATTATGTACATTGCGCGAAGGTGCTTTCGCTAAAAAAAAAGACCAGTCTGTCGAAACACACCAAAAAAAGTAACAGAAAAATCCAGGTAGTGCCACAATCACAAACAGCAGCCCTTCCCAGACACCAAGAGGAAGAGGAAACCGACAAATCCAAACAAGCACAAATCGAACAAACGACTGAAAAACACAAGAACAAAATGACACAAGGTAAGACATAAAACAAATCGCCTCGTAGAATAAACCACAAAGCAACAAAGAGTAAGACCAATACCGGGACCACCGCCTTAGAACGGTCAGTAGAGTAAACCACTAGGGGTTTAAAGCACTTTTACAGCTAGCCAACTTCACCCTGGGTCCCGATGCTACTCTTAATACAGAAATACAGATATAAAAATTCGGTTCGCATAAAGGCTCCCAACTCAGTCAATGCACCAAAGCGAAAACATAAAAATCAAATTAATCACTATAATAAACAAAGACGAGTACTCATGGCTATTTCTACTGTATGTCAGAGTAAATGAAAACCAATAGTTGAATCACCACCGCAAACAACCCCGAAATACCCCAAAACACTTTATTTATTTACCGTTTCACATCAAACCACTTGCTTTATCTATTTTTCAATCTAATTATCTCAAGTGGAATGGGGTATCAAAGGTGTTTGATAGCTCAGTATAATGAGCATCCACACAATTTGATCTGGGTCTTTGCAACAGATAAACATAAGTGAAATATGGGCGAGACAGGACTTTTGCAAAAAAAAAAAAAAAAAAAAAAAAAAAAAAAAAAAGATATAAATAGCTTCAATGCCCAAGAAACATCTAACCAGCAAAGTTCCAGATCAGCATGTGCATGCATGTTTTTTGATCAAGGTTTTTGGGTGTACAGTAGAAAAAAAGACTTCCATGAAATAAGGGACGGCGTCCAAGATAACATATGACCACCAAAGTTCCAGATCAGCATATGCATGTGCATCCAGACAGTTTGAGCAGGATCTTTGCAATAAACAACAACAACAACAAAAAAAAAAAAAAAAAAAAAAAAAAAAAAAGAACAACAACAACAACAAAAAAAAAAAAAAAAAAAAAAAAAAAAAAAAAAAAAAACATAAGGCCGTTTTGTCTTCCATTGGACCCGCACCTGCCGTTTTTTTTTTTTTTTTTTTTTCTTAAACACATACACTCGATATGCACCTTGGACCCAGTATTATTAGGTCCGAGTATGCACGAACGATGGCATGAGCAAAAAAAAGAAACAAATAAATAAATGAAAGAAAGGAAGAATCAACTTTTGTCCTGTTATATCACATCCAAAGAAGCCGACCCATTATAGAAATTCATATCTTACATACTATTGAACAAACAAGACAATCATTAGGTAAGGTGCCTTTAATCATCAGAAGCTATGTAGAAATACTTTGTTAATTTTTCTGTAATGTATGTAGATGATTAATCATATAATATTTCACCATATTTGATTTTCAACTGTCCGATTTGTGGCTCAAGAAGTTTAAAATGTGTATTGGGGTATGGTTTGGTTTACTCTACTGACTTTAAAATGTGTATTGGGGTATGGTTCGTTTACTCTACTCGCCGGTGGTTTACTCTACTGACCGTTCTAATTTTAAGGCGTTGGTCCCGGTGTTAGTCTTACTCTTTGTTGCTTTGTGGTTTATCCTACGAGGAGATTTGTTTTATGTCTTGCCTTGTGTCATTTTGTTTCTGTGTTTTTCAGTCCTTTTAGCATTGCGATTACCTCGCTTGGGGAAGAGAGAGCTAATCTTAGTGCTTTTCGTACGTTTATTTGATTTGTGCTTGTTTGGATTTGTCGTTTTCCTCTTCATCTTGGTGTCTGGGAAGGTTTGTGATTGTGACACTCCCTGGACTTTTCTTTTACCTTTTTTTTTTTTTTTTTTTTTTTTGAGTGGCTTTAGTGTAATTTGGGGTGTTTGGGGTTGGGTGTTTCAATGGACCCAGAAAGGATAAATCATATGCCTATTTGCCGAACCTAGCGGGAAATCAAATGAGACAAAATTATGATGGACTTTTAGTTAAAGTTCTCTACGTCAAAAGATATAATGAATTTTTTTGTTTGCTTTATTTAAGCATGTTTAGGACCCTTACTCAGAGAAAAAGGATTTTTTTAAACTTGCAACTGTGCAGAATGACAAGGCCTTTTTGTAGACACCGAGAAAAATGTGGTCTACGTACCCATGCCATAGAACATATTCATAAAATGTTGAACCAGTGACAAGTCATGATGTTCAGGTGAACAGACACGGACCCCAAAAGAAATGGTGCAATCAGGCGTCCTAGGAATTTAAGGATTGCGACAGTCATTCCATAGATTTTAATTGCGGTATGTCAAATTGACATTGAGAAGCTATCGTGTAAAGAAAGGCGCGTAAGGCAGTGAAATTAGATATCAACTTCATATCCAGCGTTACATAGAGTGGGGTGTGACTTTAGTTTAAACACATTTTATTCAGAGACGTTTACAATACAACATACAGTTTACAATATATAATATGTAATTATTGAAAGGATCAGAATTAAAGCAAAAACTTATATGGTTCTTCTCCTTAGAATATTCAGCTGTATACTTTGATGCGGTTTACAACTTTTTAAGATACTGAATAAATACAAAGATGAAATAAAACGTGGTAAAAGCAAATACCGCGCCCCCACTCCACCCCCCCTCCCCCCCCCCCCCGCCCCACACGAAGAAGAAGAAAAAAAGAAAAAACGTACACTGGGGTCAGGGATGGGGGCACAGGCACACAGAATGACCAAAGCACTAAAGGTAAGTAAACGTCACGTTGCATGTGATATACTCTAAAACGTTTAGTTTCTAGTATAAACTTGTGCACATGTTCAAAAATGTGTGACTTTGACAAGGTTTCGGGTGTAAAGTGGGCTTCGTTTTAAGAGCCTCTATTTTAATATTGAAAAAAAATTGCCAACAATTATCTGCTATTCTTCGTCACTTATCTTCTTTTTTGAAGATGCTTCATGTTTATTTATTGCTTTAGTTGGGATTCAGTTTATTTGCCCATGTGCAATTCAAACGCCTTTCTCTGTTCGTCTCTCGATTTATTCATAACCAATCTTTTTACATGTAAACCAGTCCAGCACCTTGGCGGGAGTCAGTGCGCATGAGCTCCCTTTGTTGCGGAAAAAAAGCATAATACATTTTGTTCATTTTGTGTCATAAGTTGTTTGTTCCGACGATTCGTGTAAATTTATCGACAGATATGACAGATAAGGATGGAGGTGATAATATCGCTTTCGATTTTTTATCTAATTGCCATTTGTTCATACATTTGATTTATTGTGGCCATTTGCGGCTGCCTCACCCAGTGTTAGAAATTTACTTTTTTCGCAAGTAGCAAGTAGTTGCTACCTGGTCTGAAATTAGGTAGCAAAATGCATCTACATGGCAGCAAAACACGTTGTTCCCTTGTCATGGGTTAATCCTTCAAGCGCTAAGCATATTTAGCAGATAGCATTTTCAAAGTATTTTTCTTATTTCAGCAAAAATGAGGCTTGACACTGCATGTGATTTGTCTGCTTGGAAGAGGAGTCACATGAGGTGTTGTCTAATTTGCACTGAAGACATTCACAACACTTAAAGTTGATAGTGTTCAGAGCACTTTCCCAGGTACCAACTTTTTGCTACCAACAGCTTGACCAGGTAGCAAACTGAATTTTCAGGCAGCAAATTTGCTACTTGCTACTGTTAATTTCGAACCCTGTCACCGGTTAGAGGTTTCCTTTCTTCTGGATCTGCGAAATTTAAAATCGATCCTTTCTTTCTCTGGATACACCTATCAGAAAATAACAAAAGTTTTAGTCCCGGAAGAAAAAAATAGCCATTTTTATTCTGTCCCCTTCTTACATAGTAGCAGTCAAATGGTCGTATGTTTCAAATGCTTCTGGCAAGAAAAGGCCCTACAATTTTACATGGTAATAAGTTTGTTCTTTTCACAGAGCGGTTTTCCACCACAAATTCTCGTGATATTTCTTATGAGCATGTGGTTTCTTCATGTGGGAGCAAGCAAAAACGTAATTTTTTGGGAACTTGTACTGGAAACGTGAACATCGCAGTATTGCGCACAGATACACTACAGCTCACGTGGTTTTTCAAAATCGCCCCCCCCCCCCCCCCCCTCCCAACTGGTGGGGTTGATTTTTTAGCCCACCGCGGATCTTCCTGATACCCCACTCCAATTCCCACCTCGACAGATTTTTCGTCCACCGCGTTTCCGCAGAGTTCCCTCTGCAAGACCATCCACTTACCTGTAGAACTCTGCGCTGGGCAAAAGTTTATCCTGGCGAGCTCACAATGAAAGATTAATGACGTCAGAATGATTGACAGCTCCGAGTTTGCATGGGGAGGAAATCGGAACTTTTATTTTGCTTACGCATCATTCTGCTGATTTGCCGCTGAATAAATACAGAAATATTTCAACCTAAAGATTAAAAAACAAAAACAAAAAAAAAAAAAAAGAATTAATGAATAAAACAAGAAATAAAAAATAACGTATTTCTGTTTATTTCTTACCATGTACTCTGGTACTTAAAGGGGCGCTTCTGCTATCTTAGAGGCTTTTATTTGGAGACCAACGAGCATCGTCCCGGAAAAAAAAATATGAGTAATGCTATGTAGGCGGATGCATTAATCTCCGATGGTCAGGATCGTACATTCGATCCTCACAGATAGAGCGATTTATCATGAAACACATGTATTTGCTACGGTCATTCGCTCCTTCCACTGCATCAAGATTGGCAGTTACAAGTTTCTGGCGGAAGGGAGTTCAGTGTACTTGTTAACCACTTATTGTATAAGCATGCCCCCCTCTGTATTGGCGCGATTCATAAAAAATTTCGTAGTAAGATGCGCCGTCCGACTGGAGACCAGGAGGTCGCAGGTTCAACCCCCGCCGAGGTCGGCAACATTCTTTCGTGGAGATTGATCATGGAACATTGTCTATGGTCATTCTCTCCCTTCCGCTGATTCAAGAAGTGAATTGTCAGTTTCTGGCGAAAGAATGTGCGCAATACTGGTTAACCGCTTAGAGGACTAAGCTTGTCCAGTAAACGTGTGGTTAGGTAAACTAACACACTCGACATGACCCCATTGGGTTGACTGGGCCGTAAAACCTCAACACAAACAAACAAACATTCCATTTCGCACATATCGGACGCGTAAAGCAATTGCAGTTAACTCCCTTTTAAGTCAGTTACAGTTAGCTCCCTTAAATCAGTAAAACCTGCAGTGTGAGTACCTTACCCGGCATTTATCAGGGTACAAATGAATACTTTGTTACGTTATTCTCCTACATTAAAATACATTAATAACATTATATTTATTGGCTTGTACAGCAATCTTCAGAACTTTCGTTTCAATGTAGAGTGTTCTGTTTTTATGGCTTCAATATATGCGATATGCAAAACCAAGACCGTAATTTATTTAACGAGTAAAAGAGACCCATTTTATAAACCTAGCGCATCGGCGGGAAAGCGTCTTCTGGGCTAATTCAGCAGACGACAGATTGAATTTGTTTTCTTTTTTTTTCTTCTTTTCATTACCAAGGAAACAGGATTTGACGTTTCATGCAGTGGAGACAATTTGCATGGAGTGCAAATAATGTTCTCTTGGAAGAATGAGAAAAATATTTCAAAATGTCGTCTGCTGAAAATTGTACCCAGGGTGCTTAGTGTTAAGGTTTGCACAAACAACTCGCGTATGAGTCTGTGCATGGCAAAACCTACAATAAAACTTGCACGAAGAGACAAATCAGCCTGCACACTCTGAGACTGCACATCAGCAGATCTCAGTAGTCTGATCAGAGCCTTCTCTAATCGTAAGTACCCCCTATGATTACTGGATGTAACAAAACGTCTTGTGCGACAAGCGAAGACTCGGGTCAGACGCGCCTGCACATTCTGATAAGAGCATTCGCTGATCATATTTGCCATCGACAGCCGGGCTGTCCAAAGCGGAATAAACAGTGCGACTGCAACAGCACATTCTGTTCAGACCCTTCGCTGATCGTACAGTATGCAAGAAGCTTGCTTTATCTAGTGGGTCGATGCACAGGCTAACCTGAGTCTTTGCTGGTCGCACGTACATTGTAGTATTGTAGGTTTTATCCGGTTCAAAATTGGTACATTGTAAATCATACTTCAGACGTGAGAACTTTGTACCGACGTAATTTTTGTTTGAACTGGAGTTAAACTGCACAGTCAATACTATTCACCGAGCCCGCACACTTTTCCGGGCGGGCTTATTCATAAGCTATTACAGCAGAAACTGACAACTGCCCTTCTTTTCTTGCATATACTTTGATGATAGAGCCTACTTTTGGTGTTATGGCCCTTTGAACACCGAAACTATTTTAGTGATTTCTGTAATATATTTGTGTCCGCTCTGTAACTTGAAAACTGTTTGCGATATTTTCTTGAAACTTATTTATTAACAAAGTTATGGTACTTGTTTGGTGTAAGTGCAGTGGTGGGGCATGGTGAAATGTCTACAGCCCTTTAATTAGATATTTAACAGGTTGAAATATTGGGAAAGGGTGCCTCGGTGGTGTAGTGGTAAAGCTGCACGCCTTTTCACCCAGGGGTCATGAGTTCGATCACAGGCTTCTTTCATATGGAACTTTAGAACAAGGTCCACACCTCCGTGTGAATTAGCTATTAGTGGGACGTTAAAAAACTCACTCACTCATTTGAATTGTTATTAACTTCTGTGGCCCCTTGTTCGTTACGTGTGTTTTTTGTATGACAGACACCATTTTTGTTTGGGCTGTCTCATTGATTCAATATCTCTTTGATAGCAGAAGCGCCCCTTTAAGTAAATTTATATTGACACATGCGGTTGCTGCATGCGAGTGAGAATTTCCCGGTCTTTTACCACAGTAGGTCATTTGTATTGAGCGCGTGCGGTTGTTGCATGGGAAAAGGCAGTTACAGGAATACCAAACATAAATACGTAATTCGTGGATTCGAGGCAGATGTTTGATTCTCTTTGAGATTTTTGAGTGTTTGTTTTGTTTTTTACGGCACATTAAGTAAAAATGACCATGCCGTGCCCACTTGTTGGCCGGACCAAACTAAGCCACAGAATCCGGTACTTTTTCATATGGAGCTTTGTTGCGGCCCAGAACAAGAGAATAAATAATTTTTGGGGATCGGAAAGTGGCAATTTGGAAAACTCATCCTTTTCTATGATGCATTGGCCATACGCATTCGTTATTGTCCGTCGGCAATAGCAGTGTTTCGATGCTTTATTAATATTCAAAAGATGCTGATTAGCGAAAACTAACTCAAGCAGGACGTACGAATATTGCAATTTATGCACTGAATTTGCGGTACATTTTGTGTACATAGATACCAACAATTCTGTACGCTCATGGTGAGTGGGAATGCTTACAATCAAAATTCGTTAATTGCTGTCACACAGTGAGTTGCAGGGATCATTTTCTGGCACGATTTCGCGATATTCTTGCATTTTTTTGCAAGAAATCGCATCAAAATTCCAGGAGTGAGAAAAAAAATCGCACGCTGATTTTTTCTCATTTCGTGACGTTAAGTTCCTATTTTGCACATGCGGTTCATTTCAAGACTATCGGACTGTTCTGTTTGACCGGTTTCTGAATTATTGTGGCGCCAAAATTCATTACACATACGACCGCAGGTAACCATTCATTAATCTGTATCACTGGAAAGCTTTATCGTAAAAAGTCATTGTCGGTCTCTGGTTTATGTAAGCGTTTATTTGATCGCTACCTCGAGTCAGCAAAAACATGTCCGCCAGCTTGGAAAAAAAAGAAAGAAAATTATCCGACCCGAAGCCGTCCAGTCGGGATGGCAACATGTTAAAGTATCTTGTTCGAGCACAACCAAGCTCGACTGAGGCGGCCACGCTCTCCTCCCCTGATTCGGATGACGATCAAACACAAGACCGAGCTGAGCTTGATGAATAACAAGCCCATGAAGTCCTTATTCAGCCGTTTGCATTTTGATACGAGCCAGGCATAACGAGAAAGAAATGAAAGTGAAACCAGCAACAAGCTTTAAAATTATTTAGTTGATAACAAAAAATAAGAAAATGTGCAAGACAGAAAATAAACGTAAACGGTACTTTCAAGATAATCAGTGATTTATTTACAGTGATTCTATCCAGTCTCAACTGAAATTCCATGAGTCCTATGATAAAATCATGAGTCTAATATATTTTAGAGCAGATATTTACTGTTTCTGTGAGTTCAGGGACTCACTTATATAAAATTTGTGAGTCCCAGAGAAAAATTATGAGTATATGAATTGGAACTCGCAGGTAAAAAAATCATTGGATAATGTCACAAAATCCTAGAGAAATAATTCCTGAGGAATTTCTGAAACAAATCCTTTGAATTGCAGTTTCTGATCCCACAATTTAAAATCCCTGAATTCAGAGTTTAATTCCAGAATTAATGAAACATTGCAGTAATCCAATAAAGAATGAAAGTGTACAAAGATGCTCATATGAAAATCTTCTCTTCTTATATAATATCAAAGCACATTCTAAAAAAAAAAAATAGAGTACTAGAGACATCACTTATTTTCCAGTATTTGTCAAGTTTAAATGTTCTGTGACATGCCAAAAATAGCTTAATCTAGAATATTCCATTTGAAAATTCTAAAACGAATATAAACAACTTGTTATTGTAAACATAATTTTCCAGAAAGTTCAAATTTATATATAAACACTTGCAGTAAACATGAAAATAATGATACTTAAAATAATCAAACACCCTATATATAACAATTTTATTAACCTGATTTAGAGTACATTACAAAATAAGCAATAATAATACTTACACATACAATTCTGATACAAAATCTGGCCTTTACAAAAAAAAAAAAAAAAAAAAAAAATCTCACTCAGTTTGTCCGAGCGAGCGAAGAAAAAATCTCACTGAATTTGAAAATCTCTCACTGTTTTTGTCCAAATGGGATTTTTTCTCTCACAAGAATCTGGGGCCAGAATAATCCCTGGAGTTGAAAAGACTGATTTGATCAGGTCGGCAGTTTGGTCCTATTCAACCGTGCATGCCGAAAAAGTACTACTGGCTTTAGCCACGCCCCTTTGGAAACAGCTTTCTCACTTCATCGCGGAAACACCGCGTGGCCCCCGCGGCTGTTTCAATTGCTTGTCATAATGGCATCGAATTTTACCTGTTCGAAAGTAATTTTATCAGGCGATTTTTACCATGGGAACGCAGCGGATCCACCGGCCCGGGTGAAACCACAGTGGGATACTAAAATTTAATCCTTTCCACCAGAATCCACTCCCCACCGGCTTGGGTGGGATTTTGAAAAACCACCTGAGCTGTACTGTATATATCTATATAGAAAACTTTAAAATAAAAATCTTTGTCAGAAACCACTGGACTGATTTCATTATAACTTGGCAGAAATGTTTCCTTGTTGACCCTCTACGAAGATTGTTCAAGTTATCACGATTCATCAAAAAACCTGGCCGCCAGGGGGCGGGGCTTATTTTCCTTGTATATCTATATAGAAAAGTTTTAAAAATCTTCTTGTCAGAAACCAATGGACCGATTTCAGTATCACTTGGCAGGAATGTTTCTTTGGTGACCCTCTACCAAGATTGTTCAAGCCGTTATTTGTCAAAAAACATGGCCGCTAGGGGGGCGGGGCATATTTTCCCTATATATCTATATAGAAAACTTTAAAAATCTTCATGTAAGAAACTGTTGGATCAAGTTCAATGTTACTTGGCAGGAATGTTGCTTTGGTGACCTTCTACCAAGATTGTTCACGCCCTCATGATACATCAAGAAACATGGCTGCCAGGGGGCGGGGCTTATTTTTCGTATATATCTGTATAGAAAACTTTAAAATTCTTCATGTCAGAAACCACCTATCTGATTTCATTATTACTTGGCAGGAATGTTGCTTTGGTGACCCTCTACCAAGATTGTTCAAGCAATCATGATTCATCTAAAAACATGGCTGCAAGGGGTGGGGATTATTTTCCCTATATGTCTAAATAGGAAACTTTAAAAATGTTCTTGTCGGAAACCACTAGACTGATTTCAATATAACTTGGCAGGAATGTTCCTATGGTGACCCTCTACCAAGTTTGTTCAAGCAGTCATGATTCGTCAAAAAACATGGCCATTAGGGGGTGGGGCTTATTTTCCCTATATAGCTATATGAAACATTTTAAAAATCTTTTTGTCAGAAACCACTGGACCGATTTCAATATGGCAGAATTGTTCCTTTGGTGATCCTTTTTCAAGATTCATTTCAAGCCATCATGATGCATGAAAAAAAAACATGGCCGCTGGGGAGCAGGGCTATAAAATTTTTACAAAAATCTTAGAGCAGTGAACTTGGCTGAAACTTCAACAGTAAGTGTGCAAAGCTGTTTGCTCAGGTGAGCGATATAGGACCATCATGGTCCTCTTGTTTTTATTTTTGTTATTAATAGATTTTTTTTTTCCATTTCAGAATTTTCGGATGCTGAATTTTCGTCACTAACATAAAAAAACCCCGCTTACTGTTTTCTGTTAAAAGCCGACAAATGTACCTTACCCCTTGGTGCGATAACAGTCTGCGCATCTAAATGGTTATTCCTGCTTGTCACTAAAAAAAAAAAAAAGTTTCTAAGTCCCATCAAATCTATCCCGTAAGCCCTGTGAGTCTAATTATAACCCAAAGAGTCTAATAGGACAGCTCAGATGCACCCCGGACGACAGTATACAATTTGGGACTGTTCTAATATAAGTTAATTTTCCATTGCATCCGCATGAAAAACGGTAGCGCGTGCTAGTAAGGGTAACGTCATTTGACAGCATGGTGGGAAACCTTTTTGGAAGAAAAATGAACGATTTCCATGTTGCATTGTAGAGCATTTTCTTGTAAGAAATGCATATGAATCCGACACATATTTAAAAACAGAACTATATTATCAAGACTTTTACGGCAAATCAAAGCAGCAGATCGAAATTTCAGCTAGTGAAGAAGTCCCGGACATTTTTTTTTTGTAGCGTGTATTGATCGCAGCACGGTGCAAATGTAAACGTTGAAATGACGTTTTGCGGGAAGCTCAAAAGAGGTGTCCATGATAGAATGTGCGGATAGATTGCATATATAAGTTTGCGATAGAATATAACGGAGCTTTCGTTGGTTTTGATTAAAATATTTTTCACTCAGAACACTCGAGATCACTTAACAAACAGCGACGAACGGTGGGGTATTGAATTTCAGTGCGACGATCTTTACCATGCAAGTTAAACAGCCTAGGATTGTCATGTCTTCCTGCAAAGATGTCTCTAGTTCCCCATGAGGGAGATATGACATCATCCTAATTTCTGGGCCAACTCCGTTGAATTAACAACATCAGGATGTGTGATAATGACTACCAGTTGGTTACATGCATTGCTCGGAATAATACATAATGCAAAGCACCATAAAAAAGTACATGAAAATAAGGAAATTGATTCTCCATCAGGTATTAATAGAATGAAGTTACCGGGGACATGCTCACTATCAAAGGAGAATGAAGTTACCGGGGACATGCTCACTATCAAAGGAGAGTCATGAAAAAAAAAAATTCCTATTTTGGGGGAGTGGGACTCCTACTTTTTGGCTGGGACTCCTACTTTTTACAAAAAGGGAGTCCCGGACTCCTACTTTTAAAATCCTAGTGGGAACCCTGAAGTTAGTATGTGAAGCGAATCATGCCACAAGGTCCAATGATCAGTACAGGTTCAGAAGCATGAGTAGTTTCCCTTTGTACAGATTACGTGATCAGCAAAATGAAAAACGTAAACAAAAATGGCATGAAAAGGATATTAAACTACTACAAATCAGATCAAGTAGCTTTATTTGAGCTACCAGAAGCTTGGTATGGGCAAGATAGGTATCAAGAATCATTGATATCTTACAGTGATCTATCTGACGATTTAATGGCCGATCGGGTGTGTCATGAGTTTATGCAACTGATTATCTTGGTGATTTCTGTCCTGATTTTGGTGTTCCTATCAATGACACACATCAGAGTTCTAAAAACGCTCTCTGGGTAAAATAATTGCACTCTGAGAAGAAAAAAAACATGCATGTAATACACAGTTTAATACGGTAACATTATTACGGTAAATTTCCTAAAATTTCGAACACTTTATTCCATACTCTTTTGGCTTAAATTTTGCTTTTTATGCAGCAGTTTCTTTAAATATTTAGTGGGATGGCAAACAGTGTAGACCCTGATCAGACTGCTCCTTCAGGAACAGTCTGATCAGGGTCTACACTGTTTGCATATGTCATTTTGTCAGACGCTTTAGTGTTCAAATTTTTAGGACATTTACCGTATATATATATTAGTTTTTTTTTTTTTTTTTGTTTCAGAAAACTTTGACGATGCTGTGGAAGAGCGTGTGATCAATGAAGAGTACAAAATATGGAAGAAAAACACACCATTTTTATATGACCTGGTGATGACACATGCTTTAGAATGGCCAAGTTTGACTGCCCAGTGGCTTCCAGATGTGACCAGGTAACATGTCACATCATAGAAAAGAACACTTCTTGGGTCTTCGGTGGCTCAGATAGATAGATGCGCATCCGACTGGTGATCAGGAGGTTGCTGTTTAGATCCTCGCTAGGTCGACAACATTCTTTTTAGGAGATCATGAAATATTTTCTAGGGTCATTCTCTGCCTTTCCGGTTAACTGCTTAGAGGACTAAGTCAGTAACCGTGTGATTAGATAAATTGAACACATTCGACGTGACTCATTGAGTTGACTGGGCCGCAACACAAACCAAAAAAAAAAAAAAAATTCTTATGCCCACTTAAGGCTTCATTTCTCTTCTTTTTGTCGCGCCTGCTTTTAGCATGATGCGATACAGGGATCCGGTTTTTCCTTCGTCTATCGCGTCAATATTTGTGTCACCCCTAACTTAGACCCGAATGTTCATATCCCAAGAAGTTTAAAGGCAACAGTGATGATACTTGGTATAAGCTTGCACTTTTGGATGACAACTCAGACAGCAGTATCCATAATTGTACAGTACTCAACCTGTATTTCACGTATCACTGACTTCGTATATTTGCATCAACCCTAGCTTTGACCCAAATGTTCAAGTTCATTCCTCAAGAACTACAAAGGCTACAGTAATGATACTTGGTATAAGCTTGCACTTAGGGATGACAACTCAGATAGCAGTGACAGTATTTGACCTCAGTCACGGTTCACTGAATTTAATTTAAACTGAACCTTTTAGGATTTTGCCCCAGCAGGCGCAACATAGCCTTCTGACAAAATCTCATTTTTCATGCTCCCAATATTGCAGAAGCTGATGGGGTCTACATTTTCAAGGTTTTACATCTGTTTAGGAAGCTACACAACTGTGCTTTGGTACATAAAAGGTAAAACTAGCAATGCATCTGTTCACAGTCGGTGCACTTTTATTTTAAACCTATGGACTATTTCACCAACCGCCAGATAGTTTTCGACCTCGAATTTCTCATCCGAATTAAATTTGGTTTTGCATTCACACTTCAGTGTGTAATATTTATCGTCCTGGGCCCAGTTGTTCAAAGCTAACGACATCGTTAGTTAACGATTCGTTAAAATTTACATCGAGTGATACGCAAATATGCTGAAATTTTTTGCTGAAAAAATGTGAGTAGCTTTTGCAGTGCAAAAGCTACTCACATTTTTTCAGCAAAAAATATCAGAATATTGTATATTGAATCTGCTAAAACAGTTAACGAAATGACCCTTAACGAGCTCGTTAAGCTAACGACGCTTTGAACAACTAGGCCCTGGTCTCCTATGTGGTGATCATTAAATACTTCTAGTAGCTTGGTGTTCCGCACCGAAAGCATCAAACTTTTTGGGCCGAGGTGATCGCACTTGTTGAATTTTATTGCCATCGTGCTCGATGGTCATGAACAGCCGGAGGTCGCCATATTTGTTGAGAAATTTCGAGAATATCCGAATTGGCAGAAATGGACCAAATCGGAAAAATAAGTACAGCCAGAACTGGCGCACCCAGCGTTTGTACTTTGTTGTTTTCATCAAAAAGAAGTTCAAAGTCCCCAAAAAACAAGGTCAATTTGGAACCGGAAACACAACTATTTTTTTTATTTGGCCCGAGTTCCCATATGTTCTCGTGGAGTAATAAGAAAATATAAGTTGTTAGTTCGAAAAAATCACTTTATCTAGAGCTATGGGGTAGATATTTATATCAGTATAAAAGAGAATTTGGATGTGATAATGAAAATTAGCATTGAGTGAACTTTGGATCTTGCTCTCTTTCAGACCAGAAGGAAAAGACTATTCCCTTCACAGACTGATACTTGGAACACACACGTAAGACTTTAGCTTTATGTTGCTTTCTTCGTGACTCAATTTGTTCTTAATAAATCAGAGCTTAAAGCAGATTTTTAAAAGATCACTATCCGGTATTTTTTCATGTAATCATGTATTATTCCTTTTATGAGTATTTCTCCAAGGTATGACCTAGGCAGAAACACTGCTGACAATTGTAATTGACTGGTTGATGGAAATTTGCAGGCATTGATTATTAAACTATCAAATAAAAGATTTTGTTTTTTTTTGTAAATGCAGTTTGATTGATTGTCTCAGAGCTAATATTTACTTTCAGAGGGAGGGTTGGCCTTTCCATCCATTACGAAAACACGCCTATTCAAATATATAGAAAATTTCACCTCCAAAAACTGAAAATTTTCAGATAAAAAGACTCTCAGATTTTTTTTTTTATATATTTTGCTCAAAACATAGATTGTGTGTACTCATTAGAACTGAACGAGTACCCACAACCTATGTTTTTGAGCAAAAATAAGAAAAATAATGTATACCTCTGTAAACCCCAGTTTTACTAAAAAAAATTATATAGGCGTGTTTTAGCGATGATTGGCTTTTGACAGGAAGGTTCTTGCTCACTGGGAGGAGGTTCAGGAATTGCGACCTTATCTATACTGTTCTTTTCTTTCTGCCTTCTTCTGGGAGACATTTTGAACTACTTGACCTAAAACTTGAACAGATCACTACATTTTGATATGTCTGAAACCTGACCAGATGCCACATTCTGCTCAGACTTGCCTGTCTGAACACTAAAGGATAAAATTCGAGGGTTGAGCGCAAGACTGGCGTCAGTCAGATGGTTGTTTTTCCCCAAACCTAATCTCCTCACCATGAAGGTGTTATGAAGATTACAACATTTCTTTCTGTAAACAATGAAAATTTAGGTGCCATTGCTCGTATGAGCAATGGCACCTAAATTTGCATTGTTTACAAAGAGGTCCAAGTTACCCCTAAGCAAGGGTTTCAAAAATATGTTTGAGTTACCATAGTCTTGCGCTCAACCCTCGAAATGAGGTAGTTCAAGCACATCTAAGAAAAGGATATCAGACAACGGGACTTAAACTATTGACCCTATAAGGGGCTTTATGTTTAAAATCATGATGTGTGATATTTGGCATTTTATACATTTTATGTGTAAAATATTACCTTATTCTGTTTATAATATGGAAAAGTGATCTTTTAAATTTTGCTCTCAGGTAATCTGTTGTGGTTAGCTTACTTGATGGATTCAGGGTTCAAGCTAGCCATAAAATTCAGGGGGAAGTGCCCGCTCTCCCTAAAAAAAAAGGGAGAACTTTTTGGCTGAATTTCTTGGTTGCCTAAATACATGTACTAGTAAATAGTCTATATATTTTGACTTCCTTCAGCTGAAAGTAGGAAGTTTAGCTTGTTCCCTGGTGATTGGCTTTCAGTGTTACAGTCAACCCTCTTTATACCGACACTCGATACAACGACAAAATTCATTATAATGACAATTTGAATGTCACGAAACATTGGCTCAAGAGGTGACCGTGAATGAGAAATTATGCAAAAAACATTGCATAATATCTTCAAGCAAGGTATGTTTTGGATATTTGTTAGAATCGCCTGAGAGAGGCGATTCTAACAAATATCCAAAATATATTTTCTGTGAGGAAATAAGAATAAAACCAGGCCTTTCTTACATTTCATTTTGTCTATTAAGGATTCTTTAGAACAGCAAATTCATTATAATGGCAACATGTTTGGGAAGAAATTCTGTCGTCGTAATGAGGGTTCACTGTACCAACTTATGGGGAAATATACACCTGGTTGATTTTGTGCCATTTTTACAAGCATGGCTCTTAATAAGATGCTTTTCTTTTTATTCATACCAAAAATATTGATATTTTTCTTATTACTTCTCAAAAACATATGTTGTGGGTGCTCATTAGAAGTGCCATGGCGAGGCACTTCTAATGAGTCCACACAACATGTTTCCATGGAGAAATACGGAAAATATGTACCTGATACCCAATCATCGACCTATATACAAGGGAGACAACCTTTATTCAGTTTGCTTTCCTTCACATCTAATCTCTTCTGAAAAAGAAAACAAAACAAAAAAAAAAAAAAAGAATTTGCTTTTAAGTGGTGCAAATAATTTCCATTTAATTAAAGTAGACCCCGTTTCAGATGGGAGACAAAAACAATTTTGATAGTTGCCTCCCCTGAAAGGGTTTCTTTTCTCCTTAGCCCTAAAATTAAAAAGTGCCTAATTTTTAAGGATTTTTGGGGATATACCTGTCTGGTCAAATAGTGTGTCTATTAAGCGATATAAAAACTTTTAACAGAATAAAAATATTTATAAGCCCAAGTTCAAAATCATGCGTAACCTGAAACACAAGAGTTTTATTTGATCTTGATATATACAATAAGCAAAGAATTATTTACATACAGCATATATACCTGAACTATTAAGACAGACTATCTATGCCTCTACTAAATATTTTCTAATATTTCAAACCATTAAGAAGTAATGAAGTGCACAAGAATTTGGCTAAGAAACTCATTCAGGGGAGAACTAAAAAAGAACAAAGCAAAGAGTTGTCCTTCTTGCATGTGACAGTCCTACTTGACGCAACCAAATATTTTCAAAATATTTCAAACCATTAAGAGGTATTGGTGTGCACAAAAATTTGGCTAAGAAGTTCAATCTAAAAATAACAAGCAAGAGTTGTCCTATTTGCATGCAACACTCCTACTTAACCTGATATATGTCCTTGCAAATACAGTTTACTCTCGTTATCTCGACCTCGCTTATCTCGAATAACCGCTTATCTCGAAGTGAAAATCTGGTCCCTGCCTATACATGAAAACCTAACAACAGATGGAAAATATTGTAGAAAAGAGGAGAAATTGCTCCTAAGGAGCAATTTCTCCTCTTTTCCACAATATTTTCAATATATCTCTAACTTCAAAAGTCCATTTACCTATCAGTTTGTTAAATGTGGTTAATCAAATTATTTTTTCCTCAATTCTACAAACCTGATATGTCAAACTACGGATATCTCGAAGTATTTCAGAGAGTCCCTTGGGATTCGAGATAACGAGAGTCGACTGTATTATCTAATTATCTCAAATAGTATGGGAGTTATGGGCTACACAAGCTTTCAGCACCAGGGGAGACATGTACATAAGAAAGTCGGAGTTGTTTCTCTTGCATGCGACAAGCCTACTTGTCCCTATCGATGCCTCTGTCAAATGTTATCAACATATCAAATCATTATTAAGAAGTTATGGTGCACACAAGAATTTGACCTAGAAATTTGATGAGGGGAGATAACTAGAAAAAGAACAGAGCAAGAGTTGTCCATCTTGCATGCAATACTCCCACTTGACCTGATATATGCCCCTTCCAGTTATTATGTGATTATCTCAAACAGTAAGGGAGTTAGTCCTGCACAAGATTGCAGCTTCAGGGGAGATAAGTACATAACAAAGAAAGTGAGAGATGTCTCCCTTGCATGTGACACGTCTACTGGTCCTCCTCTTCATCTCTACCAAATATTTTCAAAATATAGATCTCTTACGGTAGCAAAGTTATGGAGAGCACAAGGCTGCGTCATTCTTTCCCTTCCGCTGATTCAAGAAGGACAGTTGTCAGTTTCTGGCGAAAGAATGTGCACAATACTCAATACTGGTTAACCACTTAGGGGACTAAGCCTGCCCAGTAAAAGAGTGGTTAGGGAAACTGACCGCGCTGGACATGACCCCATTGGGTTGACTGGGCCATAAAACCTCAACACAAACAAACAGATGGATGCCATGCTGATTGTTATATCCCTCGAACCTATAGGTCAGGATAAAAAGGTATTGTTAAAATATGGACATTCCTACAATTTGAACAAATCTGTTTTTCCCACAAATGGTGTATCCAAAATGTGCAGGTGGAAAGGCAAACAGTGTAGACTGAGATAAGACTGCTCCTTGGAGCAGTCTGATCTGGGTCTAAATTTTTTGCTCAGGCCTGTTTGTCGTACTGTTTTGGATGATCATAGTAAATTTGCCATTTAAAAAAAAAATGCTGTCCCAAGTGGTCAAAAAATATTTTGGGTAGGGCAGTGATTTTTTTACCTGCGCTTCCCGAGACCAGTACTCACATTTTTGCTTTGGGACTCGCATTTTAAATCTAAGCGAGTCCCAGGACTCACAAAGTTATAGTGGAAAATTCTGTAATGGACGCAATGATTTTCTAGTAGGACTCACTTCATATAGCCCAAGCGAGTCCTGGTACGCATAGGTATAAAATTGTATATAAATCACTGGTAGGGAGGATTTTGGTGGGTAGTTTGGCAACTGCCAAGAAACAAAATTTTATTTTTGGCCCAAGATTGCATCTGCATAGTCTGATCAGTCTTTTGGGCCTGTATCCATTCCCTTTAAGATTAAATCTTACCTGTACCTTCCAGGATTTATGTTCTGTTAGTTTCATCATGTCCTTTTGGCAAAACAAGCAGACATCATGTTTACCATATGTATTTGGACAAACAGTGTAGACCTAGATGAGATGCTGCAGAACATATCGTCTCATCAGGGTATACACTGTTTGCCACTCATAACCAATCTTTAGTAGTAAATTGTACTTGTTCAGATTTTAGAACAAGTATGGTAAGGAGTTGAGGTGTCCAAATATTTAGGATAAATACAGTAAAGTGACTTAAAAAAAAAATATGACTGAGCTTTTTATAGCTTTTTATAGCCCAGATAAGAGAGGTTATGGTAAATATATATACTATCAACATACACAGTATGTCTCTCCCTTCCGCTGATTCAAGAAGGCAGTTGTCAGTTTCTGGCGAAAGAATGTGCACAATACTGGTTATCCGCTTAGAGGACTAAACCTGCCCAGTAAACGTGTGGTTAGGTAAACTGACTGCGCTCGACATGACCCCATTGGGTTGACTGGGCCATAAAACCTCAAAAAAAAAAAAAAAATGTCTAGGGGTATATAGTTTCATTTTTCCGTGTTTTTTGTACGAACGTTTGTTTGTCTTCCCATCACGTTCGTGGTACAAGGGTCAAAGTTTTTGCATCAAACTTTGTAAGACCTTACATAAAAAAGACCCTTTGATGGATTCCATTTATATTTGGCATGATAGTAGATATAAGTCTAAAGTTCAACTCAGTGACATCCCCGTCCGGGGGCCTGTCCTTGAGGTCGAGATCATGGCTTTAGAATATTCATATTTATAAAAATAAAACATTTTGCACTTTAGTTTATATAGCTACGAGGGATGTTCGAAATGAATTGCTTATTTCTATCTGGAGACTTCAAATTTCAAGTTAGCCCAGAAGTACTCATTTCATGCCCTCGAAGTACTCCCCATGGCTAGAAATGCAAATTTCAGTCGATGTATCCACTTCTTGAAGGCGTCACGGTACGCTGATTTGGGCACAGTAATAAGGTACTGATGAATGGCAGATCCAAGTGCCTGTCAGGACTGGTATTTCCGCTCAGCAAGGAATGCTTTCATTTTCGGAAATAAAAAGAAATCACATGGGCCAAGGTCTTGGGAATACGGGGGGTAAGGCAAAACAGTTACTTTTTCTTTCTTCAAAAACGCCGTAACTATTGCGGAGGTATGAGCTGGGGCATTGTCATGTAGAAGACGGACATGTTTAAAACCTGTGGCAGGGCGTCGTTTCTGATAATACTTTCTCAGTTTCTTCAGTACTACGTCTTTGTAGTACTTTCCGGTGATGCTTTTGCCCTTTTTCACTGGTTTTTTTATTGCGACTTCTTCACCAGAGAAGAAGATTGCATACAAAACCTTCTTTGTACTCAAAGAACATTTGGCAATTATTGGGCGTTTGCTGTTTTAGTGGCCTAGATCTTATTGCTAACCTCTCTGACGGGCTCAAAATAATGGACCCAGGTCTCATCACCTGTGACCACATTGGCAAACTGCTTTTTGTCATATTTTGGAAACATTTGAAGCAGCTTTTTGGCCACTTTAACCCGTTGCCTCTTTTGCTCGTCAGTCAACAGATGTGGCACCCATCTAGCAGAAATCTTTCTGACTTTCAAATGCTTCTTCAAAATAAGGTGAACAGTTGATAGTGACATGCCTACCTTTCGTGCAATATCATGAACTGTAAATCTGGCATCTCCTTCAATTATTTCCTTTATTTTGGAAACGATTTCTTTACGAGATGCAGATTTTGGCCTACCTGATTTCGGTGCATTTTTGATGGACTCTACACCAGACTCAAATTTCTTTTTCCAACGCCGAACTGTGTCATAAGACACATGAGAAGGTCCAAAAGCAGTAGAAATTTCAGTCATCAGCTTCTTCAAAGAACAACCAAGTTTTGAGCGAGCTTTGATGTAAGCCCGTATTTCATCTTTTTTGTCAACGCTTCTATCAACCATTTTTACTGCAGTGGTCAATGACTGCGTGTATTCAAATGGCAAATTTTATGTCTTACACTCAGTCTAACATGTACATTTATACACCATTGTGTAGATATTGAATAACCCTATACAGGTATGTATTGGTTTTTATCGTGCCCCACGTGGATATCGAGCTAGAGGACAATAAGCAATTCATTTCGAACATCCCTCGTATATTATATTAGGACCCTATAATGAATTTCATGTATATTTGGCACGATGGCAGATATAGGTCTTAGAGTGTTACTCAGCACGATCCCCAACCCGGGGTGTGGTCAAGATCACAGCCTTAGAATTTTCATATAAAAGTCAAAATGTTTGCATTTAAGTTTATATATTTATATCATCAAGACCTTTTAATGAGTTTCATTTATATTTGGCATGATCAAGGTTTAAAGTTTTACTCAGAAATTCCTGTCCGGGGGCGTGACCTTGAAGTGCCATCCCCAAGCTGGGGCGTGGCTTTGTGGTCAAGGTCATAGACTATGATTTTTCATACAAATGTCAAAGTTTATTGCTTATATTATAAAGACTCTGATTGATTTTAATGGTATTTGTTAATTTATGGTTATAGTTATAGGTTTTATTTAGCATGATCCCTGCACCCATAGGTTTTTATTTAGCATGAACCCTGCACCCATGCCTAACTTTTGAGGTCAAGGTCATTGGCTTTACATAATATGCGACAAAATTATTTCAAAACTGATAAATATAGCTTATAACTGCCATCTGCAGAGTCAAAGCTACTTACTATATGCACTTTTTAAAAAATGGCAATAGCACTGGTCAGGGTGTATACGTGCCCCCACTTTGCACTATGTCTAGTTTTCTCATTTCTCAAAAAAAAAAAAAAACATGTCACAATGTGTGTGAGGCACTTCTAATGAGTACACACATAGAAAATAAAAGAAAGAATGTCAAAATATTTTGGGTGAAAAAATGCTTAAATAAGAAAAAAATGACAAAATATTTTGGGTGAAAAGTTGCTTTAATAAGGAAAAAAAAAGACAAAATTATATTGGGTGAAAAAGTGCCTGATTTGGAGAGGTTTCAGAAGATCATTTTTTAATATTTCTTGAACCCCCAAAAAATTGTGGGTACTAGGTGAAATCTCCTCGCTGATATATTCCAGTGAATATCAGTACCAGTGCCTCTGTGAGAGATGCTAGTAACATTAGACAGGACTTGAGTATGATTGTCATTCATCTCAGATCTGGTGTGAAGGTGCTTAGATTGGTGTAAAAGTTCTTACTGTCCAGTAAGGACCCACAAATTCAGAGGCAAAATCTCAACATAATTGAAATACTGTTGGCTGTGACATTAAACATCAGGTCACATTGTAGTCTTAGTGCAGAAATAATAATGTTATATGTTACCTTTATATGATTATCATCACATTTACTGCTTTCATTATGTCATTTCATAATGCTTATAATCATCATAGAAGATGTTTTCACTAAAATGTCCAACCCAATCTTTTTAACCCTTGTCAGGCTGAATAAATTAAGATACCACACCCACTTCTAACTGTCAGCCAATCAAATTACTTGGTTTAGATTGTTAGTATAAATTCACAAACTTTATGACAAACAGTGCTTCTTTAGAAGCCAACTGATCTGGATCTACACTGTTTTCAAAGGCAGGGCATATCCGGATTCAGCAGGACAAGGGTTAAGGAAAAATTTTTACTAGTGTTGTTAGATAATATTACAATTCAGTAGTTGAATGGCATCTTTTGATAAGACCTCTTTCTTCAGGAAAGGTATTGAGCCTCCTCAAAATGTGCTGGGTGCCCATGAAGCAGCTAATGTTTACCACAGCAAATTAACCCATTGTAGACTGAATAGACTCCCCTTGACTATTTAATGGAAGAGTCCAGTTTAAATCATAGTCATGTTTGACTATGAGATTTAGATATTCCTAGATAAAAGTGGCTAAACTGTGCAAACAGTGGAGACCCTGATAAGACACCGCATTCTGCAGCGTCTGATCTCAGGGATAAGAACTAAGAGGGGCCCAGTGGCTCAAGGCCCCTAAATTTTGGGCTGGGCCCCTAAGTTTTGGGAGAAAATGGCTATTAACTCAATGTAAAAGTTTCATTTGGGGCAGTCTGGGCCCCTAAACAAAAATGTTTAGTCTGTATCCCTGATCTGGGTCTGCACTGTTTGCCAATTACTCTTTTAGGGGTCTCCAGACTGCAATGGGTTAAGAAGAGAGTATTTGGATACCCCTTATATCATTCATTGTGAAGCATCCAGGCCACCAAGTGGATAGTGCTCCTGACTGGATAACCAGGTCCCAGGTTTGAACTCCAGTTACTCCGCTAGAGGAGTTCAACTCTACAACTGTACAGTTTTTCATTGCGCAGAGCATTTCATTATCACCCCTTCATCAATTCAATATCACTTTAATAATGATGTAAGAGATGTAAAACACCAAATCATCATCATCATCATCATCTCAAGCATTGTCAGCAACTCTAAGGGAGGTATCCAGTTCAATATTTTTCATAATTCTGCGTAAAAATATGTGGTTGGTAGTGACTAATCCATAATGCATGTTTTTATGGAGAAATCTGAAAACAATATATTAGCATTTTTTTTTGTTGTTGTTGTTGAAAAAGAAACATTTTTTCTGAGGCACTGGTGATAACCTGATTTTATAACAGAAGGTCCTGGACTCCTTTTCCCAAACTTCCAGTGAGAGCTCTGTCAGCTGGTAGCTTACATCATACCATATATGACTAGTGTAGCCTGAGATCAGTCTGACCTCTTGTGTTATACATATCTCTAGATTAGGCATTTTTTTTTTTCATTCGAAAATAGTTGATATTTTTCTTATCTGTCCACAAAAAACATATGCTGTGGGTACTCATTAGAAATGCCTCATTGAGGCGCTTCCAATAAATACCCACAACATATGTTTCTTTGGAGAAATAAAACAAAAGTATTTTCCTGATACCCCCCTCTGATCTGCATCTATGGTTATATACTTGTACTGTTAGCTCAGTATGGGAGCATCAGAGATTGCTGATAAGCCTATATAGGCTGATCTGATCTGACTGTCATCTGTGCTATTTACCCTTGTCCTGCTGAATAAATTAAGAAGCCACACCCATTTCTAATTTTCAGCCAATCAGATTACTTGATCAAGGTTGTTGATATAGATTCACATACTGAATGGCAAACAGTGCAGATCCGGATCAGTTGGCTTCTTCAGAAGCCAACTGATCTGGATCTACACTGTTTGCAAAGGTATGGTATATCTGGGTTCAGCAGGACAAGGGTTAATTGTTCTGCCCAGTCTTCTCTGTGATCTAACCAGAAATAAAGGTAAAGGTCAGTAGCTAGTTTAGCAGAGAAATACTCCCCCTTGTGTCAATGAAAATTTTAACACTACTAATAATGGTTGCGCTAGTTTGAGTGACTAAAGGTGAATTGATACACTTTCAAGGGAGACAATTACCAGAAATGTTTTTGCCTCTCTTCTGAAAAGAGATCTACTCTAAAAGGAAACAGTTCGTTCCCTTTGGGAATAAATTCTTTACTTTAGGAGTAGATCTCATTTAGAAGGGGTTGCAAGAAAATAAATTGAAAATCGTAGTTGTCTCTCATAGCACCAGATAAGAGGGGGTATCAACATATTCTTCTTCTTTCTCATGAAAACATAGGTTGTGGGTACTTATTAGAAGCACCTCGCTGAGGTGCTTCTAATGAGTACCCACAACATATGATTTCATGGAGAAATATGAAAAATATCAGGACTTTTTGGTTGAAGAAATGGCCTTATCAGGAGCTATGTTTTGTAAAATACGGCAGAAAAACGAACAAGTGTATCAATCTTAATAGTAGATTTAGCTGTGATGTTTTCGTAATTTGCTTGCTAGTGAGCAAAAATTCTGATCTAGGTGTAATACGAGAGTCTGCTGTTGAAGAAAGGAAAAGTATCCCGCTCTTTTCTGCTGAGAAAAGTGGGGGTTGTTTTCTCTGAATTCAGGGGGAGTATTCTTTGCTATACTTTCAGAGTGACAATCCCATCATCACCGTCCCTGGCTCGCTCTGAAGAGCAGAATCATATCCTTATAGCCAGTGTTCAACTCCCTAATGGTATAGCCCAGTTAGAAGGGTCTCAGTTCGAGACTGAGAAAGGAGGTAAATTTATGGGTGGGGATGAATATTTGACACAGCTTATCAGTTGCTTTTTTTCTGAAAGACAAATACTTAGCACTTAACTGTTAGATTGCTTTAATTAATGGTCCGAAAACCAATTATTGACATCTATAAATCACAAAAGAAAAGACAGAAACAGGGAAATTTTGGTGAATGCAAAAGGGAATTTGTAACCATAGGGGTCCTTTTGGGTAAATTTGGCTGCGAGCCAGCTCATTCTGTGCCGAAAATGTTGAATTACAAAACTTAAAAATAAATCAGGGTATTGAAATGTTGGTGCTAAAGTTGTCTTTGAGTGAAGCAGATGGTAGCTGTATGAATTGTCTTGGGGAATTGTTTCTCTGATGGACTGATATTGGCCCATCTTTAACAGGTCTGAGGAACAGAATCACCTTCTTATTGCCAGCGTACAGCTGCCGAATGATTACGCACAGTTTGATGCGTCGCATTATGATGATGCCAAGGGTGGTAAGTTAATTACAATGTAGTCAAGTGCTGAATCTGCTTTGAAGCTTCATTTCATTTATATATACTGTATTTACCTTAAATACACCTTAACCCTGGCCATGCTGAATAAATTAATTTACCCTTGTCCTGCTGAATAAATTAAGATGCCACACCCACTTCTAATTTTCAGCCAATCAGATTACTTGATTCTGGATTTTGATACAAATTCACATACTTAATGACAAACAGTGCAGATCCAGATCAGTTGGCTTCTTCAGAAGCCAACTGATCTGGATCTACACTGCAAAGGCAGGGTATATCAGGGTTCAGCAGGACCAGGGTTAAGATGCCACACCCACTTCTAATTGTCACAATTACATTATCTAATCCATGTTGATGATGCAAATTCACATACTGAATGACAGAGTAGATCCAGATCAGTTGGCTTCTTCAGAAGCCAACTGATCTGGATCTACACTTTGCAAAGTCAGGGCATACCCAGGTTCAGCAGGACGAGGGTTAACTCCTTACTGAACTTGTCATAAAATTTGAGAAGACCATTTGTCTAAAAACTGTTAGATGAGTGACAAATGATGTAGACTTCGATCAGATGCCACTTCCAGTGGTGTTTGATCTGGTTGTACACTGTTGGTTCAGGCTTATCTGTCCTAGTAATTAGGGTAAATACGGTAATAGACATTATTTTAACACCCCATGCAAATTCAGCAGATGAAAACTGATGATATATATATATATATTTTTTTTTTTTCCCTACAAAATGGGATCTGATGCTTCATGCAAAGGAGACAATTTATATGAAGGGTCAAATCCTATTTTCTAGGAAAAATAAGAAAAATGTTTCAAAATGTCCTCTGCTGAAATTTTTACCCAACATGCATTTAAGTATTAAAATCCTTTCCTTCTATGTTCAACAATGTCTCTTCCCAGGATCATTAACCCTTAAACATGTTAAAGTGCACAACTGCAGCAGAAGATATTTTGATTTTTTTTTTTTTTTTTTTTTATTGTTATTATGTTTCAAGGAAAATTAGTTGACATTTCATGTGAATCATCTGCCAAGCAGATGATTCACATGAAATGCCAAGACTTATCTCTCTGAAAAATAGAAAAGATTAGACTGTCATCTGCTACAGATTTTGCTTGGTACTTTAAGGATTAAAATATTTTTCCTTCCAACAGTGTTCTCCCGGGATCATTAAGGCTTGGTCATATACAAACTGTCTGCAGCTTCAAAGTTTCTTTGCAACATGCCTAAGTTTTCGTAAGACTTTAAATTTTTTTTTTTTTTTTTTTTTTTTTTTTTTTTCACTTATCAGCCAACAGATTTTACTTTAAGAATAAACACTCAGGGGAGACAACCCTGTCAACTTTGTGTTTGCTTTCCTTCAAAAAGGGGTCTACTTTGAAAGGAAATTACCATATTTCCCGTGTTGGGAAGAAAATCTTGTCTATAGAAGACAAGATTTTCTTCCAAACACAGGAAATATGGTAAACCCTTTTTCAGGAGGGCATAATGTGGCTGAACACAAATAGGAAGTGACAAAACTTGTCTCCCTTGTAAAAGAAAAAAAAAAAAAAAAAAAAAAAAATGGCAGGAAATTTGTGTATATATTTCACTGATTTGTAAATTATGCAGATTTTGTTTTGTTTGGATAAGAAATAGCTGTTATTAGGGTTTCAAAAATTGAGCAACATGTATATAACCTGATTGTATAGTAATTGTGACATGCTTCCATAAATTTCCTGGGAGAATACTGCAATGATACAAGAACATTTCACTGGAATAGTCTTCCTGTAAAGACCGTCTTTTTGGGAAAAGTGAGAAAAGTGTGGGAAAAGTGTCCTTTGATTGTTATCTGCTTATCATGGTTCTTGATAAAAGTGGGTATCAGGAAAATATTTTTCTTATTTTGCCACTGTGGTACTCAGGAGAAGCGTCCTGTCTTGATGTGTCTATTGTGTACATGTTTTCATGGAGAAATGAGAAAAATATCAACACTTTTTGTTTTAATCCTTAAAATGCCAAGAAAACATGCATCTGAAAATTTCATCTGTTTATGCCGTCTGCTGGATATTCTTGCAAACTTTTTAAACCTATTTTTGCATACAGGCAAATAGTGTGGACCTTGATCAGACTTCTCCTAGAGGAGCAGTCTGATCTGGGTCCACACTGTTTGCAAAAACGACTTTTGAAATCACAAGCAGATGACAAAGTGGACAACAATTGTTATGATTGGCAGTTGAAGGGTTAAAAAAAGCTCCTTATCTCGCATTGTTTTTTTTTTTTTTTTTTTTTTTTTTTTTTTTTTTTCTGCTCTCACCAGCAACAGCTTGGGGATAAAGGTGAGACCACTTCTGCCATATTTACTCCCAACAATTGGGACACTTTAATTCCTGGCCATATTTGTCTTAAAATGTCAACAAAGTTTTCTGAAGTATGGATTCTTTGGAATTGCCAAACAAATCAAAACCAGAAAGTAGCAGTGTTGGTTTGATTGCATCTGTGCCAGTGGAAAAAAGAAAATCATGCCCCCTTTAGCAGCACGAGCTGTTGATATGACTAAAAACATAAATGGCAGACACTGATCAGATGCCACATTTGGTGCCATCTTGTTTGGGTCTACACTGTTCGCACAGACCTGTCTGTCCCCATATGTAGAGTTAACATGCTACTGGTAATTCTATAGTATTAAGTACAATGTATGCTGTTGGCCAGATTAGCCAGTCTATGTCAAATCTCAAATATTTTTCTTACTTTTGCAGCAAATGTGGCTTGATATTTGATTAAATTGGAGACTAGCTGAATGGACTGTCAAGTCCTAATTTTAGTGAAAATATGTAAACTCATGTTTGAATTGAACATACTAACAGATCAAACTTTTTTTTTTCCCCCATATACACTTTTGTTAAACAATTATTTGTTATTCATATACAACTTAAAAACAGTGCAAGGTGTAGAGTGTGTAAATACAAATTTACATAAGATGTTTCTGATGTTTTTTGGTATAAATGTCCCATCAATTATTAGTCATTTCTGGGAAGTGTCTGGATGGGCAAGCATTTTGTTCTGCTGACTTAAGATAATAAGGTCCCTGGTTTGAATCCTGCAAGATGGGGACTTCATCTCATGATTGTATGTTGCTTCATTGTATAGAGCCTTCAGTTATCATGCTTTTAACATTTTGATATGACTTAAATAATGTAACTTTAATCAGGACTAGTTCATTAGGTAAAAGTCCATCAGGGCCCAGTTGTTCAAAGCGTCGTTAGCTTAACGAGCTCGTTAAGGGTCATTTCGTTAACTATTTTAGCGGATTCAATATACAATATTCTGATATTTTTTGCTGATTTCGGCATATTTGTGTATCACTCGATCTAAATTTTAACGAATCGTTAACTAACAACATCGTTAGCTTTGAACAACTGGGCCCAAATTGCAAAGGCAACATCTTGACATGGCTGAATTATTGTTGGTTGGTAAACCTCAACTGAGCTTAGCTCCTAAAAGGATAAAGACCAGGACCCAGTTGTTCAAAGCATCGTTAGCTTAACGAACTTGTTAGTGGTCAAAATGTTAACTGTTCGAGTAATTATACTATCTAATTCACAGGTATTTTTGCTGAAAAAAATGTGAGTAGCTTTTGCAAATGCAAAAGCTACTCACATTTTTTTCAGCAAAAATATTAGCAAATATGCCATATTTAATGATTAAAGTTTTAACGATACATGTTAACTAATGACATTGTTAGTTTTGAACAACTGGGCCCTGCTTTGTAAATTGCCAGCACTTCCAAGACACATGAATAGAGTCATATTTTAGATTCCAGACTGCATAATGCAGTTGGTAGCAAGTCTGATTGCAGATCCAGGGGTTGTGAGCTCAATCCCAGCTCGGCCACATAACTTTAACGGAGACTGACAATGAAACAACTGTGGTCATTCTCTCCATTCTGTTGATTCAAGAAGGGCAGTTGTCAATTACTGACTAAAGTATGCGCACAGGTACTGGTTATCTGCTTAGAGGACTTAGCCTGTCCAGGAACAGTGTGACCGCACTCCACATGGCCCTTATGGGTTGACTGGGCTGTAAAACTTCAGCTCCTACAAACAAGCTCAAATTTTAGAATAAATATGGTAAGGACTTACAACCTTTACTTCTTAAATCCTTATTGCACTTGTCTTAAAATGTGAAAAAAAGTTTATTTGACTACATACATTGTATTAACCCTTGTCCTGCTGAACCTGGATATACTCTGCCTTTGCAAACAGTGTAGATCCAGATCAGTTGGCTTCTGAAGAAGCCAACTGATCTGGCTCTGCACTGTTTGCCATTAAGTATGTGAATTTATAGCAACAATTCAGATCAAGTAATCTGATTGGCTGTAAATTAGAAGAGAGTGTGGCATCTTAATTTAGCCGGCCTCAGTGGCTCAGTTGGATGCGCGTCGGACCGGAGACTGGAGGTCGCGGGTTCAACCCCTGGCGAGGTTGGCAACATTCTTTCGCTGAGATTGATCGTGAAATATTTTCTATGGTCATTCTCTCCCTTCAGCTGATTCAAGAAGGGCAGTTGTCGGTTTCTGGCAAAAGAATTTGCACAATACTGGTTAACGGCTTAGAGGACTAAGCCTGCCCAGTAAATGTGTGGTCAGTAAATTGACCGCGCTCAACATGACCCCATTGGGTTGACTGGGCCGTAAAACCTCAACACAAACAAACAAATTAACATGTCTAAATATTGCTGGATGAAAGGCAAACAGTGTGAAAAACCCACAGATATTTTCATGGCAAAATATACATCTAGATGTAGGTCATGATTCAATGCTTGTTTTTCTCTAACCATTACAATAGCTCAAGACATATGTGGGAAAGCCAAGTTCTGCTTACGGATGGTCAGGTGGTTTTTCTCCGGGTACTCCGGTTTTCGCCCACCTTGGATGAACGATCGGCTCGATATAAGTGAAATATTCTTGAAAGGGCCGTTAAACCCAAATCAAAAAAAAAAAAAGAAAGAAAAAACAATAGCTCAAGAACTATTGTATCAGTGCTGTTTGGTGTTAAAGATATCTGTGTCTCATTTTGAATTTTTTCCTTACAGAGTTTGGTGGTTTTGGTTCAGTGAGTGGTAAAATTGAGATTGAGATAAAAATAAATCACGAGGGTGAGGTAAACAGAGCCCGATACATGCCACAGAATCCATGCATCATCGCAACAAAAACACCATCCAGTGATGTCCTAGTATTTGACTACACAAAACACCCTTCAAAACCAGGTATGTATAGCATAATGAAGTGTTATTGCACATGTTGCAAGAAAGTCAGCCAGAGTAGCCAGCATACTGTATTTACCCTAAATATTGAGATGCCTTAACCCATTGTTGACTGAATAGACTCTCCCACACTATATATTGGAAGAGTCCAATTTCAATTTTAGGTACATCAGGCTATGAAATTTACATATTCCTAGAGAAAAATGGCTAAACTATTTGCAAACAGTGGAGACCCTGATCAGATGCCACATTCTGTGGCGCCAGATCTGGGTCTGCACTGTTTTCCAAGTTCCCTTTTACAGGTCTCCTGAATAAAATGGGTTAACTCCTTATTATGCTTTTGCTGAAAATTGAACAAATTCATTTAACCCATTGTAATTTGGAGACCCCTAAAAGGGTAATTGGCAAACAGTGCAGACCCAGATCAGACGCCACAAAACCCGGCATCTGATCAGGGTCTCCACTGTTTGCAAATAGTTCAACGATTTTACTCTGGAATATCTAAATCACATAGCCTGACATACCTAAAATAGACATTAGAATCTTCCAATATACTGTGTGGGGGTTAATTTCGTCTATAATGGGTTAACTACCTGTTAATGTGCCTAAATGCTACTTGATGAGTGACAGTTTTCTTAGGCATCTGATCTGGGTCTTCACTGTTTGCCTAGGCATACAGTGGAACCTCCACTAACGGTCACCGATGATGAGCGGTCACCTCCCGTTAACGGCCATTTTTATCCCCAGCATCTGATCAGGGTCTCCACTATTTGCGAATACATTAACCATTTTTCTCTTGAAAATCTAAATCACATACGGATGATTCCCTGACATACCTAAAATTGAAATTGGACTCTTCCAATATACAGTATGGGAAAATTTTATTGTATAAATGGATTAGGATCAGTTTGATCTGAGCAAATATTTGAATATTTAAACTTAGTACATGGTAAATGTTTTGGACAGTGCACCAGAGGGTTGGAGATCCATCCTAGCCTGCGTGCAGTTGTCCCATAGCTTCAGATAAGGTTCCCTTTCCAAACGAAAATTCTGATATTTTTTCTTGTTACTCCACAAAAGCATTTGTTGTGGGCACTTATTAGAAGCGCCTTTCTGAGTCGCTTCTAAGTACCTACAGCATACATTTTTGTGGAGTTATAAGAAAAGATTAATGTGGATACCCCATTTTATCCGGAGCTTTGTGTCCCATTTCTGGAATTCCTTTGAGATTGAATTTTTCTGTATGTGTTTCTCAGTTTGGTTTATTAGGATGGATTTTTTTTAATCTGATCATTTTTGTTTTCAGATCCCAGTGGAGAATGCACACCAGAACTCAGATTAAAGGGTCATCAAAAAGAAGGGTAAGTCTGATATATTTGATAGTTACAAGTCCTTGCTTTAAATACCTTTAAAATCCAGTATTTTCAACAACACAAAAACCTGTACTTTTGTCCGGGTCACACGAATCACCGAAATACCGGAATACTACCGAAATACTGGAATACCCGTGAAAAATATAGGTATACCTATGAAAGACGCCTATTAAAGACACCAATATTGGCTTTAATTAATCCATAAAGTAATATTATGTCAACCTAATGGAAAAGGGATAATACTTTAACCTAAAATAATTTGCAAATTGTCTTTGCAATTTTTTTTTTTATTTGAAAACATTGTAGATAGTCCGCTAAATCAGAGCCGGAATACGACCGGAATACCCGCGAAAAACGTGAATTACCTACACTTCAAACGAAAAGTATATACAGAACAGCTCAGGTAAAAGAACAGAAAAAAAAAAAAAAAAACCAAAAAAAAAAAAAAACCAAAACAACTCTTTACCCCGAATATCGGCGTTTTGCGGACTTCCCCCAAACACTCGGAATCAAACCGAGTAAACGTAATATTCAGCGGACAACACTCGCAAGTCCGCGCAAAGTATGTGTTATGCAAAGAAAGTTGTGCGAAGTTACTCGGATTCGTAATGTTGTACCCGGAGACATTTTTCCACCATATAGAACAGTCTGCGTGAAGTTATATCGTCCACGCACATGCGGATGCGCAGGTTGATCTGAGTGCAGTTGCGCAGACTGACCTGAGTCTTCGCTTGTCGCACAAGACGTTTTGTTAAACCCATAGATTGTAGGCGGTACATGCGATTAGCGAAGGCTCTGATCAGACTACTGATGTGCAGGCTCAGAGTGTGCAGGCTAATTCGTCTCTTCGTACAAGTTATAGGTTTTACCGTGCACAGACCCATGCGCGATTTGTTTCTACAAACCATAACGCTTAACATTCTGGGTAAAGTTTTCAACAGACATTTTGAAATATTTTTATCATTCTTCCAAGAAAACAGGATTTGCATTTTATGCAAATTGTCTCCATTGCATGAAATGTCAAACCCTGTTTTCTTGGTAATAAAACAAATAACGATTTTTTTCTCTTTTTTTTTTTTTTTTTTTTTTTTTTTTTTGTCGTCTGCTGAATTAGCCCAGATAGTGGTAATTCGATACCTGCGAGCACCAAGTGTCGTGTCTTTGAGCAAGACACTTTATCCTCGTATCTTAGTATTGGTTTCTACCCAGGAAGACGCTGCCTAGAATGTCCGTGAAGACATATGACAATATTATCCGAAGATGCTTTCCTGCCGATGCTAGGTTTATACGTGCGTCTCTTTTACTCGTTAAATAAATTACGGTCTTGGTTTTGCATATCGAATGTTGAAGACACAAAAACAGAACACTTTACATGGAAACGAAAGTTTTGAAGATTTCTCTATAAGCCATTAAATATAATGTTATTAATTTATATACCGTAAGAGAATAACATAACAATATTCATTTGTACCCTGGTAAATGCGGGGTAACGTCCTCACATTGCAGGGTTTTACTCTTTTAAGGGAGCTAACTGCAACTGACTATTAAAAGGGAGTTAACTGCAATTGCTTTACGAATCTGGCCCATGCGAAACGGGATGGGGAACAGCATTTTTTTACGAATCGCGCCAATTAAGCTTATAAAATAAGCGTTTAACCCTCGGTTTAACCAGTACACTGGACCCTCTTCCTCCAGAAACTTGTAAGTGCCAATCTTGAAGTAGTGGAAGAAGCGAATGTCCGTAGCAAATACATGTGTGGTTCGAATCGCGTTCGATTCCCGCCGGTGCGATATCATTTTTCCAATGAAGTCAGTGCAAACAACTTACAGCTCGAAAGGAGACATGTCATATTTATATGAGGGTAAAACGAAAGAGCTTTCCAGAGAGAGAGAGAGAGAGAGTTTGCAAAACTTGTAAGATTCTGGCTGGTCCATTTCAGGTATACCTATATTTTTCACGGGTATTCCGGTATTTCGGTAGTATTCCGGTATTTCGGTGATTCGTGTGACCGCTTTTGTCTAGTCAGGATTGTTAAAAATTGTTCAGAAAAGCAACAACAACAAAAGGTGATTAAGAATTGATAGTTAATGTTCTTGAAAGACAATTTTGCAAAGACATTTGTGTTGCACCTGCATTAACAATGGCAACTTTGCCATTCCTTTGTAGTAAAGCCTGGCATTCACCCTAAATGAAGTCTACAAACAGAAAAACTTTACAGTTAGTTTCACTGCACTGATTGTTTTATATCACTGAGCTAAACAAGGATGACAACTCTTCCTCTTCTGGTACTTGTTTTCATATTTTATTACGCAGGTGCGACATAAACTTCAACAAAGTTCTTCATATTTTGAACTGCTGCCAATGTGTTTCACTTCCCATTGTCAAGTTCCTCTGAAAACAGGCATTTTAAAATGAACCAAATTTACATTCATATCTGTGGCACAGTTGGATGCGTGTCGGACTGATGATAGGAGGCTGCAGGTTCGATCCTCGCCAGGTCGGCAACATTCTTTCATGGAGATTGATCAAGAAATATTTTCTACAGTCATTCTCTCCCATCCATTGATTCAAGAAGGGCAGTTGTCAGTTTTGGCTTAAGGATGTGCATAATATTGGTTAACTGCTTAGAGGACTAAGCCAGCCCAGTAAAAGTGTGGTTAGGTAAACTGACCATGCTATACATGACCCCAGTGGGTTCACTGGGCTGTAAAACCTCAACACAAACAAATACTGAATTACAACAAGGTCTTAGTCAAAAATTGAAAGAAAAATAAATTATGAAGATCTGCCAAATAACTGAGATAATAAAGATACACTACAACCTCTTTATTACATGGTTTGTTTTAACACAGTTTTGGATATAACACGGTTCAAAGCTGGATCCCAAAAATGTATATCATTATATTGAAAAATGACCATAAACATAGATATAATTCGGTTGTTTAACTAGCATGGTTTATGCTATGGACCCCAACAATAGTGTTATAAAGAGGTTGTGGTGTAATACCATAATTCCAAATTAGAGAGTTGTCAAGATAAACATATGATAATTATATTTCTTATTTCTCCATAAAATCATGGTTAGGTGCTTCTGATCAGTAATGGAGAAATAAAAAAATATCTTTATTCCTTGGTTGAAAAAAAGTCTAAATGGGAGCTATTTCATACACATTTGTTATTTTATAGGTATGGTTTATCCTGGAATCCAAATTTAAATGGACATTTACTCAGTGCTTCAGATGATCATGTAAGTCTATATAATTTTACTTGGGTCAGGACAAGCAAAAGGTGTCTTCGACACAGCTTCAGATAAGAGGGGGATATCTGCCTTGCCGAGGCGCTTCTAAAGAATACCCACTACAAATGTTTTCATGAAGAAATAAAATATCAGCACTTTCTGTTAAAAAAACAAGCCTTACCTGGAGCTGTGGTTCGAGCATAAGCAAAAAGCACAGAAGCAAGTCAACAAATGCCTTGTAGAACGGCAAAAATCCATGTCTGTCTGTGTGTCTGCTCAGCCTGATCACAACCTTCATTGTATGTCAGTAGATATCAATAATATCCAGTTACAGTTGAACCTCAATAATGCCGGCCTCGGTGGCGCAGTTGGATGCGCGTCCGACTGGAGACCAGGAGGTCGCGGGTTCGACCCCCGCCGGGTCGGCAACATTCTTTCGTGGAGATTGATCATGAAATATTTTCTACGGTCATTCTCTCCCTTCCGCTGATTCAAGAAGGGCAGTTGTCAGTTTCAGGCGAAAGAATGTGCACAATACTGGTTAACAGCTTGGAGGACTAAGCCTGCCCAGTAAATGTGTGGTTAGGTAAACTGACCGCGCTCGACATGACCCCATTTGGTTGACTGGGCCGTAAAACCTCAACACAACAGAACCTCAATAGCTTAACACTGATGGCTGGTTTACCATGACTGATTTGAACATGTTTTTGACTCCCTACGAAATTCTTCTGATAACTCAAGAAAACAAATATTCCAGGAAATTTTCTTATTTTATTTTGAAATTGTAGGTTGTGTGTACTCATTAAAATCACCAAGTCATTAGAATTGCCTCATTTAGTTGATTCTAATGAAACAATCAACATACCGTTGTTATATAGAAAATCGAAAAGACTTACCTAAATTATTGCCATTTGCTTCCTGACCTGGCGCCATGATTAACCATTAGTGGCTCGAACTAGCCATGTCTCGAACAAGTTTCTATGGTCCCAGAGATGTTCGAGCCATTGAAGTTTGACTGTACATGTACACACTTAGAGGACAGAGAGGGCCTGATCAGATTAAGTTTTTCTTTCTTTTACGCATATACTTGGTTTTCTCTTTTTCTACGGGAGACGACACTAAATGACCCACAAGAACTTGAGTAAATCAAACACAGAAGCCTCATAAATGATACCTGTTTGAGGACTGAAAAAATGCCCATATTGGTTAGGCAAGACCACCTCCCACATTTCTGGCTGATTATGTGTACTGTTATTTACTATGAAAAAATTGAAATGTCTGATTAGACATTGTGTAAGCAAACATCTAAGATATGATCATACAACCAGGGTCCAGTTGTTCAAAGCTAACGATGTCGTTAGTTAACGATTCCTTAAAATTTATATCAAGTGATATGCAAATATGCTGAAATTTTTTGCAGAAAAATGTGAGTAGCTTTTGCAGTGCAAAAGCTACTCACATTTTTTCAGCAAAAAAAATATCAGAATATTGTATATTGAATCTGCTAAAATAGTTAACGAAATGACCCTTAACGAGCTTGAAAAGCTTTGAACAACTGGGCCCTGATTACATAGGTCCAGATAAAGGGAGTACTCAGAAATGTCTTCTTATGTTATTTATTCATAGAATTGCTTTGGTGGGGCAATTCCATTGAGTACCCGCAAGCTTTGTTTTGGCACAAAAATAATGATAATTATGCTAAATTATCACCTCAGTTATGTTAAATGGAGCTATTTCAGGTCAGACTGCATGGGTGTGGCACTGGCCTCACTGATAATGCTTAACCTTTGGTTTCTGGCGAAAGAATGTGCACAATACTGGTTAACCGCTCAGAGGACTAAGCCTGCCCAGTAAACGTGTGGTTAGGTAAACTGACCGTGCTCAACATGACCCCATTGGTTTGACTGGGCCGTAATACCTCAACACAAAACAAAAAAATAACCTTTACCACTCTCTCTGCAAATTCAGCAGACAATAAATTGATATTTTCTCAGGAAATAGTCAAATAGTCTTTGACATTTCATACAAATTACAATTTGCATGAAATGTCAAAAGCCTATTTTCTTGGAAAATTAAAAATTTAAAGATCCATTTGACGGCATGTTTTGATATGTCTAGTCATCTCTAAAGTGCAAAAAAGCTAGATCCTGGTCAGACTTCTAGACTTTAGAAGCAGGGTGATCTGAGTGAGTCTACACAGTTTGCACAGAAATGTCCGCATATTTTGTGTTAATATGGTACGTTTTCTCCTGAATGGGACTTACAATGTTGTTTATATATTCATTTCAGACTATATGTTTATGGGATATTAATACAAACCCAAAAGAAGGTCGAGTCATTGATGCTTTCACAATTTTCACAGGTCATACTTCAGTAGTTGAGGTAAGTTTTTGTTGCTTGTAATACTGAACTGCCTCAGATTAATCATCTATATTAAATAGATCATAGTGTTCTGAGCATTCCAGTATATACATGTGGTCTGTCCAAGGTTGTAAGTTGTTGTAGGATTAGACTTGTAGAACCAAAGTAAGGAACAGTAGAGATATTGATCTTCAGATTTGAATTTGGTGGCCTCTTTGGCTCCATCGGCTGTGCATCTGACTGGTGATTAGGTTGTGAGTTCAATCCCTGCTGGGTCCGGCAACATTCTTTGTGGAGATTGATCATGAAATATTTTCTACCCTGATCATGAAATATTTTCTACGCTCATTCTCTCCCGCTGATTCAAAAAGGGCAGTTAAGTTTCACCAGGTGAAAGAATGTGCACAAGTACTGGTGAAACATTTAGAGGATGCTTAGAGCCTGCCCAGGAAAGGTAAATGAAAAAATACAGATTTTTCGGATTGCTGATGAAAGAAACAGACAGGTAAGTAAACAAGGGACTTGTTGGGTTGCTGTGTTTCTACAGACTACCATTTATACCAGAAGAATTCCAACAGACAGACCTGAACAAATGGTGTACACTTAGATCAGATGCCACAGAACATGACATCTGGGCCCAGTTGTTCAAAGCGTCGTAAGCTTAACAAGCTCGTTAGTGGTCAAAATGTTAAATGTTCTAGTAAGTACAATATCTAATTCACAAGTATTTTTGCTGAAAAAATGTGAGTAGCTTTTGCAAATGAAAAAGCCACTCACATTTTTTCAGCAAAAATATTAGCATATATGCCATATTTAATGATCAAAGTGTGGTTAGGTAAACTGACAGGCTTGACATGACCTTAATAGTGTTGACTGGGCCGTAAAACTCCAAGCCAACCAACCAAGTTTTGAATTGTGCTGAAAAGGACCAATTTTCAGTCATCAAGAAGCAGTATATTTACATGTTTTTGTGATAAATTTTCTCCTTCTCTTAGTCTTCCCTTGCTTCCCAGTATTTGCGGAATGATAAGGGATGCAACACAGATTCCTAATATTGAGGGTAAACATTTATGCATGGTTTATGGAACTTGTCCTAATATTTAAGTTAACCCATTGTTGTCTGGAAACCCCTAAAAGTCTGATTGGCAAACAGTCCAAACCCAGAACAGATTCCTCAGAATGTAGCATCTAATCAGGGTTTCCACTGTTTGCAATTTTTGTAGCCATTTTTCTCTAGGAGTATTTAAATCTCATAACCGGGCATACTTAAAATTGAAATTAGCGGGCCCCCGTTTAATCCATTAGGTTTCTCACCGCTGTGGTTCGAGCCTCACATCACGTGGGAAAGCCAAGCTCTGCTTGCGCTTACGCATGGTCAGGTGGTTTTTCCCGGGTTTTCCGGTTTTTGCCCACCTTTGATGACCTATCCGCTCGATATAAGTGAAATATCCTTGAAAGGGCTGTAAAACCCAAATAAAAAAAAATAAATAAATAAAACGTGGGAAAGCCAAGTTCTGCTTCTGGATGGTCAGGTGGTTTTTCCCAGTGTTCTCCAGTTTTCGCCCACCTTTGATGAACAATTGGTTCGATATAAGTGAAATATTCTTGAAAGGGCTGTAAAACTCAAATAAAAAATAAATAAATAAAAATAAAATAAAATAAAAATTGAAATTGGACTCTTCCAGTATATAGTGTAGGGGAGTCTATGCAGTCTACAATGGGTTAAATATGGTAGATTTCCTAGCTCTAATTAATAATTAATGTTTTCCATATTTGTTGACAAAAACGTGGCTTCTCAGACAACATCTTCTTTCCATGGACAAAATTTAAGAAAAATATTTTGCTGGGAATATCTCTTACCTTGAGCTATGATATGCTTTTTTGTACCGTATTTATTCGGACAGAAAGGTTTGAGCAAAGATCCAGAACAGACATGCTGTCTGCCACTCATTCAGCAGGGTTTTAGAAATGTTGTCAGTCTAATCATTACCTTTCAGGGCCCAGTTGTTCAAAACTAATGATGTCGTTAGTTAACATATCGTTAAAACTGATCATTAAATATGGCCGTTAAAACGCAACTCAGTCAATCCTACATTGCCCGGCTTTAAATATGTGTGCTTGTATATGTGTTAACGAACATCATGCATAGCTTCAGATAAGGGGCTTTCTTCATCCAAAAAGTACCAATATTTTTTCTTATTTCTGCAGGAAAACATGTTGTGGGTATTCATTAGAAATGCCTTTGTGAGGTGCTTCTAATGAGTACCCACAACGTGTTTTCATGCAGAAATAAGAAAAAAATAAGTGGATACCCCCTCTTATCAGGAGCAATGATTATGTGTACTGGTATGTCATGGTTTGGAATCTAATGCCAGTGTATATAACATTTGTCAGAGTCACAGGCATGACAGCAGTTTCTGATGGGACATTATTCCAGTAAACAAGTATTTACGTCTTATTCTTTTAGAGAAGTTTTCATGACACTGTGGCTGTCATATGCGACTTAGGATGAGTGTTGTTTTGCTTCTTTCATTTTCTCATAGGTATCATTGATCATGAAATAATTTCTACAGCCATTCTTACCCTTCCGCTGATTTAAGAAGTACAGTCAACCCCCTTTATACAGACACTCGATACAACAACAAAATTTGTTACATTGACAATCTGAATGTCATGAATTCTCCGTTCAGTAGGTGGCAAATAATGAGAAATTATGTAAGAATATTGCATTAAAACTTCAAGCAAAATATGTTATGGATATTTGTTAGAATTGCCTCACTGAGGCAATTCTAACAAATATCCAAAACATATGTTCTGTGAGGAAATAAGAATTAAACAAGGTGTTTCTTACATATGATTCTGTCCATTACGGATTCTTTACAACAATAAATTCATTTTAATGGCAACATCTTTTGGAACAAATTCTGTTCGTTGTAACGAGGGTTCACTGTAAATGAAAAGAGTTTTGGTTAACCGGTTAGAGGATTAAGCCTGCCCAGGAAAAGTGTGTTAACAGACCAGCTCAACATGACCTTAACAGTGTTAACTGGGCTGTAAAACCAACTCAAATTCACAGGTATCTTTATTACTGAGAACATCTAGAACATCTCACTTGTTTTTACATTGAAGCTTACTTGCTCCCAAGTTTTCTCCGTAACAACAAAAATATGGGAGAAAATGAAAGTGTTAGCCCTAGGTCAGAAAATCCTTTTTAACCCTTAAAGTGCCAAGCAACATTTGTAGCAGACAACGTTCAAAAAAAAAAATTTTTTTTCAGAGAAAACAAGTCTTGAAGTTTCATATGAATTGTCTGCCAAGCAGACAATTCACATGAAATGTCAAGACTTGTTTTCTCTGAAAAAAAAAAAAAAAAAAATTGTCGTCTGCTGCAGTTGTGATCGGTGCTTTAAGGATTAAGAACAAAACATAAATGCCTCTGAACTGAAATAATGTTCCATCCAATACTACAGTCATTTGATGAAAGCACAAATGGTTTATACCACAGGTATTTGATTCCTGTTTGGGGTATAAGCACATTTTCCATGCAACTTCTCCAATAATGTTTTTACAGGATGTGGCGTGGCATTTATTACATGAAAGTTTATTTGGCTCGGTGGCTGATGATCAAAAACTTATGATGTAAGTATTTTTGCTGTGCAGTTATATGGCAAATAAATTACAGGGCCCAGTTGTTCAAAGCGTCGTTAGCTTAACGAATTCGTTAAGGGTCATTTCGTTAACTGTTTTAGTGGATTCAATGTACAATTTTCTGATATTTTTTGCTGAAAAAATGTGAGTAGCTTTTGCACTGCAAAAGCTACTCACATTTTTTCAACAAAAAAATTCAGCATATTTGCGTATCACTCGATGTAAATTTTAACGAATCGTTAACTAACGACGTCGTTAGCTTTGAACAACTGGGCCCAGGTAACTTTTAGATCTGTATTGCATAAGTTCCGATACAAGGGGTGTTTAGAAGAAAAGGTTTGGTGGTTTTGCACCAGAACATATCTCCTGTGAGTTGGAATTCAGCTCATGACTGTTCAAAACTTCACTGCACAGAGCCTTTCATTATTACCCATCCATCATCTCGATATGACATTATGTTGAAAGGAAAGTAAAACACCAAATAGTGATGTGAATACTCCAGGAATAGCAGTAGATAAGAGGGATTATCCAGACAATTTTTTAGCTCGCCTGTACGAAGTACAAGGAGAGCTATTGTAGTCACCCCGGTCGTCTGCGTTTGCGTTTGCTTTTGCATTTGCGTTCCCGTTTCCGTCACACTGTGTTAAAGTTTTTCAAATGCTTATATCTCAACAGTCACTCCTCACAGAGGCATCAAATTTGGAACTTAGGTACCTTGGAGGGTCTTCTGAGATTCCAAGAGAATAAACCCCTGGGTTCATGCCCCTGGGTGGGGCTAGGGGTCAGAATCTAGGACACCTTTGTAATACTGTGTTAAAGTTTTTCAAATTCTTTTATCTTGACTTTCACTCCTCATAGAGCATTCATATTTAGAATTTGGGTACCTGGAGGAGTCTTCTGAGATTCCAAAAGAACATACCCCTGGGTTCATACCTCAGGGTGGGCCTTGGAGTGGGGCTAGGGGTCAAAATCTAGGACACATTTGTAAAATCTTATATGCCTACAGGTTATAGACACAACTGGTTATACATCAGCTAACTGTGACATCGGTTTAAGTGTAAGAGAGTGAAGGTCATGGTGACCTACATTTTACGGTCCAGGTCACCTAGATTTCACGGTCCAGTGATTTTGCCTTATATCTTGAATACTATTTGTTGGATAAATGTCACACCTGGGATATTAGTTCCATGTGACCCAATGAATGACCACTTACTATATCTAGGTCATTGTGACCTATATTTCATGCTTCAGTGATTTTGCCTTTTATTTTTATTACTATTTCATGGAGAATTGTCATACCTGGATTATTATATCTATGTGACAAAATGATTTACATACAAATACATCTAGGTCAGTGTGACCTATATTATATGGCTTAATGATAAAAATGTTACAATATAAAATGTACCCAGTAGGCGAGCTACGCTGTCCTACGACAGCTCTTGTTTTATATATACAGTTGACTCTCGTTATCTCGACTTTGCTTATCTCGAATTACCTCTTACCTCGAAGTGGAAATCTGGTCCCTGCCTAAACATGAAAACCTAACAACACGTAAAAAATATTGTGGAAAAGAGGAGAAATTGCTCCTAAGGAGCAATTTCTCCTGTTTTCCAGAAATTTTCAATATATCTCTTAACTTCAAGAGTCCAGTTACACATTATATCTGTTAAATGTGGTTGTTTGAATTATTTTTCCTCAATTCTGCAAATCTGATATGTCAAGGACGGATATCTCGAAGTATTTCAGAAGGTCCCTTGGAATTCAAGATAATGAGAGTCGGCTGTATTTCTTCAGGAAAAATTGGGCATTTATTAGAAGCATCCCACAAGCAAACTTAACATACCTTGCTAAAGGTAGATCACAATAAATGGACAGTAGATTCATTGATATAGGGCTGGTATAAGTCAAAATTGTAAATTATGTTTTTAATAAACCAACATACAAGTTTGTTCTGTTTACAAACATAGCATTTAAGTAAATACCTACTTTGAAAATGTCCAGGAATGTCGTAATATTGTGAGTTAGCAACATGAGAAGCTGATATTTAGTTTTAATGCAGTGTATTTCATTTTGAGTCCAGATTAGTAAAAAACTTCAGACAAGAGGGATAGACTGATGAATATTTTACTTATTTCTAAAAACATGTTGTGTGCACTTATTAGATGCACCTTGCCGAGTACCTACAAGGTTTACATATATTTTTGTGGAGACATAAGAAAAATACCAAGACTGTGGTTGAAGGAAATGCGCTATCTGGAGCATTGCAAGCTTTTTTTTTTTCTTTTTTTTTACATAAGCATGGATCTTTCATAATGCATGTAATGTAGTGTCATGTCTCAATTGAGCAAAAGTAAATTTAAAAAAAAAAAAATGCTTAAACTGACATCTGAAAATTTGATTCCACACTGTCAGACAATTAAGGCGAAAAACAACCTTTGTTTCATGGTTGGGTTTGGGGCTGATTGCTCAGTGTTACCAAAATACAGTTTTGATGCCAACAGTTTGTAAATAAAGCAGTGTGTTAACAGTTTTCATTTTAACTTAAAATTGTGACAATTGTTTGTTTCAGCTGGGACACACGATCAAATAATACAAATAAACCAAGTCATACAGTAGACGCACACACAGCTGAGGTCAACTGTCTGTCATTTAACCCATACAGTGAGTTTATACTAGCTACTGGATCAGCTGACAAGGTAAATTTAGCCCTTAACATAGTTCTTGATAGGATGCTTTTTTCAGTCGAAACGTATTGATATTTTTCTTATTTCTCCACGAAAACATGGGTACTTATAAGAAGCGCCTCAGTGAGGGGTTTCTACTGAGTACCCACAACATATGTTTTTATGGAAAAATAAGAAAAATATTTACCTGATACCCACTCTTATCTAGACCTATGCCTTAGTGACAATCCTGACTACATGAAATGACATTGATTTTATTTTTTTTTAAGAGAAAATAAGGCTTGTCATGTGGCACAAATGATCTGCCTAGCAGTTGATTCATATGAGATATCAAGCCTTAATTTCTCAGGGGGAAAAAAATAGAATGTCATTTTTTACAATTTTGATTTGATTGACACTTTAAGGATTAATTAATATTTCTGAATATTAGGGTCAATATGGGTAATATCTAGAATATCTGAAGTAGTAATGGGAGTTAAGTGGGGCAGTGGCTTTTGAAAGTACTTACAGGGTATGGAAAAATTTATCTGACTGCATGCGAATTGTATGTGTATGTGTATTTATGCATGGTATGATGTCTTTGAGCAAACAGACTACTTGAATGTGCAAACTAACTTATGTCAGCAGTTTTCACTTTCAATCTGCACACTGACCTGGGTCATTGGTTCACACTTTTTATAAGTTCTTGTGCCCCCACATCGGATGATGCCAGGGTCATATAGTTTTTTCAGTTTTCAGTACGTGTGTACGAATGTACGTCCTGTACAAATGTGTGTACGTACAAACATATGTGATCCTGTTAGACTCGGGTTAAGGCATTTGTACCAGGTAGTTTGCAGTTTTATAGTCAGGTACCCCACAGCGGGGCATCCATGTACTGTGGACACATTTCTAGTTGTTTTATAGAATCATGCACTTTTAAGGAAATAAGGTATTCCATTCAGAAGAGGCAAAAGCCTGCACAATGTTACAGTACTCTTATAGGGGTTTGTTTCATGTAATAAGGTCTATTTTAATGTCACTACCATTTTCATTTCAGACTGTTGCATTGTGGGACCTCAGAAATCTTAAACTAAAACTTCACTCGTTTGAATCTCACAAAGATGAAATTTTCCAGGTAAGTTGGTCTGGCACTCTTTGACATGTGTTATTTTAAAACAGAAAAAATATGGTTTGTAGAGAATGATTTACACATCATTGTTCCTTGTTGGGTATGTAACTAGATGCTAATTAGGACATTACAGCATCACATTTTAAAATCTAGGACACCTTAAAGCTTCTGCATGTAGTTCAGAAAAGTACATTTTGGGAGTTCATTAAGAAAACAGGCCTATTCAAATATTTTGAAAATTTCACCACCAAAAACTGAAAGTTTTCAGATAAAAATTCTGATATTTTTCATATTTCTGCTCAAAATATAGATTGTGGTACTGATCAGAACCGCCTTGCCGAGGCAGTTTCTAACAAGTACCAACAGTCTATGTTTTTGAGCAGAAATAAGAAAAATAATGTATACCCCTGTAAACCCCAGTTTTACTGTATATAAGTGGGGTTAAAGTGGACCAAAATTATATAGGTATGTTTTCCTGATGTTAACCTTTATCTCTTTTTGGGCAACTGGCAAATAACACAAATTGATGATGTGTCTCTTAGGTTTCCCTAAAAATAGACATTGATATTTTATGCAAATTATCTTGGATAATCAGCATGCAATGTCAAAGTCTATTTTCAGGGATATTTACCCTGATGACTATACACTTGCAGGCTGAAAGACAGAACATGATCTGTGATGATAGAAAGGGTATTTTTACATAAATATGGGTACCCATTAGAAGTGCTTCGCTGATGCTCTTTCTGGCTACTCCTATTATCTAGAGTTGTGCTTTACAAATTCTTTCATGTCGGGTCTTGGGCAGCTGACATACTTCATCTGATATAAATGTGCAGTGCTGACATACCACAATTACCTTAAATATTTGGACACTTGTTACTCTTTCAGACACCACAGCTGCATTCAAACGTCAGTGACTTAAATAACGATGGCTGGTTTGCCTTAGTTGCTTTGAACTTGTTTAGATAGCCTAGGAAGCTCTTCCAATAGCTGCCGGCCTCGGAGGCTCAGTTGGATGCGCCGTCCGACTAGAGACCAGGAGGTTGCGGGTTCAACTCCCGCCGAGGTCGGCAACATTCTTTCGTGGAGATTGATCATGAAATATTTTCTACGGTCATTCTCTCCCTTCCGCTGATTCAAGAAGGGCAGTTGTCAGTTTCTGGCGAAAGGATATGCACAATACTGGTTAACCGCTTAGAGTACTAAGCCTGCCCAGTAAACGTGTGGTTAGGTAAACTGACCGCGCTCGACATGACCCCATTGGGTTGACTGGGCCGTAAAACCTCAACACAAACAAATTCTTCCAGTAGCTGAAGAAAACAAATAATTAGAGATATTTTAGGGAAATTTTCTTATGTTATCGTTTATGTTGTGTGTACTCATTAGAAATGCCTTATCAAGGCAATTCTAATGAGTACACTGAAAAACTTGAGACCATTATTTTATTGAAGACAGCAAGGACATCCGTAACTTATCCAAATAAAAAATTGAAAAGACATCCTTAAAGTATACCCATTTGCCTCCTGACCTGTTGTTATGTTTACCCTTCAGCGGTGCAAAGTAGCCATGTCCAGAACAAATGGTCATGAACCAAAGTAAGGCGAGGAGAAATGGTTCTTACTTGCCTAAGTATAGGTCATACTAGACTAGCACACTCTTATCTACTCAAACACGAAGATCAACTAGCCACTTTGTATAAGCTGTAATGAGTCATTTACGGTGAAGCACTTTCTGATCAATTGCATTGAATTCTCTTCGCACATCAGTTTTTCCAAACAAATGACTTAAGAGACTTATAAAATGTCAAGATGTACCAGCTGAAAACACACTGATGTTTTTAAAACACATGAATTTTTAGCTCGCCTGAACAACGTTCAGGAAGAGCTATTGTACTACCCCCGGTGTCGGCGTTGGCGTCGGCGTCCACAAATGTTAAAAGTTTTCGTTAAAGTTTTTAAGACCTCATTATTTCCTAACCTTATCACTGATTTGATTCATCTTTGGTATGGTGATACATATTGGTCCAAAATTTTGCGCAGTACCATCCCCACCACTCTAGGTCATGTCAAGGTCACAGACTTAGAATTTTCATGTAAAATTTTATGTATGTTTTTAGAATCTCATTACTTCTACACTAAATGATGGATTTTGTTCCTATTTGGTATTATGATAGACAATGGTCAAAAGTTTTTATCAGCACCATCAGCACTCATGATCGTGACCTTGAGGTAGAGGTCACAGACTTAGGATTTAAATGTTAAAGTTTTCGTTAAAGTTTTTAAGACCTCATTATTTCCTGGCCTTGTCACCGATTTGATTCATCTTTGTTATGATGATACATGTTGGTCCAAAATTTTGCGCAATACCATACCCACCACTCTAGGTCATATCAAGGTCAAGGTCACAGACTTAGAATTTAAATGTTAAAGTTTTCGTTAAAGTTTTTAAGACCTCATTATTTCCTAACCTTATCAACGATTTGATTCATCTTTGGTATGATGATACATAGTAGTCCAAAATTTTGCGCAGTACCATCCCCACCAACTTAGGTCAAGGTCAAGGTCACAGAGTTTTCATGTTAAAATTTTATGTCAAAGTTTTAGGATCTCATTACTACTAAACTAAATGATGGATTTAGTTCCTATTAGGTATCATGATAGATACTGGTCAAAAGTTTTCATCAGCACCATCAGCATTCATGATCATGACCTTGAGGTCGAGGTCACAGACTTAGAATTTAAATGTTAAAGTTTTCGTTAAAGTTTTTAAGACTTCATTAAATCCTAACCTTATCACAGATTTGATTCATCTTTTGTATGATGATACATAGTGGTCCAAATTTTTATGCAGTACCAATCCCCACCACCCTAGGTCATGTCAAGGTCACAGAATTTTGATGTTAAAATTTTACGCCAAAGTTTTTTAGGATCTCATTACTTCTAAACTAAATGATGGATTTAGTTCCTATTTGGTATAAAGACAGATACTGACCCCCCCCCCCCCCCCCCACACACACACACACACACACACACACACACCAGGTCATGTCAAAATCAAGGTCATGGACTTATTTTCCAGAAACAAAATGTGCAATATCAGGCGAGCTATCCTGTCTGGCGACAGGTCTTGTTTTATTCTTTTTAACAAAATATTACTGCAGGCCTCAGTGGCTCAGTTGGATGTGCCGTCCGAATGGAGACCAGAAGATTGCGGGTTCAAACCCCGTCGAGGTCGGCAACATTCTTTCGTGGAGATTGATCATGAAATATTTTCTACAGTCATTCTCTCCCTTCCGATGATTCAAGATGGGCAGTCATCAGTTTCTGGCGAAAGAATGTGCACAATACTGGTTAACCGCTTAGAGGACTAAGCCTGCCCAGTAAATGTGTGGTTAGGTAAACTGACCGCCCTCGACATGACCCCATTGGGTTGACTAGGCTGTAAAACCTCAACACAAACAAAACAAAATATAACTATTTCAATTTTTAAATTCGTTCTAGACTAGACTTAATTTTCATGCATGACTTATCATGATAGCCGTTTCATTACAAAACCAAATTAGGGCACCATCTTGACGCAAATGACCTTCGTGGGTTGACGCGTCATTAAACCTAATCTCATCATCATCATGGTCCCAGAGATGTTTGAGCCATTGAAGTTCCACTTTTCTTACTGTACTTATTCTATTTTTTTTGAGCAAGTTGATTTGTCCTAAAATTTCGAACACTTACTTCATAAGTTTTTGGCGTAACTTAAGCTTTTAATGCAGTCGTTATTTAAAATACTTAGTGGAATAGCAAATAGTGTAGACCCTGATCAGACTATCTGATCTGGGTCTGCACTGTTTGCATATTCCATTTTGTCAGAAACTTGGTGTATGAAATGTTAGGACATTTGCAATACCTGGTAATGTGTCTAAAGAGTGCTGCCTGAATGGTAAACAGTGTAGAACTGCTTCTGATCTGGGTCTACACTGCTTGCATAGGCATGTCTCATCAATAGATTAAATGTGATAAATATAAATCATACATATATAAGTTCATAGCTCCAGATAAGGCATCTTTTTCAGCTAAAAAGTATTGATACTTTCCTTTGTACTCCTCTCATCTGGAGCTATAAAGTTCACTTGGAACTTGAGTCTGCCATCCTTGTTTTCAGGTACAGTGGTCCCCTCATAATGAAACAATCCTTGCCTCAAGTGGAACAGACAGACGGTTACATGTGTGGGATCTTAGCAAGATTGGAGAAGAACAGTCGGCAGAAGATGCTGAAGATGGACCACCAGAGTTACTTGTAAGTACACAAGATTTTTTTTGTTTCACAAATCGTGAGCCATGGCCCCTGATAAATGTAATGTTAAAAATTTGTGTCTGCTCTGTAACACAAATACCTTTTGTAATATTTAGAAATGTAGAACAGGACAAGACGACATGTTGGGTACAAGAATGACAACTCTGGCTTTTATAGTTTTGGAGTTATCTCCCCTTCTTGTGTTAAAATTTGATTTTTTGTCTGCTCTGTAACTCGAATACCCTTCACAATATTCAGATGATACTTGGTAGAAAAAAACAGGACGAGAGGATGTGTTAGCTACAAGAATTACAACTCTGGCAGTGTTGTTGGGGGAAGGCATGACATTTGTTTTTTTTTTTTGTTTTTGTTTTTTTTTTTCTAAAAAATCTTTTCTGGTGTAAAAAATTGGTTTCCATGCAATAATGTCCCACTTTCTTTATCCAGTTCAAATGAAATTTGTTTGTCAGCTTATTGGCAACTTAATAAAGCTGCATTTCAAAAACAATATATAGACATCAGTTGTGACATGAATTATGGCCCTTGATAAAAATATTTAGGATAAACTACAGTACATGGTAATATTTTCTTTTTATAGTTCATACATGGAGGACACACAGCAAAGATATCAGACTTTACCTGGAACCCCAATGAACCCTGGGTGATATGTTCAGTTTCTGAAGATAACATCATGCAAGTCTGGCAAATGGTAAGTGCACTAGTATTGAGTAACCTGTCCATATGTCTAGATAAGGGAGGGTATCTGGTAAATAGTGTTCTTATTTTTTCACGAAAACATGTTGTGGGTACTCATTAGAAGGGCCTCAGCGAGATGCTTCTAACGAGTACCCACAACATATGTTTTGGTGGAGAAATAAGAAAATATCAATACTTTTGGATTGAAAAAAGAGCCTTTTGGATTGAAAAAAGAGCCTTAACTAGTGCTATGAGTAACCAGCAAGACCATCAAACTGTCACAGGCAAGCAACCAAGGCGTGGATCAGTAGACCTCAAATATAAATTTAGAAAGAGGAATAGCCAGAACATTGTTTTTCTTATTTGTCCGTGGAAACGTATATATCTTTTGGATACTCATTTGAATTATCTCACCAGGCAGTACTGATGAATACCAACAATTTATGTTAATACATTTTTGTCTGAAGACACCCAAAAGGATAATTGACAAAGAGTGCAGACCCAGATCAGACAATCTGTGGCATCTGATCAGGGTCTCCACTGTTTGCAAATAGTTAAGACATTTTTCACTTGGAATACAGTCAAACTTGCCCTAAAGGAGACCTGTATGAATTTCAGGTCCCATTAAAGGCAAATAAGTTGAAATCTACCTGTATTAAGCAAGCACCTGTCTATAGAGGCCACTATATTAATCAAACAATTGTCTTAAGCAAACAATTCTTGGCTTTCCATAGGTGCTTGCTCAACACAGGTTTGATAGTATCTAAATTACATAGCCTAAAATATCTTAAATTGAAATTGAATATAAAATTGGGGGAGTTGGGTGGGAGTTGGAGGGGATTATTCAGTCTAAAATGGGTTAATGGAGAAATAAGAAAAAATACCAATACTTTTCAATTGAAAAAGGAGCCTTACCTAAAGCTGTAATCATTTTGTACACATTTTTTTGACTCTGAAGAATAAAAAATTTGAACATAGAGAACTTGACCAGGCTATGTTTATGTGTAAGTTATTTATGAGATGCTTTCTTTAATGTACCGTCATATTTTTCTCTAGTTAGTTAATTAGTCTGTCTCCAGTGTTAAGGTGTTTCTAGTCACAAGCCTATCTTGATCATTGTCATTTGCTATGTACTCGTACCATTTTCAGGTCACCTATACAAAAGTATGAACTATAGCAGTATTCCCGCCATGGACATGTTACATCCTTTCTACCATACTCAGTTTCTCTAGAATTTGTCGCACTTGTCATCACGAAAACATGCCTATATAATTTTGACCCCCCTAAAACCCCACTTTTATATAGTAAAACTGGGGTTTACAGGGGTATACATTATTTTTCTTATATCTGCTCAAAACGTAGATTGTGGGTACTCCTTAGAACTGCCACACCAAGGCGGCTCTAATGAATACCCACAATCTATGTTTTGAGCAGAAAAATGAAAAAATATCAGAGTTTCTTATCTGAAAATTTTCAGTTTTTGGAGGTGAAATTCTCAATGTCTTTGAATAGGCATGTTTTCATAATGTGTACTTCTGTCCAGCCTAGCATCCCCTAAATAAAGTCTACAAACTAAAATTTTACAGTTATTTCATTTCACTTAACTGATTGATTTATCAAATTATTTCTTTTAACCCTTAAGATGCCAAACACAACAATTGTTGTCTGCTTTGTCTTCTGTCGGTTACTTTAAAAGTCATTATTGCAAACCGTGTGGACCCAGATAAGACTGCTTCTCTGATTTGGGTCCATACTGTTTGCCTGTATGCAAAAAGTATGTTTGAAAAGTTTGCAAGAAGATGCAGCAGATGACATAAGATGACATTTTCAGATGTAGTTTTTCTTGGCATCTTAAGGGACAAATGGGAGTTAAATATTTTCACATTTTAGTATGCAGAACTTCAATGATGGTCTTTATTATTCATTTACTTATTATTTTTTCTATTATTTCAGGCTGAGAATATTTATAATGATGAAGAACCAGAAGCACAGGCTGGAGAACTTGAAGCACAGACTTCATAAAATATAGACTTCATTCAGACCCCATGCATAGACACTACAAGTGAATTAGGGCAAGGAGATATTGTCTAAGTGATGCAGATACAGAACAGCTTACACATGCATGCAGTCAGCATATACAATTATGACATTTGAAAATGTCTACACTTCATCAAGCCGGCCTCGGTGGCTCATTTGGATGCGCCGTCCGACTGGAGACCAGGAGGTCGCGGGTTCAATCCCCTCCGAGGTCGGCAACATTCTTTAGTGGAGATTGATCATGAAATATTTTCTACGGTCATTCTCTCCCTTCCGCTGATTCAAGAAGGGCAGTTGTCATGTCTGGCGAAAGAATGTGCACAATACTGGTCAACCGCTTAGAGGACTAAGCCTGCCCAGTAAACGTGTGGTTAGGTAAACTGACCACGCTCGACATGACCCCATTGGATTGAATGGGCCATAAAACCTCAACACAAACAAATAAACACTTCATCAAAAGCTAACTCATTCATGCCTAGTGTCCTAAGCAAACAGTGTAGACCCAGATCAGATGCTGTTGAATGCGTTTTCTGATCAGAGTTCATACTGTTTGCATTAAAAACAGGCATTTCTAGAAATCATGGTATTAGTAAAAAGCAGACACCCATTGCATTGGAAAAGAATCCATCCAAAGAGTTAAGGTAGCAGAGCACTCCACATAAATGGGTTAAGCATCACTCATTTATACAGATACATAGGTTTCAAGTCAATGAAAGGGTTGGAGATTTCTTACCCTTCAAGAATTTTGGATTTTCATAGGTTTTCATACAACGTTCATAATGTGATTGAACTACGATGGAAAAAGGAAACTCTTTTCTACCTCGATCACACCATGAGAAAAGAACAGCATGTATATAGAAGACACAAAACAGAAAAATAGCAGAAAACTGAAGAGACCAGGGCCCAGTTGTTCAAAACTAACGATGTTGTTAGTTAACATATCATTAAAATTGATAATTAAATATGGCATATATGCTAATATTTTTGCTGAAAAAATGTGAGTAGCTTTTGCAAAAGCTACTCACATTTTTTTTCAGCAAAAATACTTGTGGATTAGATGTTGTATTTACTAGAACTTAACATTTTGACCACTAACGAGCTTGTTAAGCTAACAACGCTTTGAACAACTGGGCCCAGCTCTCCACAACCCACTTACCCTAGGATGTGAAGGGTACTGTTGAGATAGCACAGAAACTACTGTAATAACCCTTAATAATGGGACAAACAGGCGTGAGCAAACAATATAGACCCAGATCCTGATCAGGGCCTGCACTGTTTGCTACTCATCCAACAATATTTTGGACCCAACGGTAAGAAAATGGACACTTCCAAATTTCAGGACAAGCATGATCAGGAATTGAGGTGTTCCAATATTTAGGGTAAAAATGGTAATGAATGTAGTGCAGCCTCCCTACAACAGTCACCCTTGGGAATTAATAAAATAGATTGCTGTAGAAAGGTTATGCGTATGTAGAAGATATGCAGTAAATCTGTATTGAATATCACAGGCATTAACCCATTTATGCCAAATGGACTCTTCTACCTTTACTCTTTGGACAGGTCCATTTTCTATTTAAGGGGTGTCTGGTTAGTTTTTATCATCTCATTATGTAGAAGATTCTGAGCTAAATGCAAACAGTGTGGAACCGGATCAGATGCGGCATTCAGCGGCATCTGATCTGGGTCCACATTGTCAATGTCCCTTTTATTGGACACTATGCTTAAATGGGTTAAATGTGTAGATGTTTTGAACATCGCAGACACTGTGTAGGTGCTTCAGCTGTTCCGTGTCCTTGCTTGTTACATGTTAAAAGTGTTGTTTCCTTGAATACCCCAGTTTTCGAATATAAAAACTAAAAATCGTGGATATTATAATTGAAATGTACAGAGAGAATCATGGTGCAGTTATGAACACCTATTTACATATAGCTTTTAAGCTGTTTAGCTGAGGAATATCCATACAAATATTTTTTTATTTCCATGAAAATGTGAATACTGATTAGCAGTGCTTTAGCAAGAATCCACAACATGTAGTTATGGATTAAGAAGAAAATGTTCGTTTGAAAAAAGTCTTACATAGAACTAATGGGAAAACTATGTACACTGGAAATTCTTTATAAGACGGTTATTATAAGCAGTTTAAAGGTGGACCCAAAGAAGTTTTATCCAAATTCATAATCGTCCATTTAATCAATCAATTTTTGTGATATCTAAACCAAAATGTTTAGGTCATTTTTTCTGTATAATCTATACATTTTGGTTTGGATACAACACAGCTGTTAGTTAACATCGTCTAGCTTTGGATCTCAGCAATGGTGTTTATAAAGAGCTTGTGTTTTGTGCAAATGTGAACAGTGAAGAATGGGTTACTGATCAGCATTGCATAGATAGTAGCTCATTTTCTCTGTTGTTTAACGCTTAGCACTCTGGGTAAAATTTTCAGCAGACGACATTTTGAAATATTTTTCTTATTTTTCCCAGAAAACAGGATTTGACATTTCATGCAAATTGTCTCCTAAGGAGACAATTTGCATGAAATGTCAAATCCTGTTTTCTGGGAAAAATAAGAAAAATAATATCATTTTGTCGTCTGCTGAAAATGCCCAGAGAGTGGTAAAGGTTAAACAAAATCATTGGTATTTTCTTATCTCTATATGAAGATCTGGACAGTTAATATAAGTGCCTGACCTCATTGATCTGCTTTGGATAAGTACTCATGTTTTCATTGAGAAATACATATAAACAAAAATGTTTTATCAGGATACCATAATAACTAAGTAATGGGACAGACAGGCCTGTGCAAACAATATAGACCCATCTATGTGGCATCTGATCAGGTTCTGCACTGTTTGCCACTCATATAGAAAGATTTTAGACAGATTTTAGGACAAGTTGATAGGGCATCTCAGTACTTAGGGTGTATACGGTAACCCTGTTAACTAGTGCTCTGTATAATTTAGTAATGGCCTTTGTTGTTCTCTAAGGAACTGTACATTGTAATGTAAATTAATGCTGTCTTTGATAAAAAAAAATAAACCAGTATACATATTGATCTGTCTTATTTCAAACCCAGGTTTTTATCGCACCTGCTTGTAGCAGGGTGGGATATAGGCGTCCGATTTTCTGTCAGTCCGTCCGTCTGTCAACATTTATGTCGACTTTCGACCTTTATGTCAAAGTTAGTATTCTAATCAACTACAAGACTAAACAACCATCAAACCTTGCATGAAACATCTCCCTGACCTCCTGACTTAGCAACATAGGTGTCCGCTTTTCCGTATGTCTCCATTCATCCGTCTGTCTGTCTACATCTATGTCGAAGTTCGACATTTATGTCAAAGTTAGTATTTTAATCAACTACAAGACTAAACAACCATCAAACCTTGCATGAAACATCTCCCTGACCTCCCGACTTTGCGACATAGGTGCCCACTTTTCCATTCGTCTGTCTTAGTCTGTCCGTCGCTTAACAGTTCTGTTATGTCGAAGTTGGACATTTATATCAAAGTTAGTATTCTAATCAACTACAAGACTAAACAACCATCAAACCTTGTATGAAATATCTACCTGACCTCCTGACTTTGCGACATAGGTGCCCGCTTTTCCATTTGTCTGTCTGTTCGTCCGTCCGTCTGTCGCTTAATAGTTCTGTTATGTCGAAGTTCGACATTTACGTCAAAGTTAGTATTCTAATCAACTACAATTCTACAACAACCATCATTCCTTGCATGACACATCTCCCTGACCTCCTGACTTTGCAGATATGTTGACCCAGTGACCTTGACCTATATTTTGCGCTCCATTGACTTTGACACAATTTACGTTGACGTTCCAGATCTTCTCAACTATAAGGCATACAACTACCAAACCTTGCATAGTGCTTCTTCTAGATGTACAGACTTGGCAGGTACCTTGACCCGGTGACCTTGACCTATATTTTGCGCTCCAGTGACTTTGACATATTTTGCGTTGACGGTCGATATCTCCTCAACTATAAGGCCTACAACCATCAAACCTTGCAAAGTGCTTCTCCTCAATGTACTGACTTATCAGATACCTTGACCTGGTGACCTTGACCTTTATTTTGGCTGCAATGACTGACATAATTTACATCAACGTTCCAGATCTCTCAAGTGTAAGACCTAGCCACCAAACCTTGCATAGTGCTTCTCCTATATGTACTGACTTGGCAGGTATCTTGACCTGGTGACCTTGACCTATATTTTGCGCTCCAGTGCCTTTTACACATTTTACGTCAACGTTCAGTATCTCCTCAACTATAAGACCTACAACCATCAAACCTTGCATAGTGCTTCTCCTAAATGTACGGACTGCAGGTACCTTGACTGGGTGACCTTGACCTATATTTCACGCTCCATTGACTTTTACACCTTATACGTCACCCTTCCATATGTCCTCAACTGTAAGGCCTTCAACCACCAAACCTTATATAGCACTTCTTCTCGATGTACTGACTCGACAGGTACCTTGACCTGGTGACCTTGACCTATATTGTGCACTCCAGTGACTTTGACACATTTTATATTGATGTTCGGTATCTCCTCAAATATAAGACCTACAACCACTAAACCTTGCATGGTGCTTCACCTCATTGCCCTGGCTTGGCAGGTACCTTGACCCAGTGACCTTGACCTATATCTGACACATTTTACATTGATGTTTGATAACTCAACTATAAGGCCTACAACCACCATACCTTGCATTGTGTTTCTCCTTGATGTACTGAATTAGCAGGTACCTTGACCCGTGACCTTGACCTATATTTCATGCTCCAGTGACTTTTACACATTTTACGTCAACGTTCCATTATCATTGGGCTGTATGATATGAAAAGTCAGTGCTGAAGATATAGCCATTGGAGGGAATGGGACTGGTCTAGAATATATGTGCCCCACTAGGCACTTTGTCTACATTTTTTTCAACCCAGTTTTCCAAGTAAGCACTGCTAAGAATGAAATAAACTTATTTAATAACCACATTCAGATTGTGGCTCCTGTGACTTTTGCGCCAGCAGGTACGATGACGCCTTCCGCGGAATTCTTGTTACTTCTTGTCTTTTAGCACTATTGGCAAATTCAGCGGACGACAATATTTTTTTTTTTTTTTTTTTCCAGAAAACAGGATTTGACATTTCGTGCTAATTAATTGTCTTCATTGGAGACAATTTGCATAGAATGTCAAAACCTGCTTTTTGTGAAAAATATGTCAACATGTCATCTGGTGGAAATTTTACCCAGAGTGCTAAAGATTTACAAACCAGAAATAGACATAAGTAGCTCTATAAGACATTGTTTGAATATCTTCATTCACCAGCAGGTTTGGCTTTAGTGAGAACCCACAACATATGGATATGGAGACCAATGCACAGACACTTTGGTTGTCATGTTTTCATTGTCCCAAAGTGACTTAAATAGTGTTAAATGGGATTTAAAAATATTATCAACCTTGGTATTATTAGGCACTCAGAAAAAAAAATTATCCAGCTTTTAGCAGATGATGAAAAGGAAAATTATGCGTGCAAGCTTGTGCATCCCCCCACCTCCTGAAGCATCGACATGGCCAAGCTGTAAGCGTTCCCACTGCAGATCGAGAG